>OX333074.1:8474002-9071502 GCA_946863875.1 Alloplasta piceator
AAAAAGTCCGCGTCTTTCACGCGCGCTGAGCAATCCATCGGAGAGTTCACGGTACAACCAACCGATTTTGCAGACCCCTCGACATGTTTTTTTTTCCTCTATTTTTTTTTGTTCCTCCATTTTTTCACCCTCTTCACATCCTCTTTCACGTTCCATCGTATTATTAATCGCGTATACGTTCATTTCTTTCCACTCGGCCATTTTTTCGTTTCCTATCCTTTTGGTCGCCTATTTTTTCTTTTTTTTCTTTTTTTTTTCTTTTTTTTTCAAACCCCGCCAAATACCGTTAGCCACACGCGCTCAAAGCTCTCTCGCCGGCACTTTTCCATGCGCCAACATCTCTCCCCCGGTTCTCCAATATATTCACCGTTACCCAACCAACGTTCGTTTCGCTGACATTTCAGCTTTCTTCCACGTTATTCTCGTACCCGAGAAAAAAAGTGTTATGGTGAAAATTGGAGAAAAAAAAATTTCGCTCACCCATGACGCGCGGTAAAATATTTTCACGAGGGTTGATGAAAAAAAAAAAAATCGATTATGCATATGGATCTTCGAGGCAGATAGTTGAAGTTAAGCCGAGTAATTTTTTCGCATTGATTTCAACGTGATTGGAAGCTTCAACATTGCGAAACCATTTCCACTTTTCAATCTCCATTTTTTTTTTTTGAATTTTTTTACTTTTTAATCACTTTGAATCACGCGAATCAACGGGTTATGCCCAGTCAGGATTTTCAATAAATCGATTTTTTTAAATCTCATTCACGCAATCTACATATATTCAAGTATATACACAAAAAATTTCATGTCAATCCGACAAATATTTTCGAAGTTATAGGTATAGGTAAAAAAATGTTCCGAAAAAAAAACATTTGAAAAATGATGAATTTGGAGAATTTTGAACTTTCGAAAATCGTGAAAGTCCACGAAAAACATTAAATTTTTTATTCAATTTTTTTCATATAGTACCTTGTACTGATCTTAAAAGATCCTGAAATTTTAAGAATTACGTTTTCTTTGTTTAATATGAATTTTTGAATTGTGGTAAAAAAAAAATTTCTTACCTCTAAGCTAAGTAAAGTTGAGCAACAAAGTAATTTTGTAATTTTAAGCAATAAAAGTTACATGATTGCTCAACATTACTTAACATGGTTAAAAAAAAAAAGTTATCAAAATTCAAAAACGCATATTTTTGAAAAAAAAACACAACTCTGAAAATTTCAGAATCTTTTAAGACCAGTACAAGGTATTATATCAAAAAAAATGGAACCAAAAATTTAATGTTGATCGTGAGTTTTCACGATTTAAAAAAATTCAAAATCCTTTAAATTCATCATTTTTCAAAAAAATGTTCGTAATATTTTTTTTTCGACGCCCTAAGTGTACTCTCTGAAACGAACTCAGAACGATTTTTTCGTAACTATAATAGTTTTCGAGATATTTAAAAAATAAACTTGAAAAATTGTGAAAATTTTGAATTTTGCATAACTGTCAATAAAATTTGTTTTAATTTTTTTCCTTTGGTAGAACTGCGTTTTATGATGAAAAAAAACTTCTGACCAATTTTCACCGAAATTGAAAGTGGTTGATTCCAACTATTGGTCGATTTGACATCGAATGATCCGTATATAAATTGCTACGTTAATAAATTAAAATGTCTTTGCAGAAAAAATGCTCGAAAAATCGCTTTTTCCGGCCTCCTGACTGCGTATAACCCCTTAACGTCACCAACATTCATCTTATTACGGTGAGTATAATGGTTTGTTTTTCTTCAGCTTTTCATCATTTTGAAACCGAGAAATTTCAATCGGACATTTTATCTTTTGTTAACTATGTCCACTACTCTCCCTTTTCCACACTCTCTCTCCCTCTCTCACGTCACCCTTTGCAGATAACACAGAGCCAATCTTGTATGAATGAAGGGGGTAGATAACGGCATAGAATTGCCACTGGGGAGAGTAATTCCGGAGGGATATCGAACCGGAAAAGAAGGGAGGAAGGGAGAAAAAGAGTTCTGTACGGGACGGTATCTGGTTAATCCGTAACGTGTTGCAATCAAGTATGTCCCTGTGGATTGCGGCAATTGCGGTACCCTCTTTCTCCACCGATTTCCCTCCACCCTCTCACTTATTCGCCGCGGTGTCCTCTTCCATGTAAATAATCGATTCGTGTAGTTTCTCCGTGGCAATTGTTAGCAGTTTACCGAGAAATCGGAAGTGGTGAAAAGCTCTCGCGAGGCTCTGATCCGTGAGCTTCGATTTTCGATAACCCGAAGAGAGTATGGTAACCACCCTTATTATGGGAAATAGAGAAAGAGAGGGATGAAAGGTTTATCCTGCATCGATCTGTTCTGGTATATATCAAGCGCTAAAAAGCACTAAAAAGAAATCACAGCATTTGCAGCAGTTTAAGGGGGTCGAGTCAGCGTCAAAACAGCGATTTTTAATAATAAATTATAATTTTTGTAGAATACTTACAAATATGATGTTATGTCCACCATTTGAGGTACCAAATGAACAATTTTTTGGGACTAGTTAGAACCCTTAAGGTGCGCCGGTGTCCTAAAAAGCCTCGTTTTGAGTTTTTACACTCTGCGCATGATTCAGAATGAACCGCTGGACGGATTTTGTTCTAGGGCATCTCATTTCTTTCGTAACGCTGTTTCCCACGGGATGAACACGGCACATTTCGTTTTTTGCCCTTTATTTCAGAGTTGCAGGCCAGTTTTGAAATTGGTAGCCTATTTTGAACTTTCCAGGCATTGTCCTGGTCACCATTTTGACTTGAATCGAAATGTGCCGCGTTCATCCCGTGGGAAGAAGCGTTACGAAGGAAATGAGATGTCGTAGAACAAAATCCGTCTAGCAGTTCTTTCTGAATCATGCGCAGAGTTTAAAAACTCAAAACTAGGTTTTTCAGGACACCGGTGCACCTCAAGGGTTTTAACTAATCCCAAAAAATTGTTCATTTGGTACCTCGAATGGTGGACGATACATCATATCTGTAAGCATTCCACAAAAATTATAAATTATTATTAAAAATCGCCGTTTTGACGCTGACTCGACCCCCTTAAGGGGTTAGGCCATTCTAGGATTTTCAAAAATTCGATTTTTTTGTTGTCAAAAAAGTAGCTGAGAATGTATAGTAGACTGTGCGGAAAAAATTGCTTTTTTTTCAGTTGCATCCACCAAAAAAAGTAAATTAAGGTAAAAAAATAAAGAATCCCCGAAGGAGAGCTCAACAAAAAATTATTTCGACCGATGCATTGCATTTGAATACTTTCCATAAGAATAACACGGGAAAATATTGGCACTTCTGAACGTCGTGGTAGAACTCGTCAGAAAAAAATCTCACAAAAATATTATTATGATATTCTGATAGAGAATTGAATTCCCTACAAAAAGAGTCTTTACGAACAATTAGCTTAGAACAACCGTTCAAGTGGTATCGCTGTCTGAAATTGAATTGATAGAGAGAAAAAAATTCAAAAGGCTGAAAAATCGAATTTTTCGAATTTTTCGCTTTACGAAAAAACTTTTTGAGGTTTTTTTTGCAGAGAATGTTCTGCTTTAACATAAATTTTGCATGGAATCGTTTTCAAAATATTTCTCCAATACAAAAAAGAATCAAGTACAACAAGAAATATAAAAGAAACGACGTCCATCATTGATCGTGTTTTGAATAGTTTTATTGAATGAATTTCGTTTAATAAGATAAAATAATTTATTTTTACATTATAATGCTCAATAATCATCGTTCCTTTTTTTTAAGAGTCTGTTTTTTGCAATTAGGGTATTTCTGTCGATGATTTTGCACTATGCCCAATAAACAGCGATACCACTTGAACGGTTGTTCCAAGCTAATTGTTTGTACGGACTTTTTTTGTAGGGAATTCAATTCTCTATCAGAATATCATAATGACATTTTTGTGAGATTTTTTTCTGAAGAGTTCTACTACGATGTTCAGAAGTGCCAATATTTTCCTGTGTTATTCTTATGGAAAATATTCAAATGCAATGCGCCGTTAGAAATAATTTTTTTTGAGCTCTCCTTCGGGGATTCTTCTTTTTTTACATTAATTCACCTTTTTTGGTGGATGCAACCGGAAAAAAAATCGATTTTTTTCCACACGGTCTAATGCATAGAATTATATTCCAATAGGTTAGGTAAGTGAAAAATCCGTAATTACTCGATTTTCGTGTTCCAGTGCAAACCCACTTCATCCGCAGCGGGCTTTCTACAAATTTAAAAGGCGTTTATCTCAAAACTACATTTTCCAAGTTGGCCGTACTCATAATTCAAACAAATTTCAAGCGATTCATTTGAAATTTTAACTGTACATTTATCATTACCTTCTCTAAGGCAGTATGTAGGATTTTTTCGATACAATGCATAGTTCCATTTTAATAAACAATGTACTGACGATTTTCTCATAGAATTTTATACTTTTTGATTTAGAAACCCGCCATCTTTTCAAAAAAACAGCATATAAAAAAAAATTCTACGTACTTCCATAGCTACTCTTACATATAATCGAAAAAACTTTGGAGCCTCATCGTAACTCAAAAATTATCAGAGCTGTTGGTACGGTACCTTCCACAAATAAAGGCGTCATCGGAAAAATGCTGCACAGTCGCCATTTTGGTATATATCGCCGTGAAAAGAATAATGTTGTATTGTCAATTAGATGTACAATAAAACACCTTTTTTGTAAATCCAATTTATTTTATGGTTTCGCTGAAAAAAAATCACGAAATATGCCTTTTTTGGTCTGTAGAGCGGCCTAACCCCTTAAGGAAGATTTTATAGTAAGTCAAACTAAAAATATGGTAACCATAACCATGAAAATCATAACTTTAAATAAATGATTATGCGCTACCGTTTCATTTGGAGTTATAATCAGAGAGAAAGAAATTAGGTATAAATTCAAATTAATTTCTTCAAACTATTTAAATATCGGGATGGGAGGCTAAATTCTGATCCATCGAAATTTGAAACGGCTAAATCTCGAATTCGAAAGCTAGGAACGTTCGGGTGTTAGAAAACAAAAATTTTGAAATTAATTGACATGGGAAATAATTGTAAGTGTTCACACAATAATAAGAAGTGACTATTACGTCTATAATTGAATAGTTCATTTTTAATAAATTCACTCAAACTGAGTAAATTATTTCTATAAGGGACATTTTTATAGTTGTACAAGTTTTTTATTTTTTTCTAAATTTCAATTCAAGTAACCATGCAATATAAAATTACCGCAAATTCATTATATGGTTAACTACATTTTTTTTCATAACGCTGAAGTTTGCATCGTTTTAATGCAACGATGATAGTTTAATTTTTAATTAAATTCATTTTTCCTGCGAAATTGTTAAAGTTAACCAATCGTTGAAATGTATTTTGAGGTCTGCATTGAGGACTTGGGATTTTTAATGCACGAATAAAATCTCACGAAAAATTAATTGAAAAAAAAATATTTTCGTTGCTTTGCAACGGTGCAAACTTCAACGTCATACTTTTTCAGTATACTTTGCCATCCATCCTTCCACATCCTTCCAAATGTCTTCCAAAAGTAGTCGATCTAAAATATGTGTCTAAATATACACCTACACTATATTTGATCATTGAAAGAATTCCTTGGGCACAGTTTTTAGTGTAGGTACAAGAGAATATGCGAGAATGTGCGTATCGATACTTTTTTGGGACACTCCAAGCGGAAATTCTCCGTTGGTACTTCCGCTATTTCTACCTTTTCTGTCTCACTCTCTTTATCTCTTATCCAGTTCGCTCCTCTTCCGTCTCGTGTCTCTAAAATTCTACAATTCTTCCTCTCTATTTCCAGAGCACCGCGTATAGCTTCCAGCTTTTCTACCTCCATTCTCTTGAAAAGCTTCAACGGCAGGCATCCAACAAACCAGCGGATAGTCAGCTCCATATATATGGGGCATTCCATCCCAAATCGGACAGTTTGAAAAACTTTTTTTTTTATTTCCTCAATTTTTTTATATTTTTTAGTACCTATCAAAAGACCCTTCCTGTTAAATTTTGAGATTTTTTTGATTACCCCTTTAAAAGATATTAATTAACAAAAAACCGCTCTTTTTTTGGTATTTTGGTCATAACTTCTTTAATGATGGTCCAAATTAAAATTTTTTTTTTCAAAATTTTTGTCTTTTTATGGCCTTTTCAGGAAAAAATACAACAAAAATATTCGACGTGTTTTTGAATGAGTTTTTTGAGTTTTAAACGTTAAATCGCGTTTTTAAAAGTGAATGTCATTTTTGATTTTTTTTTAAATTTTTTGTTTCAAATATCTATTTATTCAACAATTTTTAAGACTAGTCCGATCGTGGGATCTCAATAACTACTATTTTTATTCTATTTTTGAAAATAAAAATAAAAAATTTTATTCATAAATTATTATGAATACCAATTTTTGTCACTATATAGTATTTTTTTAATCATTTTGAATGAATTTGAACACTTTTTCATTGTTAACAGATTTTTAAAATTAATAATTAATCGATGAGCAAATAACAACAGTTCAAGAATTGTATGAGTGGGCATTGAACCTAAATAGTCTACCGAATATATACAAAAAACTCATTCACAAACACGTCGAATATTTTTGTTGTTTTTTTTTCTGAAAAAGACATACAATAACAAAAATTTTGAAAAAAAAAACTTTCCATTTGGACCATTATTAAAGAAGTTAGGACCAAAATACCAAAAAAGAGAGGTTTTTTTGTTAATGTATTATCTTTTGAATGGGTAATAAAAAAAATCTCAAAATTTAACAGGAAGGGTCTTTTGATGGGTACTCAAAAATATAAAAAAGTTGAGGAAATAAAAAAAAAAAGTTTTTCAAACTGTCCGATTTGGGATAGAATGCCCCACATATATATATACTCCGGCACCATCGATAATTCGCAAATATATGCTGTATGCCGGGAGGGAAACCGAGAGGTAGAGTTTCACAGGATATCGCAGTACTGCGCCTGGAAAGCCACTCTCGTGATAAAATATCGAGCCCGCGTTGGATAGAGCAAAGTGGCGAGGTAATGGGGACAGGGGAGGGTTGGATTATATTCGAGCATGTATCGATTATTGCCAAGCTATTAGAATCGCAATTGGTGAGACGAAAGAACAAATAAATGCACTCACATAATCGAGTCCACACGAAATCTTCGGAGCAAAGTTTCTCTGACACGGTCAATTTTAGCGAAATTTCCGAATTTTGTTTTTTATTCGTCAACGTTCCTTTTTTTTCAAAAGCACCATTTTGCAAATCTTGCAACTTCCAAAAATCCGACGAAAAATCAGTGTAATTCATCTCCAAAACTCCGTGACCTCTTTAATACACGTCACATATACACTACCGTTAAAAAGTTTGGAAACACTCGCCCCGATTCCACGCCGCACAAAAAGTTTAACTGCTCTTTTCAAAATAAAGAAATTTCAAATCAACAAGCGGCGTTTCGAAGGGGACATATACGGCTTCAATTCCCTTTTACCAAAGAAATTTTTCGATTTTTTTTCAACCTTGTACGCCCTTTCAAACATGGTCGTTTTTGTTTTTTTTTGGCATTGAAATTTTGGCGCATGGCCCATGAAATTTTTTTAAAACTACTTTTGCATAAAAAACTTTTGAGAGAGAGTATAGGCTTCAATTTCGTTTTTTTAAAAAGTTTTGTACGATTATTTTTTTTTCGTAAAAATATTCAACTTCTTGCAAAAAACGACCATATTTATAAAATGTCGCGTAACTCTAAAACTACTGGATTTTCGTGAAATCACTAAAAGAATAAAAAGTTGCGTATGATTATTCTGGATCGAGTAAAAGATTTTCAACATTTTTTTTCAAAATTTTTTTTTTCGAAATTTTTTCCCGTTAACGAGATATTTTTTTAGCTTAAACAATCTGAGGTCTTACCTTATCGACACAGGATTTTCGATGAAAGAGCTGAGTGGATGAGGTTTTTCAATGAAAAAGCCGAATAGATGAGGTAAGAGATCCGATTGTTTAAGATCAAAACGTATCTCGTTGACGGGCAAAATATTCGAAACAAAAAATTTGAAAAGAAATTCTGAAAAAATGTCATTGAATCCAGAATAATTGTATGCAACTTTTTATCCTCTTAGTGATTCCACGAAAAACCAGTAGTTTTAGAGTTAGGCTACATTTTATAAATATGGTCGTTTTTTGCGAAAAATTGAATAATTTTGCGGAAAAAAATCGTACGAAACTTTTTAAAAAACGAAATGAAAGCTTATACTCCCCTCCACACATTTTTTCGGAAAAATCGAAATGAAGCTGAACATGTCCCCTTCGAAACAAATTCTCTAGACTGTGGCTCGCGAGAGCAATTTTGATACAAAATAGCAAATTTTTGAGAACTTATTATCAAGCGACTTTTTTCACACTGTCAACAAGTAAGAAAAAATGTTGAACGAAATCACGAGTGCTTCTTTAAAATGGTTGATGAAATCATTAACGAAATTCAAGAGAGTGAAGTTCAGTCCCTGAATGAGTTAATATGGAATATTCAGCAGTGCGGTTAGTGCAGCGATTATCTATTCTCTCAGAATTTATAGCTGAAGTGATGTAATAGAAGTATATATATGGGGTAAGAGAAATGGACGGCGGTGAAAATAGGGGTTTATAGTGAAAAGTGTAAAAGTGGCACGAACAGCTGGAAAAGAAGGCGCCACTGTCGAGCGAATTAACTATATCGCCGCTGGACCTCTGCTCTCCTTTTTTTCCATGCATATATATGAAATACACTCTGAGGGTGCTATCGCGATTTCACTCCCCTTTGCGGTTTTCTCACTTCACTGCCACTATCTCGGTATGTTTGTGCAGAATATATATAATATATATGGGGTATTCCACGTCAAATCAGGCGGTCATCGGCATGACTCCGTCGGATCTGATGTCCAATGGATTGTGGGTTTCGTTTGGCCCAAACTATGACCTCGAATTTTTAGAAATTTTTATTTCGTCTTTTAGGGGTTGCCCGAGCTAAAAAATCATTGAATTGAGGGAAGACATAAAAGGGGGCCTTTTTCAATTTACACTGCGACCTCGATAATCGGAATCCGTCGGGACCGGCTCTTGCAAGAAGTGGGGTTGCGCACATTGCCCAGAACCGTCTCTGCGCCGCTGGTGGCTCACGGCGTCCTAACGCGATTGGCTTTGCGCTTCTCCCACTACGCTGCAATTGCAACGATCGAGGTACCGATTATCAAGGTCACAGTGTAATGAAATTTTTTCACAAAAACTCGGGCCCAAAACAGATATTTTTGACATAGTTCGATAATGAGGCAAAAACAATTACTTTTTTTTTTTTAATTTTTTTATTGTGTTAAAATCATTGGTTTTATATCAGGTCGTCAAGGCTAATAAGTTTTCGAAAAATGTTGTCGTTCCACTCTTAAACCAAGGCAAAAAATCAAATTTCACTAGAAAATCATTTTTGTTATTGTTATTCTCACTACAAGAAACAATCAAAATAAGAAATTATACAAAAAATAATTAATATCGAAATATGACGAAAATATCTGTTTTGGGCTCTGTTTATGTGAAAAAATTTGATGAATTTAAAAAAGGTCCCTCTTTATGTTTTTCCTCAATTTAATGATTTTTTAGCGCGGGCAACCCCTAAAAAATAAAATAAAAATTTCCAAAAATTTGATGTCATATTTTGGGCTAAACGAAACCCACAATTCAATGGACATCAAAATCCAGGGGGTCAGGCCGATGACCGCGTGATTTGGCGTGGAATGCCCCATATATATATATATAATACATATAGCTGCTTTTTCCTACTGTTCGCTTGAGCCAGACGCACGACTGTATCCACAGAGTACGTCGTATCCCGAAGAGCTCCTCCACCAGAGCCATTTGCATCGGGCGATATCGAATAATATGCTAATTGTTCTCGAGGGAGAGATCTCCCCGTATCCAGCGGCCCAGCATTAGCAACGAGCCCTGGAAGAGAAAAACCATGGCGTGTTACCATGAAGCAACGATCCTCCCCTCGTTTCGGAATAGAAATTCATATTTTATGAAACGAGAATCGCAATTTTCTTTGATTTTCGTTACATTGCGAATGTTCGTCTATATCTCGATATCCCTGATTGTTCACCAAGTTGAAACATTGCCAGACTTCTCAAGCTAACACGAAGATTCGTAAGAATGGAGAATATAATTAAGGTGTTATACGCAGTCAGACATTTAAAAAATCGATTTTTTTTTTCATTTTTGTAATGTACATGGGGCATTCCATGCCGATTCGACCTGGGTCTGACCCGTCACCACTCCGATTTGACCCACGATTTTTTATGTTATTGTACTATCTCTGAAAGGCACTTCAGAATTTTTTCAGATTTTTTTGGAACGATTTGACTTCACAATATTTTTTATAAACAAAAAATTGAAGCCCAAATTTAAAAATTCGAAAAAAATCACAAAAATCATGTGTCACATGTCAAACACTGTGAGCATTTAGAAAAAGTGAGCGCGCGTTTCGTTTGGCCTACAATGCGCTTTTTTTGAAAAAAAAAATCGAATCGGACAACAATTCTGAAAAAAAATCTGAAAAAATTCTGGTTATTTCTACATGATGTCATGTAATTTTTTTTGCTCTTCAAGAACTGAATGGGCTATTGATTTTAATTTAAAAAAAAAAAATTTTCGAAAAAAGCGCATTGTAGGCCAAACGAAACGCGCGCCCACTTTTTCTGAACGCTCACAGTGTTTGATATGGAACACAGGATTTTTGTAAGCGTTTAGAAAAAGTGGGCGCGCGTTTCGTTTGGCCTACAATGCGCTTTTTTCGAAAAAAAAGTTTTAAAAAAAATAAAATCAATAGCCCACTCAGTTCTTGAAGAGGAAAAAAAATTACATGACATCATGCAGAATTAACCAGAATTTGTTCAGATGTTTTTTCAGAATTTTTGTCCAAAATTCAATTTTTTTTCTCAAAAAAAAGCGCATTGTAGGCCAAACGAAACGCGCTCCCACTTTTTCTAAATGCTCACAGTGTTTGATATGTGACACATGATTTTTGTGATTTTTTTCAGATTTTTAAATTTGGGCTTTAATTTTTTGTTTATAAAAAATATTGTGAAGTCAAATCGTTCCAAAAAAATCTGAAAAAATTCTCGAGTGCCTTTCAGAGATAGTACAATAATATAAAAAATCGTGGGTCTAATCGGAGAGGTGACGGTCCAGACCCAGGTCGAATCGGCATGGAATGCCTCACATATATTCGATTATATACACAGGAAATTTCGCTTTTAAACTCTATACGCAATTAATTACTATACGCAAAGTGCTTTTGAAACTTTGAACGCGTTTTTCGCAAAACTGTTTTTTGAGTCGGTGAGCTTCATTTTTACACGAGCTTCATAAATATATTTTTCAGTAATTAATCGGAGCTTTTTTTACCGATAAATATTTTTCATTTTATAAACAATTTAAGGCAAAAATTTTCATTAAAAATCGATTTTTTTTTCAGAAGCCACCATTTCGTTACAAGCTAATATTTTGCTTATTCCTTTGATCAAATACTAGATCATACCTTATATTAACGAAATCTTTATTATTTTTTTACTTTGGATGATCCAATCCAGAGATATCGTGCTCACGACAACACTCCCAGAAAAAAGATTTATTTGATTGTACCGATTCCTTTGAATAATGGCCTAATAAATCTCCTATTAAGCCGGTATTTAAATAAAATTTTATTTATTTCAAATGAATTTATTTAAGCCAAATAAATTCTTTTTCTGGGTGCACGTCTTTTTTTTAGAGCCCTTCCCGGAGATCGGCTACAGCGACTTCAAGGATTATTGTTTTTAAAAAAGAAAAATTTTAATATAAAGTAGAAAGTTCTAAAGTAGAAAGAAAATATGTATATACATTTTTACATTAATAAATTAAAATGTCTTCCCAGAAAAAATTCTTGAAAATCCGCCTGTTCTTCGACCTCCCGACTGCGTGTAACCCCTCAAAAATCGATTAATAAGTATCAGTGACAAAAAAAAAATGGAATTCTTAAATTGAATTAAATTTAACAATTTAAAATACAGCGGCTGCAAGAATAATTATCTTTAAAAAAAGAATTCAAAGATAAGTTAAAATGTCTTTTCAGAAAAAATTCTTGAAAATCCGCTTTTTCTTCGACCTCCTGACTGCGTAAAACCCCTTAAAAAGCAATTAATAAGAGTCAGTAACAAACAAAAATTTTGATTTTTAAATTTAATTCAATTTAACAATTTTTTAAAAAGAAAAATTTCAAAATAAAGTTAAAAGTTTCAAAAATATGTATACAAATTTTTACATTAAAAAATAAAAATGTCTTTTCAGAAAAAAATCATGAAAATCCGCCCCTTGTTCGACTGCGCACAACCCCTTACAAAAACAATTAATAAGTGTGCGTAACAAAAAAAAAATTAAAAGATGTCTTTCTGAACAGCGTGAGTCAGTAAAATCGATCGCAGGGAATGGCAAATGGCTGAGCAGCGTTTTAGTGAAAAGAGAAGATTTCTTTCTTTAATAAATCTTTTCCAATATCCCTTTAAATACACGGATTATCTCGCGGGTCGTCTCAAGAGCCTCCCTTGCGCTACATGTATATAGCTCCGGGTAAGACGGGGAAGCAAGATTTTTCCTTTCAATTCGTGAATATCCAGCGAAGCACGCGGACAATCGGCGAGCCATTACCCGATAAGAGAAATACAACGTGAGAGCAATAATAGACGTTTTACGACGTTGAATCGACGATACAGATCGATAGATCCGACGATTGTTACCGGAATTGGTAAGCCTTTTTGCTTTTCCTTGAGCTTAGCGAGTACACAGGTCCAAAGGGACTTGCTTCTCGAGAGAGGAAAGAGACAAAGAGGAAGGCACGAGCTTGTGCAGAGGAAACAGGAGGGCGCGAGTTACAAAAGAGGGGCGGTTCCCCCATTATTATTACATTCGCGAAAACGTCGAAACGTCGAGACCTTTCGTACAAACCGGACCACCGTTGGGACTTACTTGTACCGAGAGCTATAAATTTCAGGGCGATAACATGAAAACACAACGAGACTCCAACAATCCCCTTTTTCACCCTTTTTCACCCACCCTCTCTCTCTCTCTCTCTCTCTCTCTCTCTCTCGCTCTCTCTCTCTCTCATAGAGAAATTGTGCGAATATATGTAGGTAAACATACAGACGACTATATGTACTTTCAGCGACCGGTCGTGATCAACGTGACGTTAATAAATCTCCTGTGATAGCGTATCACCGTTACCGCAGTGACGATCTGATTGTCGTGTCGTAATGAATACACACGTTCGAGTACAAATACGCCGATTGATCTGTTTTTTTTCTTTTCAACTTGGTTAATTATTTTCATCGTATCAATGTAACCAGATGGAAAATTGCGAATATAGTATTTACTCTTCTTTACCCTTTGTTCAATATTAATTATGTCATATTATTAATATTAATATTAATTATATTATAATATTAATATTATATTATATTATATTTCCTTTGCACAACCATTGCATAGAAAATTAAAAAACAGTAAAGTGAATCAGAAATAATTTTAGAAAAAAACCCTGCAAATTGAACATTTGCCCATTGCTTCCTCATCTTTATCCATAGTTCACACAACTTCCCTTATCACAAAGTATGGCGATCAAATTTCGCTTTCTCATAAACAAAGATTTGTTAACTATCGAATAACACAAGTAATCAATGTGCAAATTTTCCAAATTCTTTCAAATTTACTTCTTGCCAAATTTTATTTTTGCCAAATTCAATAGCGAACCACCTCGATCACTATTTTGAATGTGGACAAAATTTCAGTACAATATCTCGCAAATAGCCGAAGTTAGAGTACGCTACTTTAAAAAAAAAACAAAATTTGATAAAATTTTAATCATTCGATCGATTTTCGCCAGAATTGATAACGAACATCCTCGAGAGCTATATTAACTCTGTGCAAAGTTTCAGTGAAAATATGTTAAAAATGGTGCAAGTTAGAACGTTTACGCTATTTTTCAGAAAATTAAAAATTTCATAAAATTTTAATCCCTCGATGAATTTTCGCCAAATTCAATATCGAATAACCTTGATAGCTATATAAGTTTCTTACGAAGTTTCACGGCAATATCTTAAAAATTGTGCAAGTTAGAGCGCTTACGCTATTTTTCGAAAAATTCAAAATTTGATAAAAATTTAATCTTTCGATCGATTTTTGTCAAATTCAATACCAAACAACCTTAATAGCTGTACTAATTCTGTACAAAGTTTGAGTGCAATATCTTGAAAATTGCAGAAGTTAGAGCGATTACGCCATTGTTGCAAAAACGAAAAACGTCGATAAAATTTGAACACCCGTTAGAATTGAAACAAAGATTTTTCATAATAAAGGGCAATTCATGCTGGACGAGTGTGCCAAATTTCAACTCGATATCTCGAAGCGTTCTTGAGTTATTAATTATTTACATCAAAAACTCAGAACACACACACACACACACACACACACACATCCGGACATTTTTTCTAAATATGATTTCTCGATTTTTTGGGACATTTTGAACACATTGCACTGAGAAAAAAAAATGGTTGAATATGCAAAATCGTTAGTTGAATACGGGCAACTAAATATTTATTTGGTCTAACTAAATAATTAGCTTCTTGAATAATTCCGCGCTTCGGTTGACCAAAATATTGTTCAGGCAACAAAAATTTGGATTGTACAACTAAATATTTAGTTGCACGTATTCAACGTTTTGATATTCAACCATTTTGCATATTCAACCATTTTTTTCTCAGTGTGGCATAAGAATCTCGAAAAAAAAAAAATTTTCACGAAAACGAAGCTTCCTTTATGAGGGAGCAGAATTAAACCTTCAGATTTGTTTCCTCATTGAGAAAACTTTGTTTGATTTTTTTAAATAATTACACTTATGATAATTAACTCATTTATTAATTAACTTACAAAGTGACGGAGGGACATTTTTGTGGAGCTCGAATTATATAATGAGGAAAAAAAAAATTCATAAGCCTCTGGGGAAGTCGATAAAATATGCCAATATGGACTTTCCGGCTTGCCTTCAAATGGGAGGTATAAACTGAGAAAACTCTCTGCTATCTGCGTATATGCACGCCGCGATGGGCCGGGCATTAGGGCATCATCCTGCTACCCCGCTGGCATCGTTCCAAATATACCATGTATATAATATCTATTCCTCAATTTCCCGTAAAATCTGATTTCCACAACGCGCGGCGAGAGGCAACGCTGCTCTCGGTTGCACGATAAATCGCTCTTGGTGAAATCGCAAGCATCCAAGATACACAGAAATCGACCTCTGTCAGACAAAAAGGAGCGGCGGAAACGATTCAACGCGTAGAGCTATTTTAATCAATCCCTTTTGGTAGCCATTAATGTATGTACGTTTAGTACTCTCAGACTCTGCGAATACATCATTTGGATGAGAGAAGTGTGGGTTCCTAAGTTCAACATTTACACGCGTAAAAAAAGGGTAAATGATATGCTTTCTCATACTAATTACGGTGTAAACATTTTTCATAGCTTTGCCCATATGGTCGAATGGATTTTTCTCGTTATCTAGGTCGCTTCCAAAAATTAGAAGGTAAGAATGTAAGAGGTAAAAAAGAAGGGTGTAAATGACCCTTGCTAACTTGCAACCCCAATGAAACAAATCACATTTTTTTTCTTTTTTTTTTTGTAACATCAATTTTCTAATTGTGGAGGTAAATTACTTGTTGAAACAAAAACAATGAAAAGGGATGTAGAACAAATATGATGTTCTCCGGCTTACTTACAGCTCTACCATTTATTTCTCTACCAGATTACGCGTATCTGAATCTCAGATCCTGCGATCCCCCACTTACCGACTGCAGGGCGACTGTGTTTCTCCATCGGAGCGGGCTCCTACGTCGGTAAGTTACCGACCGAGTTGACAAACGCGAGACTCGTAATCTGGTAAGCTGGTCAAATGGGACAGTTTTCAAATGTTAGAGAGATTTTGTAGCAGAGATATTATTTGAGAGTCATTATTTGCTGGAGATTTATCCCGGTAGGCTTGTTATTCGGTAGGGTTATTAAAACGCTTGGGTTTGACAGAAATGTTTTGCGGTGGACTTGATAGTCTTTTATTGTGAAAAAGCTGTACTTTTGGTAGGTAAATAAGTGCTGAAGCTCTAAATGCGACCCTCTACTTTGGAAAAGCCTGAACTAACGATTGATTCCCATTCAAAATCCTTCATCATTGATTGCAATATCTTTATTTCCCTTTGTGGTTGCATGGACAATTAATACTTCAATTAATACACCGAATGACAACAGCCTGATGTTAACCATGCGCCAAACACAAACTGAATTAAAAAAATGCACCATTCCTTAAACGGATTCATTGATTGTCGCATTTCCCATCCAGGTGAATTTTGCACAATGGTTCACTCATGCAACAATGATGTATGAGCTATGTGACTCGTTTTTCCCTCCACAGACATCTGTATCAAAAGTGAGTGGTAATTCCCAATACGTGTGTGTGAAAAATTGCGCTGGAGTAAATTTTCACTCGATATTTGTATTGTTACACAATATTAAATTTTGCCATGACAATATTTCATGCCGAATTTTGTATTTGAAAACCTATCCCATTCGATACGTTCATAACATTTGCATCCAATTGTACAAAAGATGGAAATGGCTAGAAAAAAAATCATTTAAAAATAAAATTTAAAAAAACCCTGCAAATTCGACATTTGCACATTGCTTCCTCATCTTTATCCATAGTTCACACAGCTGCCTTTATCACAAAGTATAGCGATCGAATTTGGCTTCCTCACAAACGAAGCTTTGTTAACTATCGAAAAACGTGAGTAATCAATATTCAAATTTGGCAAATTCTTTCAAATTTACTTCTCGCCAAATTTGATTTTTGCAAAATTCAATAGCGAACAACCTTGATCACTATTTTGAATGTGTACAAAATTTCAATACAATATCTCACAAATAGTCGAAGTTAGCGTAGGCTATTTTTCAAAAAACCAAAATTTGATAAAATTTTTATCATTCGATCGATTTTCGCTAAATTTAATAACGAACATCCTCGATAGCTATATTAGCTCTGTGCACAGTTTCAGTGAAATATCTGAAAAATTGCACAAGTTAGAGCGATTAGGTTATTTTTCAAAAAATTAAAAATTTCATAACATTTTAATCCCTCGATGGATTTCCGCCAATTTCAATAGCGAACAACCTTGATAGCTATACTAGTTCCTTACAAAGTTTCATTGCAATATCTTGAAAATTGTGCAAGTTAGAGCTTTTTTACGCTATTTTTCGAAAAATTCAAAATTTGATAAAAATTTAATCTTTCCATCGATTTTTGTCAAATTCAATACCAAACAACCTTAATAGCTGTACTAATTCTGTACAAAGTTTGAGTGCAATGTCTAGAAAATTACAGAAGTTAGAGCGTTTACGCTATTGTTGCAAAAAAGAAAAAAGTCGATAAAATCTGAACACCGGTTAGAATTAAAACAAAGATTTTTCATGATAAAGGGCAATTCGTTCTGGACGAGTGTGCCAAATTTCAGCTCGATATCTCTAACCGTTCTTGAGTTATTAATTATTTACATCAAAAGCTCAGGATACATATTCACATACACACACACACACGCACACACATCCATCCGGACATTTTTTCTGAATGCAATTTCTCGATGTTTTGAGAAATTTGGAACATTTTTTCATAAAAATCTCAAACACAAAATTTGTCACGCAAACAAAGCTTCCGTTTATGAGGAAGCAATATTCAATCATTCAAAAATATCGTACGAATTTTTATGAACGAAATGGCATAACTTTACAACTTTACATGTCACAGACCCGGAAGTTTTTTGTAGTTCCAAAATGATTTTAGAAACGCGATCTGGCGTGTGGGTGCCATTCAAGAGCCATCCAACTAGCATTCTCTCTCTCTCTCTCTCTCTCTCTCTCTCTCTCTCTCTCTGTCCGTCTCTCTCTCTCTCTCTCTCTCTCTCTCTCGATATTACAGCCGCGAAACGAGAAAACGAACGGGGCATAATTCACGAAAATCACCGGTCACGTACACACAGACTGATCATCCCGAGCTTTATTTTATATCTCTAGCTCTCTCGCCGTGCCAAACACCTTTCGTGCTGCGTTCAACCCTCGAGCGCGCGCTCCCCCACGGATGATCGACTTATCGGTTTTTTTTTCTCTTCTTTACACCTGTTCCACTTTATTTCCACTTTAAGTGTCCTAAACCTGAAATTTGGCGCCGCTCGATGTTCTCCAGGCGCGTTGAGTGCCAGTTAGCACGAGAATGAGAAGAATCTAAATTTCTTCAAATGGGTCAAATTGCAATACCTCTCAAAAGTTTTGTCTCAATTCACAAAACGTTTATTTATCAATTGCATATATTGATGAATATTTGTATCTATATATTAAAATTCTTAGAAGAAACCTGTTTTTTTACCATTGCGCTCCTTATCGAGATTTTGCTACAATTTTCCTAACAAATAGGGGGAAACAAATGAAATTGCAAAATTTGTTGACACTCATAAATCAATCAAGAAAATTGCCCAGGTTTCAGGTTAGAATAAAACTTTTCTTTTGATGCAAACAATCTTCAATGGATTTTGCAATGTCTAAGTGTCGAAATTCTCGGAGACGCTGATATTGTCAAATTTCAACGATAATACGGAAGTGGTCCAAAAATCGAAAAGGAGCATAATCCAAAAGAAAGTGAAGCAGATAGATGTAGCCTCTTAATCAAAATTTGAGTTTCTAATTTCTATTATCTCAATACAATTTCGTTATTTATATAATTTTAACGACATTGTTAACTAGATTTTTGGCTGAAAAATATTTTACAAAAAAATTCTTGGAAAAAAGCAACTTTTACTTTGCTAGGAGATTTACTAAATGTTGGGACACGCGGATAAACACAGTGGAATTTTTTTTTTTAGGATTATTATTATTATTATTATTAGAGTTTTGGACAAAATAAAATCCAGTAAAATTAATACAATTTCCATATTGGAGATCGATTTCTACTATCTCACAACATTTTGAGAAATACTATGTGACAAAAAATATCATAAACTCGAGTTAAAATATCTAAAATAATAAGCAGAAAGTCTTTTCAATTGTCCCCTCAAAATCACCCCTTAAGACGATATTCTGGTCTAGAGACATACATCTTGAGCGTTTTGTCGAGCTCGATAAAAAAAAAACGAAAAATATTTTTACCTCTCTTTTTGTACAACATATTTATTAATATTTTGACAATGAACAAAAAAAAATTCGAGAAAAAAAAAGAAAATGAAATAAGTCATAAGCTGGTAAAGTTGGGGGTAAAAAAAAGGTGTGTGTCGATTGACACGATTGCACCCTTTCTAGTCAGCCGATACAAAATTAATAAAAAAAAGGTTCTTAATTAGTAAGAACGTCGTTATAGCCCCTACCTCGGAGAAAACGGACAAAAAATCGCAAAATGGCGGCTGTCTGAACAAAAAAAGGCGTTTTTCGACTCGTTTTTTCAGTCTTTAATTTTTTTATGATAGTAAAAAAAATAATATTGATAAAAAAGTGGTAGGGGCGATAGAGAGTTATACATTGAAGATTGATAAAAATTTTGGAATAAATCGATTGAGGAGAACTTGAGATATCATGTCAGCCATGTGGGGAAAAGTAGTAGAAACAGGTCTGTAGTCAGACTTGCTCCGACGTGACGGGCGTAGTTGCTGCATCACTAAAATAGTTATAACTCTGTAAATTATTAGAATTTCAAAAATTCCTTTCGAGGATATATTCTTAAAGGTGTAAAATTTGAGAATATCCAACAAAAATTGTTTTTTTTTTCAAAATTCTAGACCAGAATACCCCCTGAAAGTTACGCTACGACGTGACCAGCGTAGTTGCTACGTCACTAAAATAGTTATAGCTCTGTAAACTATTGGAATTAAAAAATTTCCTTTCGAGGATATATTCTTAAAGGTGTAAACTTTGAGAATATCCAACAAAATTTGTTTTTTTCAAAATTCTAGACCAGAATACCCCCTTAAAGTTAGGCTCCGATGTGACCAGCGTAGTTGCTACGTCACTAAAATAGTTATAGCTCTGTAAATTATTGGAATTAAAAAATTTCCTTTCAAGGATATATTCTTGAAGGTGTAAGCTTTGAGAATATCCAACAAAAATTGTTTTTTTTTTCAAAATTCTAGACGAATTACCCCCTTAAAGTTACGCTCCGACGTGACCAGCGTAGTTGCTGCGTCACTAAAGAAGTTATAGCTCTGTAAACTATTGGAATTAAAAAAATCCCTTTCGAGGATATATTCTTAAAGGTCTAAACTTTGAGAATATCCCAAAAAGAGTGATTTTTTCAAAACTTTAAACCAGAATACCGCCTTAAGGTATTTCGGCTGTAGGTCGTATGCAGAATTGATAAGGACATGCCGACGTTGATGCTAAAGGTTTTGAGGCGAACTTCGATTGTCATAAACAAACATAAGCGTATATACAGCATGAAATCCCTTATTTTTCCACGGTAGAGAGCACAAACAAACTATACAGCAGCAAAAACACTCAAATTATCGGTGATTTAATCCAGTAACTCCTAAATCTCCTTTCTCCCAAATTCCCTCTCTCTCTCTCTCTTGTGTCTCACCCTCTTCGCTCCCTCACCCTCGACCACGTCGTATGAGAGAGGGAAAGAGTGATTGCGGATAGATAACAAACAGGGGTGTCGGACGAAGGTTTCGAGTATAAGAAAATAGAAACAAGGGATGAAGCCACGTGTGCGAATATAACGATCTGTGGTGGAAGAGGGGCGACTGAGTATGAGAAATCTCGTGATGTTTAGCGGTGAGGATATCCTCATGGACGTGTAAAATTGGATATACCGTGATATACACTCTCTCTCTCTCTCTCTCTCTCTCTCTCTCTCTCTCTCTCTCTCTCTCTCTCTCTCTTTCTCTCCTGCCGCTAATACCTCGTTTCTTCCACAGTCGGCCAAACTCTCGTGTGAATATATATATATAGAGAGAGAGTGAGAGAAAGAGACAGAGAGAGAGAGAGAGAGAGAGAGAGAGAGAGAGAGAGAAGGAGGGAGAGAGAGAGGGAGGAAATACACCAACACAGAGGGAGAGCCTAATTGCATAAATAATTCAAAGCGACGAGCTACGCAAACCGTGCTTGCGCCCCATAGAAACGATGAGAGAGGGATGAAGCGAGGGGAGGGTGGAGGGTGAGCAATGCAGTGCCAGTAGTTATTGTCCGCGCTGGCATAACGAAGCGTCAATCCGTTATCCGTCGGTTATCGCGTGTACGAAAGCGTCGAGGGGTGCGGTGAAAGTTCCAGCGCGAAAGAGTGAGAGAAAGTCGATTTCGGCCTCTCCCCCTCCCTCTCCGACCCTCTCTCTCTCACACACATACGCACAGGCCAGAAATGAGATTGCTTTTTCCATGCTCCCCATATTTTAATCGTTAAACAAATGAAGCGATTGCGCTATTCAAAGAACAATTACGATCTAATTGTGAATAATTGATATCAATCGTTCCGAGTAATTTATCCATCATAAAGAATTTTTATCTTTCCGCGACAATTATTATTCATTACGTTCGCCATTCGATCAAGATTATTGTTTTTTTTTTTTACTTTTTCTGTACCAACTCTGCTCTTCTCGCTCTGTTCGAACCAGAAGACAATTTTCATTGGTCCGTATTTGTCGAGAGTAAAGTTGGCATTTGAGGCATTCTGTGTGTTTGTGTATGGGTCATTCCACGTTAAATCAACCAATAGTTCGAATCGACCCCTTTCAATTTCGATGAAATTTGATCAGGAGTTTTCTTTTATCATAAAACGGAGTTCTACCGAAGGAAAAAAAATTAAAATTTTATTTTTCGAAATTTGTGCAAAATTCAAAATTTCACCATTTTCTCAATTTTTGAAGTCTATTTTTTTAATATCTCGAAAACTATTATAGATACGAAAAAATCGTTCTTGGTTCGTTTGAAAGTGTATACTTGGAGCTAAGGAAAAAAAATATCCCGAAAAAAAATTTTGAAAAATGATGAATTTGAAAAATTTTGAATAGTTAAAAATCGTGCAAATTCGCGATCAACATTAAATTTTTGGTTCTATTTTTTTTTTTATATAATACCTTGTACTGATCTTAAGAGTTCCTGAAATTTTTAGAATGGTGTTTTTTTTCCAAAGTCCGAATTTTTGAATTTTGGTAAAAACAAATTTTTTCTTTTGTAATTTTGTAATTTTGAGCAGTAAAAATTACACGATTGCTCAACTTTTCTTAACTCGGAAGTAAAAAAAAATGCATCGTTCATCAAATTCATGATTTAAAAAAAAAAATACGGAACATTTTTTTTTCGTAACCCCAAGTAACTCTTTAAGACGAACCCAGAATGACTTTTTTGTAACTATAATAGTTTCCGAGATATTTAAAAAATAAACTTGAAAAATTTTAAAAATGGTGAAATTCAAAATTTTGAATATCAGTCGAGAAAAAAATAATTTTTTTTCTTTGGTAGAATTTTGTTTTATGATAAAAGCAAACTTCTGACCAAATTTCATCGAAATTGAAAGGGAACGATTCTAACCATCGGTAGATTTTACATGGAATGACCCGTATATATATATATGTGTGTCGCGTTAGAATTTCACGAAGCAAGGGAAAAAAAATCGAAGAGAAGAAAGGAAGACGCGGGAATCCGAACGAGCGAGCAGAAATGGGGGTTGAAGAAAAGATAAAAAAAAAAAAAGAAAGTAATAAAGAACAGAAGCCTTGTGATAATGGAATTATAAAAACGTCGACCGCAAATATGCACGTTTTGAGGCAAAAGTTTTCATCTTGCTCCTGTTTCACTTGCTGTTCCAAAAGCCCGCGGGCTTTTCCCCACTGTTTTCAAACCCTTTCTCTCTGTACCTCATTCTCCCTCTTCATCTTTTTGGCCCCTGTGTGTACACACATTCAACCCTTTTATTTCACGTCCTTTCCCCCGACTCTCTCGTCCGCATTCCTCTTTTATTCGTCTCTGAACTGTTTCCACTGTCTCCTCCTCTCCTTCCACCGCATTTTTCCACTATCTGTTTTCTATCCTTCTCTCGTTTTCTCTACGACGACTCTCACGATCGTACTCTCCTCGACAATTGCGGACAGACCATTTTCTAGAAAAAGCCTCCCCGTGTGTGCATGGAAAAATAAACAGGACCGTACGTTTGTAATATGCACGCCCTCGTCCCTTTTTGTATTTCCTGTTTCTGGGCGAAAGACCTCGCTCCTGTAAATCGCGTTGGCGTTACACGCAAAATTCACCGTGCACTTGAAAATGCGCGTTTATTTTCTACCACATGTGGAGCGATTTTTTTTTTTTTTTTTTTTTAATAGGACGAGATGGTTTCCCCGAACGAGTGAGAATATATTTTTCATTTTTCAAAGTTTTCAGAATGGAACTAAAATTGAGCAAAAATGTTGTTGATGAAAATTCATAAAATTTTTTATTTTTTGAGAAAACTATTGGTAGATTCGGGTTCACGGGGACAAAATACATCGATATAAGGTTTGAAAAAAAATATGAAAAATGATTTTTTTTTTGCATTGTAACTAAAATTGAATCTATCCACCAAAATAGCTGTAAAAATGTAATTTCACGACAATTTTGCATATTCCAGAAATACAGACGTATAAATCTTAAAAATATTTCTCCCAAAAAAAAAAACTCCCTCTTTGAGCAAATAAATAAATTTTATTCCACGTATCGTGTTTGTTTTCGCGGTGGAAATTATTTTCACAAAGCTGCCATGGAATCGTGAGCTTTTTCGTTTGGTTTTGTTTCGTACAATTGTCAAGCAAAGATAGCGAAAACAATTTTTCGCATTCACGTTACCATTGTTTGCAATGTGGGGCGTGGGCTATTTAGAGCGAGAATCACGGAAGAATATATCCGCGTATAAACGTGGTAAAACAAAAAAATGGGGATCAAACTGACGGGAAAAGAGTGAGAGAGTGAGGGGTCGTATGGAACAAAGAGCGTGGAGAAAACGAGTGAAAAAGAACGGAGTCGACTGAAGAATCGCGGAGTTCTTGCGGAAAAATAGCGAACACGGTGGAACGGACGTGAAAAAATAGAAAAATAGGAGCAGATCCCTGTTTTTCCACATGGTAAATAGTAGAGCTGTTCTTTTCCCGCTGCTAGACGACATATTGCTTGCTATACATTTACATATACAATATACGTGTATATACATATATATGAGGTATTCCCGCTCAACGGGACCCCCTTTTAGACCGACCTCTTTCGATTTTCTTGAAACTCGAGTATTTTTTAGTGTTGCCTGAAAGTATATTGTACACCAATTTCCAGATCTCCAACTATAATACTCTTTGGAATACACCAAAAGTTATATTTCAAACTTTTTGCGTATTCAGCGCTTCGGAGCTTTGGCACGGCGCGAAATAAAATCGAAAAAATTCTTTGACAAAAGCTTTCGATCGGAAATTTCCTACGCTGTTCGAAAAAAATATCAGCGATTCCAAAAAAAAACGAATTCATTTAATATTCGGCCAAAAACCGAAAAAATTGATTTACAAAAAAAGAGCATAATTGACGATATAAATTCACAATATAAATTTCAAGTTGGAACTCACATCCGTTTACTAATGCCAAGTCTTTTAGTAGGATAAAAATTCTCAAATATCGTGTTTTTCGTATTCAACAGTTCCCTGATGTATTATATAGCGTTTTTTTAACGAATTTTGAATTTAGTAAATTTATTAAATTAATTAAATTAAATTTATTAAATAATCAAATTTATTCAATTTATTCAATCAAATTTATTAAATTTTGAATTTAATAAATTTATAAAATTTGAAAATTATTATACGAATTATACGAATTATACGAAAAACACAATATTTAAGAATTTTTATCCTACTAAAAGACTTGGCATTAGTAAACGGATGCGAGTTCCAGCTTGAAATTTATATCGTGACTTCTCAAATATATACAAAATATGAAAAAAATTGACCTGCCGAATTAAATTATGCTCTTTTTTAGTAAATCCATTTTTTCGGTTTTTGGCCGAAATTCAAATGAATTCGTTTTTTTTCGGATTTGCTGATATTTTTTTCGAAAAGCGCAGGAAATTTCCGATCGAAAGCTATTGTAAAAGAATTTTTTCGATTTTATTTCGCGCCGTGCCAAAGCTCCGAAGCGCTGAATACGCAAAAAGCTTGAAATATAACTTTTGGCGTATTCCAAAGAATATTATAGTTAGAGATCTGAAAATTGGTGTACAATATACTTTCAGGCAACACTAAAACATACTCGAGTTTCAAGAAAATCGAATGAGGTTGGCCTAAAAGGGGGTCCCGTTGAGCGGGAATACCTCATATACAGTATACACGTATATTATACAGAGAAAAAATAACTATAGGTATGGATTGACTACGGAAGAGTTGAAATACTTTTTATCAAGCGCCAGTAAGTTTTTCAGGGTCCCATATGCTCGATCAACTTCCAAGGCCTTCAAAGAATCATTAGCTTCAACTTTTCTCATAGATCAATACGTGATTACCAATAATATCGAATATTTAACGCTTCGCCCAAAAAAACTCGTCTATCCGACAGTCCAGCTTCCATAATTTGGTATTGAAATTGTGTGTAGATTATAAAAAGAGCATTTGAATGAATGAATTTTCTTGGGAGACACAGAATCGTCTCATTTTCCCACACCCCACATTTATTCTGGAATTATCGTATATGGGGCATTCCACATCAAATCACGCGGTCATCGGTCTAACCCCCTCGGATTTTGATGTCCAATGAATTGTAGGTTTCGTTTGGCCCAAAATATGATCTCAAACTTTTCGAAATTTGTATTTCATTTTTTAGGGATTGCCCGAGCTAAAAAATCATTAAACTGAGGGAAAACATAAAGAGGAGCGTTTTTAAAATTGATCAAATTTTTTCACTGAAATTATGGCACAAAACAGATATTTTCGTCATAGCTCGATAATAGGCCAAAAATAATTACTATTTTTTTGTGTATTTTAATTTTTATTTACAATTTCTTATTTTTTGATTGTTTCTTGTAGTGCGAATAACAACAACAAAAATATTTTTCTAGTGAAGCTTGATTTTTTTTTCTTGGTTTAACAGTGAAACGACAACATTTTTCGAAAATTTTTTAGTCTCGATGACCTAAAATAAAAGGCAGTACCATAACTGTGTTCTTTATATCTGTATTCTTAAATAACTCGATGAGTAATTTCTCTACTCCGACAGAACTCTATTCTTAAATATCTCTAATCTTTAGTCATGCCAGAACTCTATTCTTCATTTCTCTATTCTTAAATAAGTCTACGTTAAAAAATCTGTTGTCTGACATATCTCTAATCGTAAATATGTCTATTCTTAAATAACTCTGTGGTTAATTAACTGTGCTCTCATAAAACTCTATTCTTAAATATTTATTCTCGAAAATAAGTCTACTCCTAAATATCTCTATTCGGAAATAATTCTACTCCTAAATATGTCGTATCGTAAAATTTCTATTCCTATAAATCTCTATTCTTAATAAATTCGAATAATTCTCTATTCTTACAGATCTCTATTCCGACAGATCTCTATTCTGACATATCTCTACTCCGAAATATCTCTCTTCCGTCACTTGTCTGTTCCGGAATATGTCTCTATGAGTCGTACCAAAACAATTGAAAATCAAATTGGTACGGTAAGATGATAAATTATCCTCAGTCGGTATAAAAGAAATTATAAAAATTTTAATAATAACAGCTCAGAAAATTAAAGTGTTCGCATATCGTAGCGATACGTAAATATTATTTTAACCCTGTGTGAAATTCCGACCGGAACGCCATGAGTGCAAGAGCGACAAGCTGTTTTAGGTTTCTTTTCCTTTGAGAGTGTGCACCGTCCGGCTCCAGATCTCACGCCGTCTGCTCCAATCATTTTCTGTAATAAAGCGTTCCGGTCGGAATTTCACACAGGGTTAAAATAATATTTACGTATCGCTACGATATGCGAACACTTTAATTTTCTGAGCTGTTATTATTAAAATTTTTATAATATCTTTTATACCGACTGAGGATAATTTATCATCTTACCGTACCAATTTGATTTTCAATTGTTTTGGTACGACTAATAGAGACATATTCCGGAACAGACAAGTGACGGAAGAGAGATATTTCGGAGTAGAGATATATCAGAATAGAGATCTGTCGGAATGGAGATCTGTAAGAATAGAGAATTATTCGAATTTATTAAGAATAGAGATTTATAGGAATAGAAATTTTACGATACGACATATTTAGGAGTAGAGTTATTTCCGAATAGAGATATTTAGGAGTAGACTTATTTTCGAGAATAAATATTTAAGAATAGAGTTTTATGAGAGCACAGTTAATTAACCACAGAGTTATTTAAGAATAGACATATTTACGATTAGAGATATGTCAGACAACAGATTTTTTAACGTAGACTTATTTAAGAATAGAGAAATGAAGAATAGAGTTCTGGCATGACTAAAGATTAGAGATATTTAAGAAAAGAGTTCTGTCGGAGTAGAGAAATTACTCATCGAGTTATTTAAGAATACAGATATAAAGAACACAGTTATGGTACTGCCAAATAAAACGGATGATTCAAACACAATAAAAAAATTAAAGTAAATAAAAAATAGTAATTATTTTTGGCCCATTATCGAATTATGACGAAAATATCTGTTTTGGGCCCCAGTTTCTGTGAAAAAAATTTCATTAATTTGAAAAATGCCCCTGTTCATGTTTTCCCTCAATTTAATGATTTTTTAGCTCGGGCAACCCTTAAAAAATGGAATAAAAATTTCTAAAAATTTGAGGTAATAACTTGGGCCAAACGAAACCCACGATTGATGGACATCAAAATCCGAAGGGGTCAGGCCGATGCCCGCGTGATTTGACGTGGGATGCCCCATAAACACACGCATATATAGGCGAAGTGGGGGCAAAATGAACACAATCCTAAATTGTCAACAACAAAAATTTATATTAAAAAATGAAGGAATTATCACTATTGACATTAATATACCTACATAAACTCACCCTCTCGAAATCCGACCGAAGCAACATGAGGTATGAGGCAAGACGGTCACCTCCATAACAGGAGAACAAAAAATTAGATAATGCAACTATGATTAAAATTGAATTTCGCCAAAGATTTAATGGCAAAAATACACCAAGCAACTTGGTCCAAGTATCTTGAACATTATATAAGGTGATGTGAGAAGCGAAGGAAATGGTTTTTTCAACGTTTTTCTTCGTTTAACGAATTTTCGAGAAAAAAAAACCAAAATGTTAGGGTGGTGTCCATTTTACCCCCCTTCCTAAATATACATGATTCTCCATGTGTGACTAACTTTTTATTCTCTCTCTTTAAACTATGTTCGCGTTTTCGTGAACAAGCTCTCACCGAAAATGACTATGCCCGAGCAGATTATTTGTGGTGAAAAAAAGAAAAGTAGACAATACGCATACAAAAATTTCTCAGTATTTCTGGTGAGACCCTTTGTTTAAAAACGCATGCAGAATTCACGGAAAGAGATAAATAGCGTTGGAAAAAGGAAGAGCCATTATAATCTAAAGATTTTTTACTGCTCGAAAATAATAAAGTACTTCATTCATACTTCAATATACTTCCGTCTTTCACGGGAAAATATTGTATCACAGGAAATATGAAATTAAATATCATTTAATTATTTTTCAAATAAATATTGATTAAAGAAAATACTCAATTACAGGAAAATAATTAAAAAAATATATTATTATTGATCACCCTCAAATGTTATAATTGAGAAATTGAGAGAGAAAGGAGAAGAAAGTGGCTATTTCTCCATGGAATCAGCTCTAGATAAAGAGAGCGAGAGATAAGGAGTGAACATCTTCATCCATCAAGATCTTTCACGACGTATAAACCAACCCAAAGTTATTGCACATTCACGAGGATAGAAGCCAAAAGCTTAAAATCATGAGGATGCACACGCGTGTAAAAACGATAACGGCACTTTCCTCGCTCATTACATCGAGCCATAAAAGTCGTTGAATTTTCCTCTCTCTCACGCAAAAGCGTTAAATTCGTCATAAAGAAAAGGAGACGTGCAATATTAACTGCCAGGACAGATCGAGAGGACACTTCGTCGACTTTGATCGATTTTGTTCTCGCCTTCCCTCGCCTACTTTTTCACCCTGAAGATATGAAAAGAATCGATGGGTTCAAGAAGAACCATTCAACATTATCATTTCACCTTGAAGATGCAAAAATAAAAAAATTTCAGTTCAACCAACAGTTCTCAATATTCAGGGAAAGACTTTCCTATTTTTCGTAATAGGAAAAAAAAAAAGTCGCACGAAAATCACTTCCGGTGACATCTGGGCGTTTTAGTTTACAAAAAAAGAAATAATAAAAGGATCTCTTCGTTCTACGAGACTATGCATATGGGGCATTCCACGTCAAATCACGCGGTCATCGGCCTGACCCTCTCGGATTTTGATGTCCAATGAATTGTGGGTTTCGTTTGGCCGAAAATATGAACTCAAATTTTTAGAAATTTTTATTTCTTTTTTTAGGGGTTGCCCGAGCTAAAAAATCATTCAATTGAGGGAAAACTTAAAGAGGGGCCTTTTTCAAATTGATGCAATTTTATTCACAGAAACTAGGGCCCAAAAAAGATATTTTCGTCGTAGTTCGATAATGCGCCAAAAATAACTACTATTTTTGTTTGTATTTTATTTTTATTTTTTATAATTTCTTATTTTGATTATTTCTTGTAGTGAGAATAACAACAACAAAAATATTTTTCTAGTGTAACGATAGATTTTTTTCCTTGGTTTAAGAGTTTAACGACAACATTTTTCGAAAATTCATTAGCCTCGACGATCTGAAATAAAATGGATGATTCAAACACGTACAATTAAGAAATTAAAATTAAAAAAAAATAGTAATTATTTTTGGACCATTATCGAACTATGACGAAAATATCTGTTTTTGGCCCTAGCTTCTGTGAGAATATGGCATTAATTTGAAAAAGGCCCCGCTTTATGTTTTCCCTCAATTTGATGATTTTTTAGCTCGGGCAACTCCTAAAAAATTTCTAAAAATTTGAAGTCATATTTTGGGCCAAACGGAACCCACAATTCATTGGACATCGAAATCCGAGGGGGTCAGGCCGATGACCGCGTGATTTGACGTGGAATGCCATATATACGTGCTGTGTAAGACGAATCCTCGGCGAGAAAAACCGTCGTTCAATATTCCGCCGATATTCTTCCACCATTTTCTTTTCTTTCCTTTCAATCTCCCTCAGGCGAGAGGCACACTATATTTTGCCTACCCCAATCTCACTTCAACCCCTGTCGCGGGCAACTTTGTTCTCGCAGGGATGGTACACCGTTCTCCTCGTTGCTTGCCTCCACCTCATCGTCATCGTCGTCTCGACCCGGTTTTTCCATTTCCCGAAGCGTCACGAAAAGAGACGTACAAAGCTGTATACATCTAATGTATATATACAGAGACAGAGAAGGGTTGGGAGGGAATAAGAAACGCCCGAGGAAACATCAGACCACGTTGGTTCCTTCAGTCTTACCTGACAAATTATATCGCGTACTTTGGATATTCGGAACAAAAAAGCCGGCCAAGACCATGAAGACACAGATATCCGTTTATGCATTGAAAGGATGGAATTTACTCCGTGGAAATCGGAGAAGAAATCCGTGAAAGTGGGTCCGAAGGTAACCCAACCCCGGACAAAGCCACGTTTCACGATGAAGGAAAAAGGATAACTTTCTCTGTGGTAACGTAAAAACGTTTTTATCATTAATATCATTTCTATCTATTATAACGCTTTTTGCGTTATGGACAATTCAGAAAAAAATGCGGAGGGACAGGACCGGGATTCGAACCCGGGACCTCTCGATTGCCGGTCGAGTGCTCTTCCAACTGAGCTATCCAACCCGCTACCGACATTATTTCCGAATTGTCCGTATGTGCACGATTGCGTGTTACAATCTCCGCTGCCAGAGTCGAGCCGCCATCTAGCGGCTCGCACTCGAACTCAAACGCAAACTCAACTCAAACGCAACGGGTACAACAGACTGGGATTGTCTGAGGGGGGGTATGAGGTATGGGAAGGGGTACTACAGGCGTCGGCCTGAAGGAGGAATGGGGGAGCTTGGCTAGCAGGAAGGTGGGAGATGGATCTCAGGGATTTGGATGCTTTTTACACGGCAACCACGAAATTAATTTTCCGTGGTTATTCAGAGGCCGTGTCCCATTATCGGGCGCCACTTATAACGCTTTTTGCGTTATGGACAATTCAGAAAAAAATGCGGAGGGACGGGACCGGGATTCGAACCCGGGACCTCTCGATTGCCGGTCGAGTGCTCTTCCAACTGAGCTATCCAACCCGCTACCGACATTATTTCCGAATTGTCCATATGTGCACGATTTCGTGTTGCACTATATCGAATTACCCCAGAAAAAAAAATATATTTTTATTTCCCTTCCTCAAAGCATCAGGATAGTTCTTGGCATATAGAAAGTCAATCCAGTATTTAAAAAATTGTTTCTACGCGTTTTGATGGAGAAAGTAGTACGAATTAAAGTAAATTTGGATCAAACAATTGCTATTTAATGTTAAAAAAAATATATGTCAATGAATCTACAGAAAATTAACTCAGTTTAAACCAATACATTTGCATTGTTGTACAATTTTGTGGAGTCAATTAAAATCGAACCCGAATCTCACTTAATATCCGTAAATTCATTGTTGCAAAGTCATTTTATTATTTAAAGAATTGTTATATATTTATTTCTATACGGTGGATCGATTTGCAACCCAGATCCAAGTTCTATCACTATAATTACCTCCTCCTAAACGTTTGAAAACAAGATTTTGCAATTTACTTGGCTGTATCGTAAGAATACCTTAATTAACTCAAGAGCATTTTATAAATCATTATTGAGGTTTGATAGCACAGATGAAAATAAAAAGCCGGAAATCTATCTGAAAGATGAGATCAATGACGACGAGGACGAAAATTCATCAAAAACGACTCGATTGTAATGAAGTTCTAAAAAAAGTGGCACTTTTGTCCGGCGCGCTCAATCGAAAGAACCCCTTTCGATTTATAATGACCCGTGCACCTTGTCATGCGAAAAGCCTCTGGATGTCTATCGGACTGAGAAGGAAACGTTGGATCTGGCGAGTGAACGAGAAAATACGAACAAAGTGGAGGGAGAAAAAAAAATGGAATCCGGCAAAAAGCGATAAAACTCGTCGACTTTTCCATCTCATTAGCCCCGTTCTGAGCCGTCCGTCACGATAATTGAACCGGAAACTGTATTACCGACGAGTCGATAGAGGAAAAATTACTTCACGTTCAAAAGCTACAGCGAGCATTCGGACAAAGGATACCGTTCTTTCTTTTCTCCCAATTATTAAAATGTCAAGTGCATCGAAATTAACACAGAGTGCACCGTATCCGAGAGAAGGCACTTTGATTCCCGTTAAGGTAACTCCTGCATTAGCGAAAACAAAGTTTTTTCTTTGGCACGAAACTACGTCATTGTACATGGGTATATGCGCGTTCACAATGAATTTCAAACAAATTGACCACTGTATAACGGGGATATAACAATTTTAAATTCCTCCGTTTTTCATAGGAGAACATAGGGAAAACTGGATATTCGCAAACTGATGAATTTTTTTGAGCACTGTTTATAAAAGATTTCGTGCAAAAAAAGACCACAATTTATTAATTGACATATAAGGCACATCGTCGAAAAAAAAACGTAGATTCACCATCGAATAAACCAGATATAGAAGTTTAAAGTACGTAAAATGTAGGCTGATGATCAGTTTTCACTAGTCTGCCATTGAAACTCGGCAACAGGGCTTTCGCGGAACGCACCGCACCTAACCTTCCTCTTTTCGGCGCTAATTTTGAAAAGCCATATAAGAGTAGTAAAAATACACAAATTTCGGTCCGTACGCTTACAAAAATAGCTATTGCGTTATAAAATGGGGACCTCGTTTGAATCAATTTATGAAGTATATTGATAATTCGCATTTCAGTAGCATACACACACATGCATGGATTCTTAAAGGGAGGGTAGCCCCCGCCTCTCCGCTGCCGTGAGTGCAAGAGAGATAGAGCTAAGACTTTTAACACCTTGTTCTCGAAAATGTCTTGATGGAATAAAAAAAGAATAGTGGGGCCACCTGTACACATTAATTACGCAGGTAACCTCACTCTTATTTTTTTTCCATCAAGCCATTTCCGAGAAAATAGCGTTGAAATTTTTTTCAGGTTATGTTGACATTTAGATGCCCCTCAATCACTATATATGTATATATAGACGGACGTAAAGAAGGTCCTCGATCTTCGCTCACAACGTAAGTCGTGCAATGCTAAGTGGCGTTTCCAACGTGAGAATATTGCGACGTTGCCAAATCGTGTGCTTACTTTAGAATCGTTCGTTATAAACGTGTTATTTTCCGCGATTTCGACAGTTGGTACTAGCCATATCGGCAATATGTTTTTTAACTATTTCTCTTTTATTCGACTAATTACACAACATTATGATATTTTTCTGGCGGCAATAATGCTACTTGAACTTGTAAATACCAAATTTATATTTTTTTGAGATTCATCAAATTTTTTTTCACGGACCATGATTTGATTCAACTGGACCACAGGAGTTACCTTAAATCGCTTAAAATAAAGCTAGAGAACAAAGAAGGGTTCACAGAAATATTTGATATCAAATTTGATATCAAATTTAGAAAATTGCATAACTCTATAATTCAATTTTATAAATTGCAAACAGAAAAAGAATAAATCAGGCAAAAGTCTATGTCCTTGTCCTTTTTAGAGTTCGAAGAAGAGAAAGAAAAATAAACCTAAGAGGAATAGAACTCGACAGAAATTCACAGCAAAAGGAAGGTGTAACAGAATCGGGAGCGAAAACGAGTGAACCGATTAATGAACGTCACGGTGACTGAATGGCATTTAATTCTGACAAGAATTTGGCTTTGAAGCGCAAAACCAAGAGCGTCCCGAGCGGCATAAGGAGAAAAAGAAAGAAAAACAGATCGATGGAGTATCCAATGGAGGGTGCAAAAACACACCACACGGTTTGGGTGTGATCACTCCGGTACCAAAAAAAGCTAATTGCATCCCTTTGCTCTGGCTGTAACTGCAAGCTGATGTTTCTCCCTCTGTTTTCATCAGTCCCCCTACCCCTGTCTCCAGTCCAACACCCCTCGAGGCTCGTGTTGGCAACTTCAGACGATGGTTGCGATAATTAAATTCAGCTTTTTGGTTTTCAGAAATTCTCGATCGAACGATCCACGTATATACCGACGAATCATCGAAACTCTACGACCTGATGTTGAATATTGAGTTAAGGATGTTAAGTCCCAAATCGCAAATGATGAGAAAATTCTGAAAATTTGGTATGTTTTTGGATGAATTATTTAAGAGGTCGTGTAAAAATTTCACGACGATTAGGAAGCTCGTTATCGAACAATTAACATTTACAAATTAAATAAAATTAAATGTAGTCTTATGGAAACTGATATAACTTTGCGATCAGTTTTTTTTTTGACCGCTCAATTTTTTAATATCTACAATATACTGAAAGCAGCGGGAACAAAACGAAGTTTATTGATAAATATTTTTTTTATTTGTTTAAAAAAATTTTCTTAACAAAATGTTAATATTTTAATAACGAGCTTCCTGATCGTCGTGAAATTTTTACACGACCCCTTAAATACTTCATACAAAAACTTACCAAATTTTCAGAATTTTCTCATCATTTTTCATTTTAAACCTCAAGGAGGTTGAAGTAATGATGATAGAATTCTGAAAATTTCATATGTTTTTACATGAAGTATTCAGGCGGTCGTGTAAAAATTTCACGACGATTAAGAAGCTATTTATTGAACAATTGACATTAAAAGATTTCATAGGGACTCAACATCCTTAAGCCAGGAATGATGCATAACAAATAAAAATGTAAAAAAAAAATATGCAAAATTTCCAAGGTCTCAACGATTTTTCGTAATGTTTAGTTCTCTAATATCACAAAAAATTAAATTTCACATACAAATACAGTCACTTACAAATACAGCCTATACAGTCCCAGCCAAAAATTGTATCTGATCGAAATTTTCGTACTTCGTGATACAATAAAAATCTGAAAAAATGCAGCAACATTCGGCATGCCATAGACAACAATTATCGATAATAAAATTGCCCAAAAGTTATTAATAAATTGTTTAAACAAATAATTATTCAACAATTTTTCGGTGACTTGTTTTTTTTCTTGGACAAATCGAATGCGTTAATTTTTCTGAACGCATATGAATATTTTCAGAATGTTCTCTCTATTTTGAAATATTATAAAAAAACATTTTGAAACATAAACAAAAAACTGCCAATTTCGTATTTGTTTTTGCATACAAGTTTATAGTAAGCTTTTAGAGGTTCAACACTAGGCCAAAAATTACATAAATACAGCCGCATTCTAAAAAATTCAAAACGGGAATTTCAAAATAGAGAGAAAATTCTGAAAAAATGCATGTGCGTTCAGAAAACTTAACGCATTCGATTTGTTTAAGAAAAAAAAGAACGTATCGAAAAATTGTTGAATAATTATTTGTTTAATAAAATTATTAATGACTTTTAGACAATATTATTATCGATAATTGTTGTTTATGCCAGCCAAATTTTAATGATTTTTTCAAATTTTTATTGTATCACGAAATACGGAAATTTCGATCAAATACAATTTTTGGCTAGGACGGTAGGGGCAAAGCATCCTCAAGGGCGTTAGATGCCCTGCACAGGCACTCGCTAAGGTTTGAAACATGAGATAAAATTTTTTGAAATATATTCTGTAAAATGTTATTTTCCGGAACTGTATAAATAAATAATGAAAGATGAATAAAGATTTTATCACACCTTAGAGACATATATTTATGATGTCATCATCTAAAGTCTTCTAGAATGTTCAATGACTCATTAAAAATTTTATTACTATGTTTAGATTTTCTATCTTTTATTTCTTGAATTCTTTTTCTTGTTTTGTTTTATTTTCTTTTTTTATTAATTTTATTTTTAATTTTTTTATTCCATTATCATTATTGATCATGACGTCATTGAATGTCCTAGAAATTTCGAGAAATGATGTCATCGAATGTTTTAGAAATTTCAAGAAATAATGCCGTCATGGTGCAAAAGTGACCTTGAAGTGGTCCCGAACCAGAAATCTAGAAATCCAGATGCGGACACAAAATTAAGTGTAGAGTATACATTAGAATGATTAAAAAAAGCGACTATTTTTTGTTTTTCGAAGAAACGCATTAAATACTTTTGGGAAGGTGAAAAAAGATGTCTGTTAAAATTAGAGATCTTGATAAAAATATTTAGAAGTCCCTCATCGCATATTTTTATTTCCCATTTAAATAACATGGGAAAAAAAAATTTCAAACTTCAACATTTGATATCTCGTCTCTTGTAGAGAATTGAACGCTCTACAAAAAAGATCTCTTATGATTTTTCGATAAACTCACTCCTTCAAAAGTTATTCAAAGTGAAATTTAAATATAGAGTAAACTTCACTTTTTGTTTTAGTTTCCGGCAAAATGTTAAAACTTTTTACTAAATATCGTAAAATCTTTTCTGAAACGAAAGTTGAAATTGCATTAACATAAATTTCCTGATTAAAAAAAAATGACCCATATTCACAGTCTAATATACATATATATTAGAACGTGAATAACTTTTGAAGGAGTGAGTTTATCGAAAAATCGTAAGAGATCTTTTTTTTAGAGCGTTCAATTCTCTACAAGAATATATGTCGTTCATTTTGGTGCATTGACATGAAGCCGAGATATAAAATGTCAAAGTTTGAAAAAAAATTTCCCGTGTTATTCAAATGGGAAATGAAAATATGCGATGATAGACCTTTAAATATTTTTATTAAGAGCTCTAATTTTAACAGGCATCTTTTTTCACCTTCCCGAAAGTATTTAATGCGTTTCTTCGAAAAACAAAAAATAGTCGCTTTTTTGAATCAGGCTAGTACACATATTTTGGAACCCAAAATTCGAATTCACTATCATGTCTCCAGGCTCGTCAATTCAGATTCGCAATCATGCGATTTTGTCATTTTCCCATTTTTCAATCGCCCTTGAAACGACCTTCGTTACAATCGCGATCCAGAGCAGCGAAAGCCCTCGATACATTTTTACCTATCAATTGAAAGGAATTCGACACAAACGATTGGATAACGTTAAGTGGATTTCTTTGAACTCTGCATTCTCATAATTCAACGGAGGTAACGCTGAAAGTGGATTATTTTTTTGCGCCTCCGGCATTCAGCGAATTGACGAACAGGTAAGAAAGACGAAAGAAAATTAAAAACACAGCGTAACAGTGTAATCACCTTATCTCGGCTTACGGGGGAACGCGTATAAATTTCCCAAGGATTCTCGATGTCCCCTTGCGAACGTCCAACCCCCCGAAGCTTTTTTACATATATATGCGCAACTTCTCCCGTTACATTTTCCTCAATTTCACCGGAAAGAATAATGCTGGCTAAATATATACGGATATATATATATGTGTGTTATATGTATGTGTGCTGGTGGTGCCACTGAAAAATGTCACGTAACGCAGACTCGGTCTCGTCGACGTGTTAATAATTGCCGTGTAACGAGAAGGGGTGGCCCGGGTTTTGGTACGACCGTAGTATAAATATATATATATGAGGCATTCCACACCGATTCGACCTGAATCTGACCCTTCACCTTCCCGATATTGTCCGCAATTTGTTATGGTTTTGTAGTAACTCTGAAGAGCACTCACGATTTTTTTCAGATTTTTTTTAAGCCATTTGACTTGACTAAAATTTTATAAACAAATTAGCCCAATTTTAAAAATCTGAAAAAAATCACAAAAATCCCGTTTTTCGTATGAAATATTTCAAGCGTTGAGCCAAAGTCGGTCGGGGTTTCTTTCTGTTTATAATAAGCTTTTTCGGAAAAAAAAATTTTCATAGAAGGAGGACCCTGAATTGAGTAGGCCGTTATCCAAACATTTTTGTATGAATTGAACGTGTTTGAAAAAATGTTTGGATAAGGGCCCACTCAATTCAGGTTTCTGTTCCTTTTTTTTCGAAAAGGCTTGTTATAAACAAAAGGGAAGCTTTACCCACTTTGGCTCAACGCTTGGCTTTCAAATAAAATCCGTGATTTTCGTGATTTTTTTCAGATTTTCAAATTTGGGCGACAAATAATTTGTTTATAAAATTATAGTCAGGTCAAATCGCTCAAAAAAAAATCTGAAAAAAAATCACGAGTGCTTTTCAGAGGTACTACAAAATCATAAAAAATCGTGGGTAAAATCAGAGAGGTGAAGGGTCAGACCCGGGTCAAATCGGTGTGGAATGCCCCATATATATACATATATGCACGTTTCCGTACAATATACTTCGCATATATCTACATAGACGTGTATAAGAACGTTGAAGAAATGACGATGACAAGAAGTCTCGCGCTGGAGCGAACGCGAAGAGAGAGGAAGAATAGAGAGAACGAAGCGCAAGATGGAAAAGGCAACGACGGGCTACTGATGGTGTAGCTCTCGCGCAATTTCGCGAGGAAAAAATAAAGTAAAAATGGTGGAAACGGGAGGAAGAAGGGAAGAAAAAAAAATGACGGGAATTACTTATCGTGTCGGGCGGAAAAGATATCCTGTTTCTAACGAGATAGAGAGACTCTCGTGTTTCTCTCGCGAAGAAAGGAGTGAAAAATGAAGGTAAAACGGGAACCAGAAGAGGAAGAAGAAGGGTGAGAGCTTGGCTTTCACTGTTGAGGTGGTAGTCTGTGTATCGCCGAGCAGCGAGATAGAAAAATAATAAAATATCCCGCGTTTCGCTCATCACGAGGATTCTCAAAACAAAAACATTTCATCAATCTTCTCCTCATCGATATCAATTCATTGGTGGTAACCGAAGACAATCGAATTCCCTGCCTTTATCCTCGATAAAATTATTAATCTTCCCTCATTGAAATTCAAGCTTTACTATTACAAATGACTGATTAATGACGCTTCAAATAAATTATGAAAAAAATTATTTTTCATACAACTGAGTCAAATGAACTTTCATTTATTTTTAATGTGTATTATAAATACACAAAATAATAAAAGCTATATACAAAAATAAATAAAAGTTAATCTAACTCGGTTGTATGGAAATTATTTTTTTCATCATTTATTTATTAAATCATTAAATCATAAATTAAATCATTTCATCATTAAAAATTATTTTCATGCAACTGAGTCACATTAACGTTCATTTATTTGTAATGTGTATTATAAATACACAAAATATTAAAAGTTATACACAAAAATAAATAAAAGTTGATGTGACTCAGTTGTATGAAAATAATTTTTTTAATTATGTATTTATTAAATCATTAAATCATAAATTAAATAATTTCATCATTAAAAATTATTTTCATACAACTGAGTCACATTAACTTTTGTTTATTTTTAATGTGTATTATAAATACAAATTAAAAATAAATAAAAAATAAACAAAACCATACCCTATAGAGTATGGTTTTCAATGTAACTTCAATAAAATACCAATTCAATCAAAAATACCGAGTACGTAAAAAAATTTGTTAATTTCCTTCTCTTTGGAGGAAGCTGTTTTTTTTTTACTTATCGCCATATTTCCAAACTTTCCCTAAACTCTATTTTTCATACTATCTAGAATTTTCATAATTTCCTGATTTTAGTTGACCAGTAGTCATGGTATTTAAAAGCGTGAGTTGATTGTAGGGAAATTTGAAACAACGGGGGTGGGTCGTTGCCGTCGCATCGTGAATAATTTTTTCCCCCCTTTCCTGTAAACGTGATAAGTGGATAAGGGAGCTGTGCTCCGTCACTGTGAATAAATTTGAAATATTAAATGCATATACATTCTCTTGTAATGCGATGGAGAAGCGAGATTCGTAATTTAAGGGTGAGGCCGTGGCATTAATCCTCTCATTCATCCTCTACGCGCACACCCTATATTATAGTCCATCCTCGTCGCCGTAAAAGAGTAATACAGGAAGAAAAAGAGAGAAGTATTGTGTGTGTGTGTGTGTGTGTGTAGTTAAGAGAAGAGAAAGCGCGATGAAAAAACTCTGCGATCTCGGGGGGGTACGTATAACTGCGTAATATTAAAATATTACCCTCTCACGGGCCATTCCGCGTCCACCCCCTCATGTGTGTGTACCACTGAAAAGAGATAGCGGTCGGGTCCTGCCAGCGAAATTTCTCGAAAGGAAGGGTATGTTTCGGGGCGTCTGTATTTCGCATAAGCGCGAGCTTTGAAACTCCCGCCGAGAGTTTAAAAAATCTGATAATAATAAAGTACCAACGACGAGATTCGTGAATATACATTAGGGTAGTTTTTAATATGGCAATTAAATTTGGCTTCCTCATAAAGGAAGCTTCGTTAACTACTGAAAGATTTCAGTAATCAATGTGCAAATTCGATCGATTTTCGCCAAATTTAATATGCGAACAATCCTTGATAGCTATACAAGGTCTGTACCAATTTTTTGCGAAATATATTGAAAATTGAGCAAGTTAGAGCGCTTACGCTATTTTTCAAAAAATTCAAAATTTCATAAAATTTTAATCCCTCGATAGACTTTTGCCAAATTTAATAGCGAACAACCTCAATAGCTATATTAGCTCTGTGCAAACTTTCAATACAATATCTTAAAAATTGCACAAGTTAGGGCATTTACGCTATTTCTGAAAAAATTCAAAATTTCATAAAATTTTAATCCCTCGATGGATTTTCGCCAAATTCAATACCAAACAACCTTAATAGCTATACTAATTTTCTACAAAGTTTGAGTGCAATATCTTGAAAATTGCAGAAGTTAGAGCGTTTACGCCATTCTTGCGAAAACGAAAAAAGTTGATAAAATCTGAACACCCGTTAGAATTAAAACCAAATTTTTTTTATAATGAAGAGCAATTCGTGCTCGACAAGTGAGACAAATTTTATCTCGATATCTCGAAGCGTTCTCGAGTTATTAATTATTTACATCTGAAACTCAGGACACACACACACACACATCAAAAATTGAAAATTGAGATTTGCGGAATTTTCGACACCGATAAATAGTTCCAAAAAAATTGCAAAGGGTTGTGAGATTGATAGAAACTTTCTTTTCTTGACAAACATCGCGCAACTCAAAGAATTTTGCGTTATTCGAATGTTGAAATTCCCAAAATCGTCTTTTCAGCCAAATTCCAACATTGATGAGGCAAAAGATACTAAATAATTTGGGATAATAATCGAAATAGTACATTGTCAAAAATTTGAAAATTGATACTTTGAATTGAGAATTTGAAAATTGAGGCCTTGGAGGACCCCTCATAATTTAAGTTCAGAAGCTGTGAAAAGAAATTTCCATGTAAAACGACTCACCGACTGTGATGAGATGTGCAGCGATCATTCACGAGGAAGTATTTTTCGGGATAAATATCGCACGTTTCTTCCTTGAATTCGATAGTCGAAAAAAAAGACTCGCGCATCGCGACGAAACCGAAATTTGATCACGATCGATCACGAAGATTTAAAGAAAACTTTTGTAAATATGTAAAAAAAAAAACAGGTTTAAAAATACTGCACTGTAATCCAAGGCATCCCTCGACTCGCGATAATCATGATTATGATTCATGATCAACGAAATTACCATGAAATAACGGAAAATAATTTTATGAAATTCAATTTTACAAAAATTGAAGGCAAAAAAGTTTACAACATACCCTGGCAAAGAAGAAGCGCCTTGAATTTTCCGCGAGTGTCCTTAAGGGGTCCTCTCGGTCTCCACCAACCCCTCCGCGTTACACGAACAAACAGGCTCAGGACTGGTAGGCTATTAAGGGCGTATATATTACGACCCAGGTTACATATGAGGCATTCCATGCCATTTCGAACGGTCAAAAAGTTATCCATTCTCAAAAAAATTGACATTTTGTCAAATTATTCAATTATCTGAAAAAGAGTAGTGTAAATTTTTTCAAAATTTTTTGATCGCATTTTTGTGAGTTTTTCAAAATTTCAAAATCTTCCAAGTACCGTTATATCTTGAAAGCATACTATTGAACAGAAAAATGTTTCAGACAAAAAAGTTGCAGTTTTCAATAAACTTGGTAAAAAAAAATTTTTTGTTCAATTTTTTGAATTAAAAAAATGACCATTTTCATCAAAAATATACGAAAGTAATTTTTTTCGGTCGGTATGTCATCTTCGGTTTATGTCAAAAAATTCCAGAAAATACTCTGAAGTGTGTACACGTATTTTTTTTTAGATAGCTCGATTAGTTGTTCCCAAGCTATGCTTTGTTTTATTAATAATATTTTTTTGTTTTTGCTCCAATAAGCTCCAAAACATTAATATTATTATTGTAGATGTTCTTTTATCAAAAAATTTGAGAGAAACAATTTGAGAGAGTATGATTTTCCATAATAACTGATTTTTCTAGAAAAAATAATGTTATTAATAAAACAAAGCATAGCTTTGGAACAACTAATCGAACTATCAATAAAAAAATGCGTGGCTATTGCACACACTGCAGAGTATTTTCTTGAATTTTTTTACATAAATCGAAAGTGACATACTGATCGAAAAACATTATTTTCGTATATTTTTTATGTAAATGGGAATTTTTTAAACTCTCAAAATAAAAAATAAAAAATTTCACAAAATTTCTGTAAACCTGCAACTTTTTTGTCTGAAACATTTTTCTGTTTAATCGTATGCTTTCAAGATATAACGATACTTACTAAGTATACCGTTTGTTTTTTTAGAAAAATCAATTATTATGGAAAATCATACTCGCCAAAATTATTTCTCTCAAATTTGTAAATAAAAGAACATTCACAATAATGATATTAATGTTTCGGAGCTTATCGGGGCAAAAAAAAAAAAATTATTAATAAAATAAAGCATAGCTTTGAAACAGCTAATCGAGCCATCTAAAAAAAAATACGTGTGTATCGCACACACTTCAGAGTATTTTCTGGAATTTTTTAAGATAAATCGAAAGTGACATACCGAACGAAAAAAATTATTTTCGTATATTTTTGATGAAAATGGTCATTTCTTAAACTCGAAAAGTCAAAAAAAAAAATTTTCACAAAGTTCATGTGAAACTGAACATATTTTCTGAAAATTTTTTCCGTTCAATCGTATGCTTTCAAGATATAACGGTACTTAGAAAATTTTGAAATTTTGAAAAACTCCAAAACATGCGATCCAAAAATTTTGAAAAAATGTATAGTACTTTTTTTTATATAATTGAATAATTTGACAAAATGTCAATTTTGTTGAGAGTAGAGCATTTTTTGACCGTTCGAAATGGCATGGAACGCCTCACATGCATTTCTCCTCTGCCACCAACTATAGCGAAACCTTCTGCATGACTTTCCGCTGTGAAGGTGCGTCTATGTGGACCGGTTGGTTATTCAGGAAGAAGAAGTATAGCAGCGGCGGGACGAAGCTTCCGCGACTATTTTTCTCCGTTGACCCGTACAATGCACCTGGTGGCTAGAGAGCATTGCTTTAATCCATAGCGGCCTCCACGAGCTTAAACAGAAAAATAAATGTGCTCGTAAGAGTCGGTGTTCATTTACATTCTTGCAAACTGACCAATTTTCGTGAAGTCACGATTCCATTCGAAATAGTCGTTCATCCATGAAAATGCAATTTTACGACCCAATGCGAGAAATGTAATGAACGATAGCGCAGAATCCCTAATGATATCAATTTCCTGATAAAATATATCCACGGATCCAGTATGAGTATTCCAATCATTTTGAGAAGGATGTTGTGTCAAACTATCTCGTCATTCGTTAGAACTAAAAATTAGTATATATTATACACTACCGGCGAAAAGTTTCTGGAGAAAACTTCAAAAAAGGTCTGGAACGTTTTTTTATGCCATTTCGCCGTAAGTCAACGTAGACTAATTTAACAAGCGTCATTTTGAAGGGAAAGAATTCGGCTTCATTTCCTGATTTTTTAATTATTTTTACAATTTGTTTTTAGATTTGGACGCTCTTTTGAAAACACGCTGTTTTTCGCCTTTTTCCCCCTCTCTTCAGGTACACCCATCTTCCAGAGGACGGTTTTATTATACATTTTTACGATTGGATTCATAAAGAGGAAAGTTAGAGCTTTCATTTCCTTTTTTTTTAAACTTTGAGCGCATTTTTTTTTCCAAATTTATTCTGTTTTTTGTGAAAAAAGAGAAAATTTAAAAAATTCCGTAAAACATTAAAGCAAAGAGGATTCATGAAAAACTTCGTGCAAGCAAAAAGTCGCGTCTGTTTTCGTTGAGTTCAGAGGAATTTTCTCAGATTTTTTATCCAACATTTTTTTTCTCATTTTCTTGGTCGGAGCTCAGATAATTCAATTACCATAACTCGAGAACTATGGGATTGTTGATTAAATTTCAAGAGGGAAAAATACTTTATTTTATCATCTTCAACACATTGGAATTTATTTTCAAGTTTTTTTCCCAAATTTTTTTTCCAGCCCCAACATGAGAAAACAAAATTTTAATTTAAAAAATCTGAAAAAATTCCTCCACACTCAACAAAAACGGACGCAACTTTTTGCTATCGTGAAATGTTTCATGAATCCTCTTTGTTTTCGTGTTATACGGGATTTTTCAAATTTTCCTTTTTTTTCACAAAAAGCAGAATAACTTTAGAAAAAAAATCGCCCAAAGTTGAAAAAAAGGAAATTCAAGCTCAAACTTTCCTCTTTGTGAATCCAATCGTAAAAATGTATTTTAAAAAATTCCTCTAGAAGATGGGTGCACCTGAAGAGAGGGGAAGAAAGACGAAAAACAGCTGTTTTCAAAACAGAGTCAAAAACTAAAAACAATTTGCAAAAATAATTAAAAATCAGAAAATGAAGCCGAATTCTTCCCCTTTAAAATGCCACTTGTTGAATTAGTCTACGTTGATTTCCGGCGAAATGGCATAAAAAAAATGTTGCAGACGTTTTTTCAAGTTTTGTGGGGGAACTTTTCACCGGTAGTGTATATTACTTTATATATAGTGTAGATTACTTCTGGGTTAAGAAAAATGGGGTCAGATAACACACACTTGACGTATCAATTCTTTTTTCAAAGTAGATTAATTCAATTAGCAACAGCAATTGAAAAATAGATTCTGTGTCAGTACAAACGTAAATTCCTCCAAAGTTGGGGGACGCTATTTTTTTCAATGCAATAAAAAAAATTGTAGCATTTTCTTCGACACATTCTCTTCAATATCACTGTAACCTATTTTTGCAATGTACGCCCTTTCCCAATTTATAACAAAATTCATTATTATCAAACTCCGAAAATACCTCCAGTGCGCATCACCTTTTTTCCACCGGCCGATTGAAACGCGAGGGGTTTTTTTTCCCGCGTATTCGCAACATTTTGAGGCCGACGAAATTTCAACGGTCCGGGGTGGGCAATGGAAATGAAAAAAAAAAATGCCATTTACAAAGCCTTGATTAAACTGTACCGGGCATGCCATACTTTGATTTTCCAACCATTATGGTACATGACCCTACCCCACGGTGGTTCATTCGTGAAAATCTCGTTAATCTCTCGGAACATCCCCAGGCCCTGTTATCATTGCGTATTGCGGTCAAATGGTTTAAACTGCTGAAAATAAAAAAAAAAAACGAAAAAAAATCATTCGCCACATATCGCCGGTACATATTCACCCGTAAAATCACACACGCACATGGCAAACCATGCGTCAGCAGGTCATCGGCAGGTACCTTTTTTGCGTTTTACCTCTCATCAATCTGCACATATGTGTAACTCACGGCTATGATGGCGAAGAGATTCTGCGCGGGATCGAAATGCGAAGCAAGAGATGCCCATCAGCCTCGAAGGCTTCATTGCCCGAGGCTATTCACACGCGTGACCGTGTCCAATCAGTGGAGCGCTGATTATCAACCGATACGGTGCTAAAGGGCACTCTCATCATCCCTCCATACACAAACGCAAACACACATGCATGTGCCTCCCTTATATATGCTTTCGCATAGCGATTTCCCACCATCACTTCATCCGGCTTCCGGACCGGCAAACGCGCGTGACCAATCGGGCATTTTTCCACATACCCCCGCTACTGTGTAGAGAATCATTAAAAAAAAACACGGATGGATGACCCAAATCGGCAATAATCTTTTCAATATTCTATAGGGGCAGTTCAACTCCGAGGTTACCAACGAGCCCTTTCAATTTTGGGGGTGCGCATCGACGAGACTGATCACTCGATGCTTGGAGGGAGTTAAGGGCTTATACGCAGTCAAGAGGTCAAGAGGCAAAGAAGCGATTTTTCAACAATTTTTTCTGGAAAGACATTTTAATTTATTAACGTAAAAATTTATATGTATGAGGCATTTCACGCCATTTCGATCAACATCTTGCCTTCATCATTCCGATTTTCCTCTAAATTTTTTATATAAAAAAACACATTGAAATACATTTTTTCAAATTTTTTCAGAATTTTTTGGCCACGCATTTTTTGGATTTGATTTTTTTTCTTTGAAAAAAAGGACCACTTTGTAAAATCTGAAAAAATTTAGAAAAAATCTAATAAAATATAACAAATTTTTTGGGCTTCGTTCCAAAATGGAGATATTAATACTCTATGAGTAAAATTCAAAAAATTGAAAAAAAAAAAATTTTACTCATAGAGTATTAAAATCTCTATTTTGGAACAAAGCCCAAAAATTTTGATATATTTTATTAGATTATTCTGAATTTTTGCAGATTTTACAAAGGGGTTCCTTTTTAAGAAAAAAAAAAGTACAAAGAACGCGTGACCAAAAATTTCTGAAATAATTTGGAAATTTTTTTTCAATGTGTTTTTTTATATAAAAAATTTAGAGGAAAATCGAAATTGTCAAGGCAAGATTTTGATCGGAATGTCGTGGAATGACACGATAAAATCTTGTCTTGATGATTTCGATTTTCCTCGCAATTTTTTATATAAAAGAACACATTGAAAAAAAAATTTCCAAATTTTTTCAGAATATTTGGTTACGCTTTCTTTGGATTTTTTTTTTTAAAGGACCCCTGTGTAAAATATTAAAAAAATTCAGAATAATCTAAAAATATAACAAAATTTTTGCGCTTCGTTCCAAAATAGAGATCTCAATACTCCATGAGTCGAAAAATTTTTTTTTCACTTTTTTGAATTTTACTCTTAGAATATTAAAATCTTCATTTTGGAACGGAGCTCAAAAAATTTTTGCTTTAAATTATTTACAAAATGGAAAATATTTATCGGTAAAAAAAACCTTCGATTAATTCCTAAAAAATATACTTATAAATCTTGTGTAAAAATTTGAGACTGATCGGTTATGCCGTTTCTAAGAAATCTTGCTCACCGACTTTTAAAACACAGTTTTTAGACAAACTCATTCAAAGTTTCAAAAGTACTTTACACATAGTAATTACGGGTTTACAAATATGCCTATAACTTCGAAAATATTTATCGGATTGAGATGAAATTTTCTGTGTATGTAATTAAATATATGTACATTACGAAAATAAAATTTGTAAAAAATCCGGAAAAATTGAAAGGATTTAAAAAAAAAAATTAATCCTGACTGCATAGAACCCCTTAAAAAACGAACATCTGGGACAATCGAAATCATGGGTTTTCATAATAGGGTTATTCTGGGAGTTACAAACTATTAAATTGCTCGTCTATGAGACCATCCATCCTTTGTCTTCCATGCTCATTCATCATTAAGGTCTTCTAGTTTTTGGAACCATGCCCGAGCAAGTTTGGTCCAAAATGCAGTAGTAAAAGGGAAGGAGATGGAGGGGATGCAGCAAATTCTGTCGCGTTTCACTTAATCTCATTCTGCCTCCAAGCATATTGTACGAAGGGGGTAGAGCATAGGGCATATATATATATAGATCGGGAGAGAGCATAATCACCGGGCTCGTGCTTCGGATCAACCTATCCTCTTCGGATAATTGAAAATTAACCAACCAGCGGTTCATTCATCTGGGCAGCCTCTAATCACAGCTGATGACACACTCGAACCTCCCTTGGAACATACATGCTTTGTATATGGGGCATTCCATGCCAAAACAGATATTTTCGTCATAGTTCGATAATAGGCCAAAAATAATAACCTTTTTTTTGTATTTTAATTTTTTTTAATAATTTCTTATTTGGGTGAGTGCGAATAACAACAAGAAAAATATTTTTCTAGTGAAACTTGTTTTTTTTTTCTTGGTTTAAGAGTAAAACGACAACATTTTTCGAATATTTATTAGTCTCGACGACCTGAAATATAACGAATGATTCTAACACAATGAAATTTTTTTTTTTTAAAGTAATTATTTTGCCCCATTATCGAACTATGACGAAAATATCTGTTTTGGGCCCTAGTTACTGTGAAACAAATTTCATTAATTTGAAAAAGGCCCCTCTTTATGTCAACTTAATGATTTTTTAGCTCGGGCACCCCCTAAAAAATGGAATAAAAATTTCTCAAAATTTGAGGTCATATTTTGGGCAAAACGAAAGCCACAATTCTTTGGACATCAAAATCCGAGGGTATCAGGCCGATGACCGCGTAATTTGACGTGGAATGCCCCATATATAAGCCTAACTGCCTATCCGGTTTGGTCCTCATACCCAAGGTCTGCGAGAATTTGGTCACACACGCACGCAGTCATCGTTCGGTTTCAACCCCCAGCTCTCTCCGGTCTTTCGCTCACTCGCTTCACCTTGGTGAATTGATTTCGTATCCAACACACGTCACAAACACGATAATAAGTAATCGCTGCGGCGCTCTCGCCATGGCGCCCATATCCGTATTAATCTGTAACCCTGCAGTATGTACAGAAATTGCACCGGGAAACAACCCCGTAATATGATCACAGGTCCCCACACGCGAAACGATATTCATGGCAATAGCGGCTACGCATAAAATACCAACTGAGATGCGAAATTAGTAACGGTCTGTTTACAAAAATTTTTTTTTACATCTCTACCACTTGACAGCTCTCCTATTTTACAAGTGCACCAGATTACTAACCTCAGAGTCTCCAATCCAGCAATACCTTACTTACCGACTGCAGGGCGACTCTGTTTTATCATTGGAGCGAGCTCCGACGTCGGTAAGTGACCGGCCAAGTTCACAAGCGTGAGGCTTCTGATAGACTTGTCAAATGGAACAGCTGTTAAGTGATAAAGAGATTTTGTGGTAGAGGTGTAACCAGAAAGCTGTTTACTGGAAGACTTGTTTACAATTTCCATCAAAATATTATGAACGCATCAGAAAAAAAAAGAAAAAGAGAAAGAGAGAGAGAGAGAATCGCAAAAGTTGGAAAAGATTTTTTTCCATGCACACATTTCCGCTCTACTATGGTTCCACTATGGGTCTACTATGGCTTCACTATGGCTCGAAAAAAGCTCCCTGTAACAATACATAACTGCAGAGGATGTTACAAGAGCAGCTGTGTTGAAAACACGTGCTCATCGTGATAAGAAATACATTTCTCAAAAAGTGCGATTTGCTAAAGGAGAAAAACGCTGGTAATTGACTTTTGCACGAAAGGAAACTTTGTCCACGATTCGGATGGAAAAGGGTGTCGAAATAGGAGGGTGTTGTGTCGTCATATCTACACGTGTAGATGAAACTATGTAGGGCAGTGAAGACAAAAAATAAGAAGCCAATACGCGCCAAGATTGTTTCGACTTTTTCCACTCAGCGAACAACTAACCAACTTTATATAGAAGCAATAAATGTATATAGCATTCGATATGTAATAAGCTGGACATACGGGGGATGTCTTTCGTTGTTTCTTTCTAGTTTCAGGTTTATTGGTCGCCTGAGCTTTCGCACGACAGGATATTATCGGTGCACACTTGTCCTAACAATCTATATGGGGCATTCCACACCGATTCGACCTGGGTTTGACCCTTAATTCACCTCTCCGATTTTACCCGCAATTTTTTATGGTTTTGTAGTACCTCTGAAAAGCACTCTAAATTTTCATAAGTTTTTTTTGGAGCAATTCGACTTAACTATAATTTTATAAACAAATTATTTTTAGCCTAAATCTAAAAATCTGAAGAAAAAAATCACAAAAATCCCGTTTTTTATATGAAAAATTACCAACGTTGAACCAAAGTGAGCAGGGATTTCATTCTGTGTATAACAAGCTTGTTCGAATTTTTTTTTCTTAAATAGAAGAAGCAATTGACAATGAAAGAACCTGAATTGAGTGGGCCCTTATTCAAACATTTTTGTATGGATTGAAGGTGTTCAAAAAAATGTTTGGATAAGAGCCCACTCAATTTACGTTTCTCCTTCTATTTAACATTTTTTTGTTATTTTAATATGAAAAAATCTGAAAAAAAATTTCAAAAATTTCGTTTTTTATATGAACAATTTCAAGCGTTGAGCCGAAGTGGGCAGGGATTTGCTTTGGTTTATAATAAGTTTTTTCGATTTTTTTTTTTAATGGATAGAGAAACCCGAATTTAGTGGGCCCTTATCCAAACATTTTTCAAACACTTTCAATTCATCCGAAAATGTTTGGATAACGACCCATTCAATTCAGGCTCCTCCTTCTAATTAAAAAAAAATCGAAAAAGCTTATTACAAACGGAAGGAAACCCTTGCCCACTTTGGCTCAACGCTTGAAATTTTTCATATAAACAACGGGATTTTCGTGACTTTCGGATTTTTAAGTTTGGGCTAAAAATCATTTGTTTATAAAATTATAGTCAAGTCAAATCCCTCCAAAAAATCTTAAAAAAATCCTGAGTGTTCTTCAGAGGTACTACAAAACCATAAAAAATTGCGGCCAAAATCGGAGAGGTAAGGGGTCAGACCCAGGTCAAATCAGTGTGGAATGCCCCATATATTCTTAAACAGATCTAACGCATTTATAGAGCACAGAACTGCAGCACGATGCGTACATACCAATTCGTGACTGAGGAGGGCGAATGCCTTTTTTATTATCACACTCGCACCCATATCTCGCCCTTCCCTCGCCCCTCAGTCTTTATTTCTCAGCAAACTTTCCCTCATATACATTTACCGAGGCATACGCACGGGCCGTCCATTTTCAGCCTCGTATTCTTACGTCGGTCTCCTTTACACGTCTCCCTATGTCCGCTAACGCTCTTTTCTTTTCGAGATTTTATAGTACACGCTTGGTGCGTCGAGAGGGCGCCAGTCCTGTGGCGCCCCCTCGCGCTATCATGAGAATTCAACGTGCTCGGTAACCATAGCCCCGTTGGGTTGGATTATACGGTATACATGTACGTGTATACGGATCAAGGCAGCAGTAGCAGTAGCGGTATAGCACTCCGTAACATTTATGAGGCTATAAAAGTACTGGGGAACGATAAAGGTACGCCTGTATATATGGATAAAAGTGGTGCTACTGAGCTGCGTTTCGGAATGGCTGTTGGATGGATCGTCTTGATTCATTGGCAAATCAAACGTACCCGATATGCCTCTATCCTCGTCTCTTGATCTTTCTGCCTATAGCTTTGAAGATCGATAGCGAGCAAGATATACGCGTGTACGTGTATGCCCTCAATGAGACATTTTGACTAAGAGCTCTCGATATATTCGTATAAATGCGCGAAATATCCTGTCTCTTTACTCGCACAATGGCTACTAAGATTTTGTAATGAGAAATAATCTCGTGACTATGGATAAGATGAAATGGTGGTGGGAATGGAAATTATCTAATAGTGCGGCAAACGATGGAGCAGTATGGAAGTAGAGCAGCATTGAGGGAGTATTCTGGTCTAGAATTTTGAAAAAATCAATTTTTTCTTTTGCATATTCTTAAAGTTTAGGATTTTAAGGCTAGATCCTCGAAAGTAAATTTTTTAATTCCAATAATTCACAGAGTTATAGCTATTTTAGTGACGCAACAGCTACGTTTCGTCGGAACAAGTCTGACTATAAACGTGTTTCTACTACTTTTCTCAACACGACTGACATGACATCTCAAGTTCTACTCAACCAATTTACTTCAATTTTTTTTACCAATCTTCAATGTATAACTCTCAATCGCCCTTACCACTTTGGCATGAAAATTATTTTCTTTACTTCCGTAAAAAAAAATTTAAGCTATGAAAAAATTGTCAAAAAACGCCTTTTTGTTCAGACTGCCGCCATTTTGTGAAATTTGTTTTTTCCGTTCTCTCTGAGGTAGAGGTTATAACGACATTCTTACTAATTAAGAATCTTTTGTCAAATTTTGTTTCGAATAACTAGAAGCCAGCCCCTTTTGTTTATTCCCAACTTTACCAGCTTGTACCATATTTAATTTTCATTTTTCTTTCTCGAATTTTTTTTTGTTTATTGTCAAAATATTAATAAATATGTTGTGAAAAAAAAAGAATGGTAACAATATTTTTTGTTTTTTTTTTATCGAGCTGGACAAAACGCTCAAAATGTATGTTTCTAGACCAGAATACCGCCTTAATCAATGCGATTTCTTAACGCTAAAAAAATAATAATGCCGAGTGGAAAAATGACAATGCAAAATATGGAGAAAAATTGTAAAAGTAACTACGAAAAAATGTAACGGGAAATGTTTGAAAAAAGATTCTCAAAAATCATCTAATTCTAAGGATTAAGATTTTCTTCAATCGTAAGATCAGACTAATGATTCGAATTCATCTATATTCTAGATGGAGTTCGTTGACTATCAAAAGAAAGTATGTTAGCGAGGTTTTTTATGCTAAAAGATGAAGTAAAATTCTTCCTTACAAAAAAAAATGAGGTTGCTTGATAAATTAAGCCAGTTCAAATTCTATATACGTTTGGCTTGGTCGATGGGTTAATTTTGCAACTACGTAAATTAAATCTCTAGCTGGAAGGATCACGAAATATCGACTTAGAAAGCACGATCCGTGGTCACACTGGGTCAAAACGACTCCACGACTATTTTTTTTTCTTCTTCATGAATTTTTTTGCATATATAGTCATTTGATTTTTTATAAACTAATTTTTAATACATCAACTAGAATGTTTGAAGGATGTTCTGTCATTTTTTGATATTTTTCCGACCAATAGTTTGGTCACAATACGTGTTCAAATATGGACAAGGTCAAATCGATCCAGATAAGTGTTGGTCACACTTATGGAGGGTCAACCACATACATTGCAAAAAGTTGTCTCTTTGTGACATAGGCCTGCTTCAATTGTCAAAATTTCACAGATTTCCATGCATTCGGTGTCCAAGAAAATTTTGACGAAAAGTTGGTGGCGACAAGGTCAAATTCATGTGAATCAATGTGAATCAAAATGGGTGGAAAAATATGTAATGAATTTCCAGTATACTTTGGAAATATTCGAAATAGATTTTTCTGCATAGCATAATTTGCAAAATCTTGACTTCTCCAACAAAATCCATGTCATATATCCAAAATATTGTATAGACGTTCCATAAACTTTATTTTCATGAGAAAAATCATCCCCTTGGGCCATATTGCCCAACTGTACCAGTACACGTGCAAGATTCACGTAGTATTGTATACACGGGAAGGGATAAACGATGGAGGCTGAACGGGGACCGGAGAAGTTGGAGGGAGGAAAAAAAAATCACTCACGCATACGCGACCAAGGATTTATGTTCCTCGGACCTCGGGCGGCAAAAGCGAGTGTAGTGAGAGCTTTTTCGCTCTCACGCGACCAATTTTCCTCGGGCTCTATCTATTTCTCGCTTTTCTCTACGCAAATATATATCTTCGTGTACAATTTTCCGGGTATATATCTATGTGCTCGTGTACATTGAAAAATCGGGTTTAAATGCATCGTTATTCTGTACGATATAGTTCGCCGATTCCTCGCGTGTGTGTTTGCCAGTCGAAACGTTCCACGCAAAATAAAGAAGCTCGAAAAAAAGGGGAAAATACAATTGGTGTTGGTAATACGTATAATTCTTTACGATATATATATACGGGGCATTCCACGTCAAATCACGCGGTCATCGGGCTGACCCCCTCGGATTTTGATGTCCAATGAATTGTGGGTTTTGTTTGGCCCAAAATATGACCAAAATATGATCTTAAATTTTTAGAAATTTTTATTTTATTTTCTAGGGGTTGCCGGAGCTAAAAAATCATTAAATTAGGGCCCAAAACAGATATTTTCGTTATAGTTCGATAATGGGCCAAAAATAATTACTATTTTTTCATGTATTTTAATTTTTTTTAAATAATTTCTTATTTTGATTGTTTCTTGTAGTAAGAACAACAACAAACATATTTTTCTAGTGAAACTTGATTTTTTTTCTTGATTTAAGAATGAAATGAACACATTTTTCGAAAATTTATTAGCCTCGACGACCTGAAATCAAACGCATGATTCAAACACAACCAAAAAATTAAAATAAATAAAAAATAGTAGTTATTTTTGGCCCATTGTCGAATTTTCCCTCAATTTAATGATTTTTTAGGTCGGGCAACCCCTAAAAAATGAAATAAAAAATTCTAAAAATTTGAGGTCATATTTTGGGCCAAACGAAACCCACGATTGATTGGACATCGAAATCCGGGGGGTCAGACCGATGACCATGTGATTTGACGAGGAATGCCCCATATGTATATAGGTGTGAAAACGCATCTCTTCCAGTCCCTTTTCTCCCGATCCCGAGACCTGCCTCTTCGTCGCTCTCCCATTCTCTCGTTCTCTTTGCAAAAGCTCTATTTACCCCTCTCCGCCCCTCAATCCAATTCACTGTTTTAGCGTGTTATTTACCGTCGAAGCAAGATTTATCTACCTTCTGGAAGCGTCACGCGACCGCGCCCCCTTATTCGCGAGTGAGAACGAGGAATCCCCCTCGTCTCATCCGTAGAACTGTTCCCTGCTTCCCTCTATCCTCTTCCTGAAACTATACACTCTCCCTCTCTCTCTCTCTCTCTCTCTCGCTCTCTCTCTCTCTCTCTCTCTCTCTCGTGAGAATCCTCTTTTTCAACCCTCCTCTCTCGTCGTTGCGTCGAGTACCGTATTTTCAAGCAACCCCAACTACAACCCTTTCTCGCTCGTTTCTTCTCCCTCTTTTTCCGTCTGTAGCTCGATCAGCTTTAGGATGATGCATCCAAGTCTATATATATATATATATGGGGCATTCCATACCAAGTCGACCTGAGTGTGACCCTCGACCTCGCTGATTTCGTTTACGATTTTTTATATGATTCTTCCAACTCAAAATAGCATTCATGATTTTTGTCAAAATTTTAAAACCAAATTTGAGTACGTCATGATTTTTTGAACATTTTTTTCAAAAACCTCGAGGGCCGTAATTTAAAAATCTGAAAAAAATTTCAAAAATCCGGTGTCAAAAATGAAAATTCTGGACCCAAAATTCATGATGTCCAGGTTTTCGCTTCCACCTCGATTTTAGGTTCTTATGAAGAAAACGTAAAAAAAAATAGATGCAGAAGTTAACCAACTATTTTTTGAAAAAAGTGAAAAAATTTCCAAAAATAGTTAGTTAACGATAAAAATATTCAAGCCATTTTCACGGTAGATCAATTTCTGCATCTATTTTTTTTTTTTAAGTTTTCTTCATAAAAACCTAAAATCGAAGTGGAAGGGAAATTCTGGAGATCATGAATTTTGGGTCAAAAATTTTCATTCTTGACACCGAATTTTTGAGAATTTTTTCAGATTTTTAAATTACGGCCCTCGAGGTTTTCGAAAAAAATGTTCAAAAAATCATAACCTACTCAAATTTGATTTCAAAAATCTGAAAAAAATTCTGAATGCTATTTTGAGTTTGAAGAATCATACAAAAAATCATAAACGAAATCAGCGAGGTCGAGGTTCACACTCAGGTCGACTTGGTATGGAATGCCCCATATACATCTGTCGTCGACGTACTCTCCCTTTCTCACTCTCTAGTTCCACCCATTCAGATTTTGCTTATACATATCTTGCCGTATAATAACGCATCTGCTGTCGTCGTTCTCCACAAATACAAAAAAGCTCTGGTAAAAAGGTTCCCGCGCTTTTTTGGGTATTGCGCAAATGCACTGGATAACAAGAAAGATTGTCATCGACTTTCAGAAGAATCGGTTGGGGAGTTCGCCGTTGAGAAATAGATACAATTTTCAAGAAATTGTCAGTAATTCATAAAAAACTTATAATTAATAAATATTAAAATATCAAATTTCTAAATATTAATTTATAATTAATGTTTAATGAATTTTAAAAAAATTTTTGCGAATTTTTAAAATCACCAGAAAACACCCTTGCAGCCACCTCTAAAATAGACGTTTTTTAGTTTATGATGGAAATATGCAAATACTCCGCCAATTTTTTATCAGCAATTCATAAAAAATATACAATAATAAATCATAACATTTTCTCCAAATTTTTTAAATTACTGGAACATATAGTGAACTAAACAATCAATCTTAGGAATGGCTGGAAGGATGTGTTCCGGTGATTTTATAAACTTGGAAAAAAATGTTATAAATTATTGTATAATTTGTATGCATTACTAACGAAAAATTGAAGGGGCCTTTGGGTAATTAGATTTCATCCGATCACGGACCTTTTCCACTTCGAAACTTCAAGTACATAAAAAATGAGAAAGCCGTGTGCATTTCTTACTTGTACCATTTTTTCGTCAATTACTCCTAGATTTAAAAAAAAATTCAAAAGGCAGATAAAACAAGTGAAATACGATTTTCGATCGGACGAGTCTTCGGTTTTTCGTCTCCTTCAAGACAGAAAATATATGCAGGGATAAAGAACTAACTAAAATCTCTCGAGTCTTGATAAACTCCTTCCAACGAAATATGCTGACGCGTATGTAATTCTGCAACATCCGAGAGGTTTTGGGTTACACGAGAAACCAAGTAATATTGAGCATATAAGTGCACTGTAAAAAATGTTATTAAAGTTAATAAACAAAAGAATATGAAATTTCAATAACAAGTATACGAAATCAAAATTAATATACATGGTATCGGAAAATTAACAATTTCATCTTAAATTTAATATTTGTATATTAAAATTAAAAGAGGGAACATTGAAAATTAATATCCCCGTATATGAAAATAATTGAAAATGTATATGAAATTTAATACACTGTACATGCATGAAAACTTCATATTTTTTTGGTAAATGTAACACAAACATTTTTACAGTGTGTAGGGTAGACTGGGTACGGTTGTGCCAGGGTACGGTTGTGACACAAGTAAAATTTGCTTTTTTTTCTTTTAGATGTCCAGGAAACGCTTGACGAAGACAGAAGACAGAGTGCAGTGTGGCGTAAAAAAATATAAAATCGCTTATGAAGAAGGAAAGAAGTTTTGACTGATTATATGATATGATATATTATGTATGATATATGATATATGATGATGATATATGAAATGATAATATAAAGACTGTTATAATAACTTATTCGTACAGGGCCTTAGTCATTATAAAGGGATTAGATTTTAATATGAAGGCTGTTATATAATAAGTATAGATTCTACAGTAGCTCATTAGTTATAACCGATTAAAGTGTTCTCAAATTTTATTTATTTTATTTGTAAATGCTAACTTTTTCCAGAAAAAGATTATAACGCGTTATGTTACATATGACTTCCAATAAAAGTTATTTTAGACCGTTTTGGTGTATTTTTTAACCTGACACTACCGACCCCAAGCACTGTCACAACCGCCCCTGGGGGGTGTGGTCGGTTGTGACACTTATTTTTCCTTTTTTTATAATTTGCTCCTATGAGTTAACTACTGTACTTAGGGACAACATTTTGATATTTATATGTAGACAAATATACACTTCACTATAAAGAACAGTTTTCGTCCAGTTAACTGGCTTACTAACAAAATTATGGGCGATCAAATAAAAATTGTCACAACCGTACCCAGTCTACCCTATAGAGCTTGCGATACAAAAGTTGCAGGATGAGCGAAAGAGAAAGCTCGTCAAGGGCAATCCCAACTCGTGTCCCCAGTTGGAAAAGGCTAAGGAAAAGTGTACGTGAATTTAACTCATCTTGTTGAGATTTGTGTAAAGATATCAACTTAAAAGTTCAACCCCAAAGATGTGAACCCTTTTCACTCTCTCTCGTTTTTCATCAACCCATAAGACATGACCCATAAAATATTGCATACCCAACGAGTCAGCGCTTCTCTCCAAATACTCCTCACAGTGTGATTTTTTCAAGTTTTTTCTTCTCTCATTCTTCTCTTATTCCATTCATGTTTCTCTAATTTTCTCCCATTTTTCCGCACGCACCAGAAAATGTAGTTGCGAGTTTCAATGAAGCAATCGAAAAATAGAACGGAAAATGAAAAATTAAGGCTGAAAAAAAATTTCGATTCAAGAGATACATTATCGCGATTTCGTGCTGATTCGTTACATCCGTACCAATCAAAATTCATTATGTTAATCAAGCTCGTACTCAGCTGCATTTTCATCGAGGATTTTTCACGAAAAATTCACAGAGCCTGTTGCAGATGCAATTTATAAAAACAGAAACATACGAAAATATGCATGAAATATAAAGTAACGATCGAATCGCGTGGGGCGGGTTAATTCGATCAACATCATCACGCTGAAGTTGCAATATGAGACCTAATCAAGGGGAAAAATATTTGTCGCCAAAATATTTTTCGTTTATATTCGTATCCCCGGATGACAGTGTTGTCGTCCTAGCAACGAGAATACATCTATCTCCATGGAACAATTTGAAAAAATTAGATTAATTTTTTTCAATGCAGTGAAATGCTAAAATCAAAATCTGAAATTTTTGTTCGAATTTTCGAAATTTTTAATAATCTTCATGTCATTATTAAAAATAATTTATTTTGCTTAAGGGGGGAAAAGGGTCAAAAAAACGATTTTTTTCTGATATTACAACGTATAAGAAATACTGTCAGAAAATTTGAAGTCATTAGGGGCAAAACTTTTCAAGTTATAGACAATTAAGTCTCCGGTCTCTGGACAATCGAGTTTATAAAAAAGTTATTGAGGCGCAACCATATGGCCAAGATGATTAAATAAATAAAAAGAAGTGTGTCGGTCATGCAGCAGCTGCAGGCGAGTTACTTTATGGAGCTGGAATGGACGATTCTACTTTAATCGCGTTTTTCTCAAAACTTTTTTTTTTAAGTTGGTAGTCAAAATTTCTCGAAGACCTTCAGACCGATTTCGCCTAAGCTTTGCACACTTCTTTTACATACTAAATACTCGGTTCTGAACGAAGGATTTTTTTTTCAATTACAACTTATTTTTTTAATTAAACAAGAAGAGCAGTTTTTTGCAAAAATCAGAGTTTTTCGATTGCACCTTTACCAAAAATTCAGAAATTAATATTTTGTTAATTCCTTCGTTCTAATCCAAGACAAACTTATGTACTAAAGAAATCTTTTTAGGTTTTTAATTTCTCCTGACTACCGGTTTTTTTGAGGTGACTCGGTTCTCACCAACTACCACTGGCTTATTTTTCAATATTTTTTAATGAAAATTTAGCAAAATATTCTTAGAATAATCCTTAATAATGTAAACAAATTTCAAAAATATTAATAAATAAGGTACTCTGAAAAAAAAATCACAAAAATATGATTTTTTTGTATCTCAGACCCTTTTCTCCCCTTAAGGGTGGCTTATTGTCAAGATTCGTTGAGAATCGGAGGGCGTTTACGCCTGATAAGCACTTTGATATTAAAAATGTTCTCCAATATTAAAAATTAATTTTTTTCAATCAGTAAAATGCTAAAATCAAAATCTGAAAAACTTGTAATTGTATATGACAATTGATAATGATTTGAGAAAGATTCAGAAAAAAATGAAAATAATGGGGACTTTTGTATCCAGGATTTTATTTAGAATTTTGCAATGACGAGCTGGAATTCTAGAAACAAAATTATTTAAGAAAAATCCTCGTTATCAATTGAGTAAGAAGCGCAGTTATTAATTTCCGTAGAGCTTTTGTTTTTAAATTGATCCCAACACTGGTTCAATTTCAGGTTATAATTCTGTGATTTTTTGCAAATTGTCCATCAAAACGGAATCATAAAGATGTGCAATCGTAGGAAAAATTGGATTTTCTTTATTGTGTCTCATGATTGATATATTTTGATGTAAAAGTTCAAGTTTTTGAAATTTTTCGCAGTTGTGAAGAAAAAATTTAACAGGAGTGCTTTTTTATTGAATTGAAAAATTGAGAGGTTAAGCGAAAAAAAAACACGGGAGAACCGAAAGTGGGCGAAACGTCATTCGAGATTTTTGAACGACCGATATACAGATTCGGGAGCAGATATTGCTGTAAGCGATGAGTCGGAGTCTCGCGAAATAGAGAGCTTTTTCTGCAAATCCATTTTGAAAGCTCGAGCGATTCCCGGAGAGATTTCGAATAGGAAGAGAGAGAGGAAGGGGAGTTATATTCACGGGAAGTCGAGGACCGTTACATTCCGACGAGAGAAATTTTATTTTTTCGTCGTCCCAACTTTTTTTCATCTACTCTGACCATAAGAGCTTTTTTCCATAGCGTTGACGATGGATTGGAAGGGAAACTCGGCCGGTCGAATGGACGATATAATGGAGGAGGACAGTGTCGAGAAAAGCGCAAGAATGGACGAGCCAACGACGAGAGAAGAAAACGAAGAGAGAGAAGAGGAGGTGAAGGAGAAAGGCACGTTTAATCCTGAGAACGAAAAATTTGATACCGATGATTCGGCCAAAGGAGGCGATGAAAGGGAGAAAGTTGGAGAACCGAATGATGATGAGAAAGAAGTGATCGCAGGTCTGGAAAGTTGAAATACATAAAGCAGTGTTCCCAATTAAAAATCTATTCAATCGCAACAATCAATAATTAATAATATATTAATATTAATTATTGATAATACATATTATAATAATGGAGTTAGAAAAAAAACCTAATGCATTGATGGTTTTTGGCGAAAAATTTGAATCCGAAAATCCGCAATACTTAAAGACACCTATTTTGCATTAAGCAATTATTTCTGTGTAAAATATCACAGCAATTTTTTTTTTTCATCTGCCATTAAAAGGTGTGAGATTCGACGATGATTATCAAGATAATAACCATAGATTAAGCATCGAGTATCCATTCGCTGAAGTGCCGAAACCCACCGAGAGACGAAGATCGATCTACGACCTCGATTCTTACGCCGCATCGAATATATCTTTATTCGAAGATTACGAGGCCGGTGAAACGAGCTTCACCGATTTCAACGAAAGGCGAGAATTGCGATATTCCGAAGCATCGGTACGGACATAATGTTCGGTATAAATATTAATTAAAAAAATATATGGGGCGTTCCATCCCAAATCGGACAGTTTGAAAAACTTTTTTTTTCCCTTTATTTTTTTTATTTTTTTTAGTACCCATCAAAAGACTCTTCCTGTTAAATTTTGAGATTTTTTCGATTACCCGTTCACAAGATATTAAATTTCAAAAAAACCGCTTTTTTTCGGTTTTTTGGTCATAACTTTAATAATAGTCCAAATTAAGTGTCTTTTTTATTCAAATGTTTTGTTTTTTATGGCTTTTTCAGAAAAAAAAATTCGACGTGTTTTTCAATAAGTTTTTTGAGTTTTAAACTTTGAATCGTGTTTTCAAATGTGAGTGCATATTTTGATTTTTAAAATTTTTCTTTATTTCAAACTACTATTTATCCAACAACTTTTAAGACCAGTCCAGTCGTGGGCCCTCCATAATTACTATTTTTTTTCAATTTTTGGAAATTGAAAAAAAAACATTCTATAAATCATCATGAATATCAATTTTTGTTACGATATATACAGTGTATAGTCTTTTTTTTCATTATTCAGAATTTATTTTGACACTTTTTTATTGTTAACAGATTTTAAAAATGAATAATCACTTTTGAAGACACGATTCAAAGTTTAAAACTCAAAAAACTTATTCAAAAACACGTCGAATATATTTTCGTATTATTTTCTGAAAAGGCCATAAGAAAAAAAAAATTGAAAAAAAAGACACTTAATTTGGAGCATTATTAAAGAAGTTATGACCAAAAAACCGAAAAAAGAGCGGTTTTTTAAACATTTAATATCTTGCGAACGCGTAATCGAAAAATCTCAAAATTTAACAGAAAGGGTCTTTTGATGGGTACTAAAAATATAAAAAAAATTGAGGAAATAGAAAAAAAGTTTTTCAAACTGTCTGACTTGGGATGGAACGCCCCGCATATTAATTTGAAAGAAGAAGGTTTTTACTCGCAACATAATTAATTTTGTAATTGTTTATCAATGAAAATATGGATATCGTTCACTAATCAAGGGAATGCCGGGAATAGCGAGAATAAATCTGTCGCCGTTGACGCAAAAAATCGTCGGTTGCGTTATCGGTGATAACGTAACGACGGAATATCCATGGATCTACGTGAAGAAGGAAACGATCGAGGACAATTTGGATCTTCATGACGAGAGCAGCGATTTTTTGCCCGTGCGCGATCACATCGGCGCTTTTCCGGATGAAAATATGCTCATTGGATATGCGCCGACCTCGAGCGAGGAGGGACAATTTTACATTTGTCTGACGGAAGCCGGCAGAGACACGGTTGTCAGAAATATCGAGGCATTGAGAATCGAGCAGGAGGATCGTGTTAGAAACGCCGTTTACAAGACACCGGGAAAATGGGAAGAGCTCGGAAGCAGCCAAGAAGTGGATGACACTATCGTCAAGGAAACCCGACCACTTTTTGAAATCGAGGTTCGCTATTTCGCGCCATAATCATATTCCACTAACAGATTATTGCGACTCTCTGGAATTCGTTGGATTGACACCCGATAATGGGCAAAATTTATTTTCGTCTTTCAGGGATGCAATGCGCAATATTTTTCCGTTGTAAATTTGTCCTTCTCTCGGAACTTCCGGTTTCAATTAATTAGACCTCAGACAAATGGAAAAAAAATCAATTGACACCCTGAAGGAAATACTTCGGGATTCTTTCCAATAATTTCCCAAAATACAAATGAGATGATATTCAATCAATGGGATTGACACTCAATAATGGGCCAAATTTGTTGTCCTCTTTCAGGGATTCAATGCACGAGTTTTTTCATTTTAAATTTGTCTTTCTCTCGTAACTTCCGGTTTCAATTAATTAAACGTCTGACCGATGAAAAAAAAATCAATTGATACCCTGAAGGATATTCTTCGGGATTCTTTCCAATAATTTCCCAAAATAGAAATAAGATGATATTCAATCAATGGGATTGACAGTCCATAATGAGCCATTTTTTTTTCGTTTTTCAGGGATTCCATGCGCAATTTTTATATTGTCAATTTGTGATTCTCTCGTAACTTCCGGTTTCAAACACATTAATTAGACCTCTGACAGATTGAAAAAAAATCAATTGACATCCTGAAGGATGTTTTTCAGGATTCTTTCAAATAACTTTCCAAAATACAAATTAGATTTGGTCAAGCGCAAGTAGATAAGAGTTAATCGGTCAATCAATTTATTATCATCGAACAGAATGGGTGTAATAATAAAGTAGATAATCATGAAATTGAACCTGGAAAAAATAGGTTTTTTTCGAATGGTTTACTGATGGAATCATTCATGTTTGATAGATGTGAATAAAAATTATTTTTCAAAGTCGAAAGTACGTATTTTCGTGCTTTTAGAAAAAATTAATTTTTCATCATCATCATTATAATTATAATATACTGTAATATATTACAATATATTGATTTTTGTCAATGGATGTATAATGTTAAAGCCCTGTATTAAAACTGTCAGGTGGAAGCGACGTCCGATCTACTGAATGCGCCCCTTAAGCTGGTTGATCGCAATGCTGACGATCAAAGAGACGGTTACGTCGAACTTTTGCCATATCGGCAAACTTTTGATAACGTGACGACGAGACTCGTGTCAAAGGGATTACAAACTGGTCTCCAGGTTCGCGACAACGAGGCACAAACCGCCCCAACTATGCTCGTTAATTCTTGGTTTCAATATAATTACGAGAACAAGCCGATAAACACGAGCACCTACAACGAGGACGAGAAAGAAGCTATGAGAAGATTTCTCGACAAGTACACCGACGACATATGCGACAAGGTTTCCCATAAATTTTCCAATAAATTACATTTACACAATAAAAAGGTAAAAATGGCTAAAAAGCAGGCCTACATATTTTCCATAACTGTAAAAAATCTCAAAAATGGTTCATATATTTTTACATCAAAATATATGAACCATGAACCACGATGAAGAAAATCCAATTTTCCCTACGATTGCACAACTTTATGATTCGATCTAATTGATGGAAAATTTGCAAATTGCACGAGTTTTGGGATCAATTTAAAAACGCAAGCTCTATACGGAAACAAACGAATTTTTTTTTTTAAACATGCTTTTATTAGTTGTTAATGGAAAATAACTAAAAACTTAAAAATAAAGCTATTCCGATTGGAAATATGTTTTCAAATAAAAACGTGTTACACCCTCTTTTCTCTTGCTGTTAAAATGTGAAAACTTATTTCCAATCGGGATAGCATTATTTTTAAGTTTTTAGTTATTTTTTTATTAACAACCAATAAAAGCTCGTTTTGAATTTTTTTTTTTCGTTTGTTTATTTTTTACTTTTTAGTATTTATGATATTAAATAACTAGTAATTAGATATACTTCGTAATGTATATCTAATTTCGCATAATTTTTTGCAACATTTGTTAGGCAAAATTATTTCACACAATTAATTTGCAACATTTTTCTGCAAAATTTATACAAAAAAATGTTTTCAGAAATTTTTTTGGAAAAAGACTGTTGCGTAAAATTTTTGTAGAGAAATGCTGTAAATCAATTGCTTAAAACCATTTTGTAAACAAAATTTAGCAAAACAGGTTTTTTGCAAACATTTTGCGAAACATTTTTTTTGCAAAAAATATGCGAAACATTTTCTGTTGCAAAATTAATACAATTTTAAATATTGAAGTGCTTATCAGCCTTATCAGCAAAGTTACTCAAGATATACCATATATAATATATATATATGGGGCATTCCACGTCAAATCACGTGGTCATCGGACTGACGCCCTCGGATTTTGATGTCCAATGAATTGTGGGTTTCGTTTCGTCCAAAATACGACCTCAAATTTTCAGAAATTTTTATTTCATTTTTTAGGGGTTGCTCGAGCTAAACAATCATTACATTGAGGTAAAACATAAAGAGGGGCCTTTGTCAAAATAATGAATTTTTTCACAGAAACCAGGGCCCAGAACTGATATTTTCGTCATAGTTCGATAATAGACCAAAAATAATTACTTTTAAAAAAAATTTTTTTTTTTTTAACTGTGTTTGAATCATCCGTTTTATTTCAGATCGTCGAGGCTAATAAATTTTCGAAAAATGTTGTCGTTTTACTCTTAAACTAAGAAAAAAGAATCGAGTTCCACTAGAAAAATATTTTTGTTATTGTTATTCTCACTACAAGAAACAATCGTAATAAGAAATTTAAAAAAAAAAATACAAAAAAATAGTAATTATTTTTGGTCCATTATCGAACTATGACAAAAATATCTGTTTTGAGCCCTAGTTTCTATGAAAAAAAATTCATTAATTTAAAAAGGCCCCACTTTGTGTTTTCCCTCAGTTTAATGATTTTTCAACTCGGGCAACCCCTAAAAAAGGAAATAAAAATTTCTAAAAATTTGAGGTCATATTTTGGGCCAAAGCAAACCTACAATTCATTGGACATCAAAATCCGAGGCAGTCAGGTCGATGACCGCGTGATTTGACATGGAATGCCCCATTTATACTAATAAGCCGCGGAGTGTTGCAAATATTCTGAACAAAAAATTGAATTTATCACGAGCAGGTATTGCAAAATTCAGCGTGGGACATTTACGCGGATGATTATGCAAAATTGGTTCGTAACGTGAAGGACACCCAAGCGCCGATAGCAATTGCTTACACCGAACATCAGAGCTATTACGATGGTAAAATAACGATGGACAAAGTAGTAAACGACTTATGCTGGCATCCACTGTGGACGGGTATAGCGGCGGCGGCTTATACCGAATATTGCAAAAGTGACAATATCGTCGGTCCAAATCCTCATGACGAGGTAGAATAAACCTTCAGCTTCAATAGCTTAAAGTAATAACAGTTCTAGAGTCCTAACTTTGGGTTGTAAATTGAACGAAAAAAAGGATTTATTGAAATAAAACAACCTTATAAATTGAAGTAAATTGAATTATCGGATAAATTAGTGTGTGAATTATTGAATCCAGGGTAGATAAAAGCTCCCCATATGAAAACTTGTTTTACTCTGTTTCCTTTCACTACATTATTTCATCGGGAAGAGGAAGCACAAAGGGAGGGAGGAACCTTTCAATTTAACTGGAAACAGGCAATTTTCAAGTGATAATTAAACTTTCAGGTTATGAAAGCATCCGAGAGTAACAATCAGGTGCTCATTTGGTCGTTCAGCGATTGTCTGACGCCAAAATTGATTCTCGAATGTCCACGTCAAGTAACAGCAGTTTCCATTTGTCCAATTGACGGCAACCTAATCATCGGTGGATGCGCAAGTGGTCAAGTACGAATACTGCGAAAAATTTTGCACAACAAAATTGGCTTTATCCTTTCAATTTTTCCTAAAACTCTGCAACAGGGAAGCGCGTTAATCAATGTCAACTCTCTTACAGAGGAAGCCCAACGAATCGTGAAAGGAAAAGAGACAGTCGAATTTATAATTCGCAAGATTTTTTTATAATTTTAGGAAAATTTGAAAATCTCACAAAATCGGCCACATCTTTAACGCGATTTAATGCCAACAATTATCAATAATAACATTGCCCAAAAGTTATTAATAAATTTTTTAAGCAAATAAATATTCAACAATTTTTCGGCAAGTTCTTTTTTTTTTCTTAAACAAATCGAATGCATTAATTTTTCTGAACGCATGTGAATTTTCTCAGAATTTTCTCTCTATTTTGAAAATTATAAAAAAACATCCTGAAATAAAAACAAAAAAATGCCAATTTTGTATATGTGATTGCACACAGGTTGATCGTCAGCTTTGAAAATTAGGCTAAAAAATACATAAATACAGCCATTCTACAAATTTCAAAACGGAAATTTCAAAATAGAGGGAAAATTCTGAAAAAATTCATATACGGTCAGAAAAGTTAACGCCTTTGATTTGTTTAAGAAAAAAAAGAACTTACCAAAAAATTTATGAATAATTATTTGTTTAAACATTTTATTAATAACTTTTAGGCAATATTATTATTGACAATTGTTGTTTCTGGCATGTTAAATGTTGTTAAATTTTTTCAGATTTTTATTGTATCGCGAAGTACGGAAATTTTAATCAAATAAAATTTTTGGCGTGGATGGTAGAAGCAAAGCATCCTTAACCTACAGAATTTGTATAAAAGGTTTATCACGATAGCTGCAAATTTATAAAAATCAGAGAAATTACAAGACACTTTTGAGATTAATAGAATCTCGTTCGATTTGAACTTATCTAGCAATTTTGAAAATTAATATCACATTGGAATAGATGGTCTACTTGAATAGTAAATTTAAGCTCGATTGCTTAATTGAATTTTAAGCTCTTGAAGTCGCAAACTTTCAACCGAAAAATCTACAAATGTATTCGTTTAAAGAGAAATTTGAAAAATTGCATCAATGCACGATTAATAATTCTTTCGAACATTGTAAGAAATCTTAGTAAATATTTTTTAAATATTTCGTTAAAAGTAAATTAATCTTTGAGTGCATTGATATTTTTGAACTCAGCACATTCTTCTTTCAGTCTTTTTTTTTTCTTTGAGGCTTTTTTCTAAAGACGACTTTTCGATTTTTCGGGACACTTTGATCGAATTGGTAGCAGGGTTGTGAAATTTTTAATGAAAATTAATGCACTAACCATTACTTTTTTAATGGCTGATGAAAATTCAATGGTTAATGGAAATAATTTCCACTAACCATTAACCATTAAAATTTAATGGTTAATGAAAATGCAAATGCATTAAAAAAAGTAATGCATTATTTGCAACCCTGCTCATTACAATGTCGTGTGTAATAGGACAAATTTCCCTTACCCATTGCAATGTAATGTGTAATGAACAAAACTTTGATTACAATTTTGGGAATGGAAAAATATAGACGAATGGATTATTACAATTTTGCATTACATTTTATTGATTTAGGACTTAGATTTTCAGGTACCTTAAATTCTCAAAAGCATCTATATTATTATTGCAATGTAATATGTGATGGACAAAATTTTGATTGCAATTTTGGGAATGGAAAAATATAGATGAATAAATTATTGCAATCTTGCATTACATTTTATTGACTTAGGACTTCGATTTTCAGGTACTTTAAATTCTAAAAAGCATCTATAATATAGATGATTTTAGAATTATAATATAGATGCTTTTTAGAATTTAAGCTACCTGAAAATCTAAGTCCTAAGTCAATAAAATGTAATGCAAAATTGCAATAATTTATTCATCTATATTTTTCCATTCCCAAAATTGCAATCAAAGTTTTGTCCATTACACATTACATTGCAACGGGTAACGGAAATTTTTTCTTGGAAATGGTTATTGGAAATAATTTCCATGAAAATTATTCCCATTAACCATTTAATTTTAATGGTTAATGGTTAATGAAAATGCAAATGCATTAAAAAAAAGATATGCATTATTTGTAACCCTGACTGGTAGCAAAAGCATTACTGTCATGATAAATTGAAAGAACATTATTTGGGTGGGGTACAAAAATTCGACGGACAAATATTTCGAAGGTCCGAATGTTCGAATTTCACGATTACGAACGTTCGAATAGCGAAGGGCCGAAAGTTCGAACGCCAGAAAAGCGAAAGGCGAGAGAGCCGCTCACGCGGGCGGGCCCCATGCGTAAGAGAGAGAGGAGGCGCATCGCTCTCTCTCCTACGCATGGGGCCCGCGTGAGCGGCTCTCTCGCCTTTCGCTTTTCTGGCGTTCGAACTTTCGGCCCTTCGCTATTCGAACGTTCGTAATCGTGAAATTCGAACATTCGGACCTTCGAAATATTTGTCCGTCGAATTTTTGTACCCCACCCCATTATTTGTGAAATTGGCGTTTTGCAGATCGCTATTTGGTCGATACCGGGTAAAATCGAGCAAGTGGAGGCGATTGTAGTGAACACAACGGCTCAGGTGAAGTATCGAATAGCGATGAAATCGCTGATGTCGTGGATGAGAGATTCGACGAATTCGATGATCGTGAGACCGGCTGCAATGTCGTCGATTCAATACAGTCAAAAGGGTCCAATTACCGAGATAGTATGGCTACCTTCGTACAATAAAATCGACAAGAACGGTAGGATCGAGAGTTTGCCGGCGAACGCGACCTTCGACGAATTGACCTGGCAATTTGCAACATCAAGTGAAGACGGTACCATCGCCTTCTGGGATTTGAGGTAATATTATTCAGAAGGGAGAAAAAAAAAGATGAGAAAAATGACGTCGAATAGCCGCGCAGAAACTTGATAAGAGTGAAAATTACGGAGGGTCCTTGAGACGAGAAAAAGCTAGGGTCCTCCAAGATTCATTAAAGCCTCTCTGACCTTCTCGTTTCACCGATCTGGTGGGACCTCACTCGACCTCTCTCTTTCACCTTCTCCGTTTCTCCATATATATTAGAGTGATTTTTTGTCCTTCAATCTCAAAAAATGTTACCACATCATAAACTCAAAATTCTTCCCAACGGTCAGCACTCTAAAATTTAATAAAGCTTTTATCGTTCTTAGGTTTTTTAATTTGTCGTTTAAATGACATACCTTGACTGAAAAAAATCACTAGAAATGCATTAAAAATTATGTATTTTCAAGCATTTATATTAAAAAAGTCTTTTTTTGTGAGAAAAGAAATTATTACGCGATCCAATTTTATCCAATGACACTTTAAGTTATGTAATGTAATTTTTTGTCCTTCAATCTTGAAGCAGAAAATGTTATACCATAAACTCAAAATCAAAACCAAAAGTCACTATGAAAACACGTTACATCTTTTATCATTCTTAAATTTTTTTATTTTTCGTTCAAATGGCTTATCTTGACTTTAAAAAATCACTAAAAATGCATTAAAAATTATGTATTTTCAGGCATAACAAAAATATTTCAAAAAAGTTTTTTTTTTGTGAGAAAAAAAGATATTTCGCGATCCAATTTTATCCAATGATACTTTAAATTTTTTTATGTAATTTCTCGCCCTCCAATTTTAAAGCAGAAAATGTTATCACATCATAAATTCGAAATCAAAACCAAAAGTCATTCTGAAAACACGTTACATCTTTTCTCATTCTTAGATTTTTTTTCACTCTAGTTTGAATAATCGTACGTCACAATCTTCATTGAAAAATCACTAAAAATGCATAACAAATTTTCAAGCTTAAAAAAAATATTTTGAAAAGCCTTTTTTATGAAAAAAAAATTATTTTGCGACCCGAATTTATTCACTGATACTTCGAATTTTTAAAATGTCTCTATTACTTAGAATTCGATGCCTCTTTAATTATTTTTTGTATTCAGGGTGTGAGAAATTAGAATTTAAATAAAAAATGATTAAGAAAAAGTGATTTTGGTGACATAAAATGTTACTACACCACTCATCTTTGCAAACAAATTTTTCTCGAGCATTTTTTCGCTTCACTGAATGAAAAAAGACCGAAAAAAAAACAATCTATCTTCTTTTTCATCACCCTAATATATATATACGGTGCTGGTCCCTAAACTTGTTTTACTCTCTCGCAAAACTTTCTTTCCTTCCCCGCCACTTCTTTCTCGACTCAACGACACTCGCGACCATTACGAGGCCCCATTCAATCTTTCTGCACTAGAGAATGGACAATCAACTCCGGCGAATTCTCGCTTAACAAGGCAAAAAGATTTTCGTTGATTATACTTTTTTCTTTCCGACAACTTTCTCCTTGATATGCTCTCTTACTTCGCCTCTCGCTTCTCCGTTGAGGCAAAAGTGAAATAACGTACCGATGGTCTTTCGTTTCATCGGGGGGGGTGTAAACAATAAATTTGAAAACAAAACTAAAAAGATGGCGACCTCCGGAGGACAATGAGAAGAAGAAGGTTCGGGGGAAGAAGAAGAAAAAGACGATGAAGCGACCGGAAGCTCTCCAGCAAATGATATCCGAGTACAAACCTCTCGACGGTGTATTTCGTCCGCTTTACATACTCGAAGTCAAACATCCGGACGAGGATCGACCTCTCGTTATCACGACAATGACCATTTACAGTCCGAAATTGAAGAAGGAACAGATCGAGCCTTTCACGATTCACGGCAACGACGATGTTTCGGTGAGAAAATACTACAAGCTTGTGATCGCCAAACCGGAAGATGAGCTCGCACCGACGATTCTCATTGGCACGGTCGACGGCGATTTTGCACGATTAACGTGGGAGGGTTACGAATTCACAACTGGACAATTCGTCAATCGTGAAACTGCAAAAGTTCACTGGATGAACGGCATTCACGATGGACCGGTGACACATTCCGTCAGATCGAAATATCTCAAAGACGTTGTTCTGACAGTTGGCGGCAAAGTATTTGCCGTATGGCGCGAAGATTTCGGGGAACCGATTATTTGGCGAAAATCACGAGTCAGGTATTTTGTTGTTGCGTTAATTTATCTATATTTTCGTATTTGTATTTATATTATTTATATTTACTAGGGTGAATCGAAAATTTAAAAAACTGTTGGCTATACCCTCCAAAATCAAAGATATCGCTGAAATTAAGGTCTCGGTGCAACGATTCGATTTTTTGACAATCGCAGGACGTTTAAAAACGCCAGTTTTAGCGTTAAATTCACTTTATCACTGATGAACGGAAACAGATCTTTCAAAAAATTTTGAATTTTTTATATAAGGTGCCCAGATATGTATGCCCAAGAAAAAAGATGGAGGAAATACAAAAAACGCCTTAGAAGACAAAAATCAATATTTAATGATTTAATTAATTGAAAAATAGGGAAAATATTGATTTTCAGAGATTTTTTTTCGAAGATATGAACCATTTGTTGATGTTCAGTAAATATTGGTTTGAAAGAGTACATATCTGGGCACCTTATATAAAAAATTCAAAACTTTCTGACTGATCTGTTTCCGTTTATCAGTGATACAGTGAATTTAGCGCTAAAAATGGCGTTTTAAAACGTCCCGCGCTCCCTCTATATATTGTCAAACAATCGAATCGTTGCACTGAGACATTTATTTCAACGATATCATTAATTTTTGAGGATAGAAAACAGTTTTCAAAATTTTCGATTCACCCTAATATTTAACGATTTCGTTCAAATTTTGATTTTTTTAAAACTGTTCAAATAGGTTTTCCTGCAAACTTAATAATTTTACGATAGGAATTTATTAATTTTGGCAACGATTCTTTTTTGAGAAAGAAAAAACTTCGTAAAAATTCGAGAACGCGAAAAGAAACATGAACAAATAAATAAAAGGGTGTCTAAAATTATCTCTTCAGATTTTAAGGTTGTTTAGAAGCTATGAAACCTTTGAATGTTAATTGTTCAATAAATAGCTTCTTAATCGTAGTGAAATTTTTACACGACCTCCTGAATACTTCATGTAAGAACATACCAAATTTTCAGAATTCTATCATCATTACTTCAACCCCCTTAAGGGTTAAAATAAAAAATAATGAGAAAATTCTGAAAATTTGGTATGTTTTTGTATGAGGTATTTAAGGGGTCGTGTAAAACTTTTACGACGATTAGGAAGCTCGTTATTAAAAAATTAACGTTTTGTTAAAAACAATTTTTTAAACAGATAAAAAAAATATTTATCTTAAACTTCGTTTTCTTTTCGTTGCTTTCAGTATATTGTGGATATTAAAAAATTGAGATGTCAAAAAAAAAAACTTATCGCAAAGTTATATCAATTTCCATAAGACTACATTTAATTTTATTTAATTTGCTAATCTTAATTATTCGATAACGAGCTTCCAAATCGTCGTGAAATTTTTACACGACCTCTTAAATACATCATTGAAAAACATACCAAATTTTCAGAATTTGAACGTGATTTGCTTCTAAACAACCTTAACCAACCTACTTTGGAATCATAGTTCTATCGGCGGATCTAATATGTTTCGTACATTCAAAATGTTCATATCTTCGTTAGTTTCAGTATTTTACTGTTATTTATGCAAATTACAGCTGCTCTGTAATGTGGGTTCAGTATAAGGTGCCAGGGGATCATTTTACCTTGTGAGGGATCATTTCACCTCATAGGGGTTCATTTAACCTTATGGGAGATCATACGTGTATACAAAATAACATTTTTATATAATTTTGAAAGAATTCCGAAAATTAAAAAATTCCAAGTTCGAAAACTTATCAATAATTATTTTCACTACGTATTGATGGAAGAAATTATATCCTGATCCTTGATATTGAAAAATCATTTTTCTCTTAACAGGATTATTTTGAACATTAATTATTGCTGCGATTTCCTATGTAAATCCAATGGATTGGATCCAATGGATCCAATACATTATTCACTGCTGTTCCATTTTTCTCCAAATCCCAACGCGTTGCTATTTCAATTTTTTTTTCAAAATTCGTACTCGCCTCTTTGTCATTATTTTTGTCCCTCGTGAAACAAACACGAGATAGAAAAATAACGCACAGACGGTCGATTATATTTCATACATGGCGTGTGCGAAGCGTTTTCGAGACGTTTTTGATATTCGTGACGCTTTTGGTAATATTCGCCGCGGAATATTTCAGCGTTCAATACTATCGCCCGGACTTCGAGGCTGAACTCGCAGTTCATCGTTCTACATTTATTCTCCCACGTACAAAAGAGAATTTCAAAACCAACGCGAAGTAATCGAATCGTATCGCATTAAAGCAAAATGTTGTTTATATGGAAAAAAAAATCGAGAGGAATCAATCGTTATTGGCAATAAAATCGAGGCGAAATTCACGAAGAAAATTGAAGTAGTTAAACTTCCAAGTAGATTTTATTAACCAACTGATGATTTTTTTTCCATTATAATTTATAACAATCGAATTGGGACATTGTTTTTTATGCCATTGCTACAAAGTCCTCGAAACCTCTTCGCTCAGCAACTCTGCCATTCTAACCAAACTCCCTCGCCAGTTTTCCGATACTGCGATACCTTTTTTTTTCCTTTTCCTTTGCCTCTCTTCACCCGGCATTTTTTTCCCCGACAGATACACGGCCTGTTGCTGGGGCACATTCAGACCGACTGTCGTGATATTGGCAAGAATCGATGGAACCGCCGAGATCTGGGACTTTATCGTGAAAACTCACGAGCCCACTTTCACACAGGGTCTTTCCGGTCGCATTATAACTGGCATACACACCCACGAGCTCTATCTGAATCCTCAGTGTATCGCTTTTTGCGATTATAATGGTACACTTCGGGTATTTACCGCCCCTGCCAATCTACTTAATTACGATGTAAGCGACATCGAGTGGATGAGAAAATTCATCGATCGCGAGATCAACAGGGTACGAATAAAGATCACTAATCACCGAAAAAAAACACTCTTGACCCTCAAATTTATCAGGAGGCCTCTGTTCTACACATTATTATTCTACACATGGAACTTTCTACACAAGTTTCTACCCAAATATTACTAAACGGATAAAGATCACTAATCACCGACCAAAACACAATCTTGACCCTCAAATTCATCAGGAGGCCTCTATTCTACACATTATTATTCTACACATGGAACTTTCCACACAAAAGTTTCTACACAAATATTACTAAACGAATAAAGATCACTAATCACAGAAAAGAACACAGTCTTGAGCCTCAAATACATCAGGAAGCCTCTGTTCTACACATTATTATTCTACACATGAAACTTTCTACACAAGTTTCTACCCAAATATTACTAAACGGATAAAGATCACTAATCACCGACCAAAACACAATCTTGACCCTCAAATTCATCAGGAGGCCTCTATTCTACACATTATTATTCTACACATGGAACTTTTCACACAAAAGTTTCTACACAAATATTACTAAACGAATAAAGATCACTAATCACAGAAAAGAACACACTCTTGACCCTCAAATTTATCAGGAGGCCTCTGTTCTACACATTATTATTCTACACATGGAACTTTCTACACAAGTTTCTACACAAATATTACTAAACGAATAAAGATCACTAATCACCGACCAAAACACAGTCTTGACCCTCAAATTCATCAGGGGGCCTCCTCTATTCTACACATTATTATTCTACACATGGAACTTTCCACACAAAAGTTTCTACACAAATATTACTAAACGAATAAAGATCACGAATCACAGAAAAGAACACAGTCTTGAGCCTCAAATACATCAGGAAGCCTCTGTTCTACACATTATTATTCTACACATGGAACTTTCTACACAAGTTTCTACACAAATATTACTAAACGAATAAAGATCACTAATCACCGACCAAAACACAGTCTTGACCCTCAAATTCATCAGGGGGCCTCCTCTATTCTACACATTATTATTCTACACATGGAACTTTCCACACAAAAGTTTCTACACAAATATTACTAAACGAATAAAGATCACGAATCACAGAAAAGAACACAGTCTTGAGCCTCAAATACATCAGGAAGCCTCTGTTCTACACATTATTATTCTACACATGGAACTTTCTACACAAGTTTCTACACAAATATTACTAAACGAATAAAGATCACTAATCACCGACCAAAACACAGTCTTGACCCTCAAATTCATCAGGGGGCCTCTATTCTACACATTATTATTCTACACATGGAACTTTCTACACAAGTTTCTACCCAAATATTACTAAACGGATAAAGATCACTAATAACCGACCAAAACACAATCTTGACCCTCAAATTCATCAGGAGGCCTCTATTCTACACATTATTATTCTACACATGGAACTTTCCACACAAAAGTTTCTACACAAATATTACTAAACGAATAAAGATGACTAATCACAGAAAAGAACACAGTCTTGACCCTCAAATTCATCAGGAGGCCTCTATTCTACACATTATTATTCTACACATGGAACTTTCTACACAAAAGTTTCTACACAAATATTACTAAACGAATAAAGATCACTAATCACAGAAAAGAACACAGTCTTGACCCTCAAATACATCAGGAGGCCTCTATGCTACACATTATTATTCTACACATGGAACTTTCTACACACATCATTCTACACAAGAAAAAGTGACAGGAAATAATATTCTATTCTACACATTATTATCCTACACATTATTTTCCTACACATTACAGCCTGTGGCGAAATTCACTACTAAAATGGATAATTACGTTGCAAAGTTTTACTACAACAGTGATCGGCAAAAAAATCTATCTATTTTTATTATCCAATTTTTTCGAAAAAAATAGCTAGCAAAAAAAATATTACTAATTTTTCTAATAAATAAGTAATTAGTGCAAACATTTCTAATTTTTCCTAAAAAATTAGTAATTAACGATAAAATATTACTAATTTTTTCCAAGAATTAGTAATTAGCGAGAAAGTTATTGCTAAATAACCAAAAAAATCAATAATTTGTGGAGAAATGTTGTATTAATTTTGGAAAATTTTGGAAAAAGTAATAAATTAAAAAAAATGACTAATGCATTTTTTAATAGGTACTGATTAAATATTCGTATTAATCAGTAATCGGCAGTATCGATTTTTTCATCAACGATTTTGATTTTATTAATAATTTTTTCGAAAAATTTATAATTAGTCAAAAAATTAGTATTTAGCGACAAAATATTACTAATTTTTCCTAAAAAATTTGTAATTAGCGAAAAAATATTACCAAATTTTTTTCTAAATATAGCAATTGGTAAGGGAGATATCACTAATTAATTTTAAAAAAACAGTAATTTGTAGAAAAGTATTGTGTATATTTACGTACTTGTGTGTACGGATTGAGTCATGGTTATAAGCTCAAACAACTGTATTAAAAAAGTTGTTTTATTTTTTATAATAACTAGATCTTTCGAATATTTCACACATTAGTATTTATTGTATCAATGTCATGAGATATCACATAAGTTATTATTAATACGGATATTTAATCAGTACCTATTCAAAAAGGCATTAGTCATTTTTTCTATTTATTACTTTTTCCAAAATTAATTATTTAAATTAATTTTTTGGTTCTTTAGCCATATCATTCTCGCTAATTACTAATTCTTGGAATAAATTAGTAATATTTTATTGTTATTTACTCATTTTTTTGGAAAAATTAGAAATGTTTTGCAACTAATTACTTATTTATTAGAAAAATTAGTAATATTTTTTTGCTAATTATTAATTTTTCGAAAAAATTAGATAATAAAAATAGATAGATTTTTGTTTGCCGATCACTGGTATTAATAATAACTTATGTGGTATCGTATGACATTCGATACGATGAATACTAATGTGTGAAATATTCAAAAAATCTAGTTATTATAAAAAATAAAATAACTTTTTAATAGAGTTGTTTGAGCTTATAACCATGACTCCATCCGTACACACAAGTACGTAAATATACACAATCCTTTTCTACAAATTACTATTTTTTTTTAAATTAATTAGTAATATCTTACCAATTACTATATTTAGAACTAATCTTGGTAATATTTTTTCGCTAATTACTAATTTTTTTGGAAAAATTAGAAACATTTTCTCACTAATTACTAATTTTCTTGGAAAAATTGGAAATATTTTCTTACCAATAACTCATTTTTAAGAAAAATTACTAATATTTTTCGACTAATTATTAATTTTTCGAAAAAATTATTAATAAAATCAATATCGTTAACGAAAAAATCGGTACTGTAATGTCTACAGACTGTAATGTGTAGGATAATAATGTGTAGAATATGTGTAGAATACTATTCCTTGCCACCTTCTCTTGTGTAGAATGATGTCTGTAAAAAATTTTGTGTAGAAAGTGTCATGTGTAGAGTAATAATACGTAGAATAGAGCCCTCCTCAAAATCATGACTGAGATCAAAATCAAATTTTTCCTGCAAGGAGGAAAATCTTTTGCGACTATTTTAATCGTTGAAAATTCCTTTTGAATTTTGAAAACCGGTTCATTCAAAAAAAAGATAGAAATGTTTGTTCATCGAACGACGATTTCGCTGGTTTGAAAATTTCTGACAATTTTATTGAAATCAAAATTTTATTTATAAACGAAGAATATTATCGAGGTATCTTCGTGGGACTGCAGGTTTTACGATCAGATGAGTTCCAAGGTTGAAACGTTTTTTTTCTCGAAAGAATTCATGGGGCGAAAAATGGGTTTCTGTTATTTCTTTTTTTCTTCTTCAACGCAAAAAATGTAGATTCGACAGTTTGATCGCTGGCAAAGCTGGTGGAACGATACGAACGTTGATAATATCGCGAAACGCAAGAGGGAGGTTGAATTGGAGGCTGAAAATAAGAAACGCGAGGCGGAAGAAAAGATCAGGACTGAGATGGCTGAATTGATGAGCAAGCAAAAGCTGGAGAGAGATAAGAAAAATGTGGGAATTCGTGAGAATATTTTTCTTCATTTATTCGTAAAAAATGAACGTTTTTATGGACCTCGAATTTCAGACGTTCGGATGAACGGAAAAAACGACCAAATTCATCATTTTCAAGAACAGTTTTGAGTTTCCTGTCATCTAGTTGAAAATGATTCTTGGAACATTTTTCAATTTTTGACATTATTCTTCCCGGAAATTATTATTGCCAAAAGCTCTTCTAACTTTTCATTGACAAAATGGATTTGGCGATTTTACGTTGAACTAAAAATAGTAGAAACAAAAAATTGTTGCCAAAATTGATTAATTGAATGGTTTTTCTAGCCAATTTTTTTAGTTCTGCTGTGCTCAATTCAATGACAATGCTGTCAATAAAAAATGGTTTTTCCTTCAAGAATCGAAAACCCGGTGAATTTTTGGACGAGGCGAGAAATCGTTGGCGATCGATGGAACTTGAACGTATGCAACGTGTTATCCTGGAGAAGAAGGGCCTCAGAGGTGAAATACTGGAGAAACGACGCGCTCCTTATTTGAAATTGCGACAAGATGCCAAGAAAAAGAAACGAAAGATACGCGAGATAATGCAACTTCAGGACAAAATATTTGAGGAAACCATTGCATTTCTGTTTCCCGAACAGTATCATGATGAGCATAAATACAGGGATATACCGATACTGCCGAGAATCGATTCTATCGATGCGAAAACCGCCAGTGTGAAAAAATTATTGGACGACGAACCCGAGGTGATTTTTTCCTGCAACATTACAACCTTATCGTATTTTTTTTACACCTGATGCAAGTCTCAAAACATCCCGGCAAGTTATTTCAAACCTTGATCTGCCCGTTATTTCTATTTTTACTCGGAAATTCCAAGTTTATCTGCATTCAACTGACACCATCATTTTTCCCATGAATTCTTAACTTTTCCTGCCTTTGGTTAAATCATCACGAAAGAGACGAGAAAGTAATACGTCTGTTAAAATTAAATCAGACTGAAATGATAAACGATTTAACTGAATAGTTACAAAAATAGGGAATTTCGCGTAAAGAAAAAAATATTTTCATGAAAAATAAGCCTCTCACTGTGAGGATGCGAAAAAGGAAATTTAACCAAAGACAGAAGAAGTGTCTTACTCTTAAATGGAGTTTAGAATTTATGGAAAAAATCATGGTGTCAGTTAGAAGCAGATAAACTTGGAATTCTCATGTAAAAAATGAAAAAATGCAAGTCAAAGTTTCAAATGGAATTTCAAGCTTAAAAATTCAACCAAAGACAAAAAAGAGTGGTTTACTCTTAAATGGAGTTTAGAATTTACGGAAAAAATTATGGCGTCAATTAAAAGCAGATAAACGTGGAGTTCCCAAGTGAAAAATAAAATAATGCAAGTCAAAGTTTGAAATGGAATTCCAAGCTTGAAAATTTAACCAAAGACAAAAAAGAATGGTTTACTCTTAAATGGAGTTTAGAATTTACGGAAAAAATTATGGCACCAGTTAAAAGCAGATAAACTTGGAGTTCCCAAGTGAAAAATAAAAAAATGCAAGCCAAAGTTTGAAATGGAATTTCAAGCTTGAAAATTTAACCGAAGACAGAAAAAGTGGTTTACTCTTAAATGGAGTTTAGCATTTATGGAAAAAATTATGGTATTAGTTAAATGCAGATAAACTTGGAATTCCCAAGTAGAAAATGAAAAAATGCAAGTCAAAGTTTGAAATGGAATTTCAAGCTTGAAAATTGAACCAAAGACAGAAAAAGTAGTTCACCTTTAGATGGAATTTAGAATGTATGGAAAAAAATTATAGTCTCAGTTAAATACCCGTAGTAAAAAACTCCATTGAATCGCCAATGGCAACCAATGGTCCTCATACGACTCCATTGGACAATGAATGGGGACCCATTGAGATTTCCGCATTTGTCAATGGCGTACAGGGCTGACCATTGATCAGTGAATGGGTATCCATTGAACATCAAATGCGGATGAATCGAATGATCATCATTACTCAATGATGCTCATTGGAAAGCCAATGCGGATGAATCGAACGATCATCATTACTCAATGATGCTCATTGGAAAGCCAATGCGGACGAATCGAATGATCATCATTACTCAATGATGCTCATTGGAAAGCCAATGCGGATGTATCGAGCGATCAGCATTGCCCAATGGTGTCCATGAGATGGTAAATGCTGATGAACGAAGTGATCCGCTTTACCCAATGATGTCCATTGGAAAGTCAATGCGGATGAACTGAAAGATCAGCATTTCCCACATATGTTCATTGGAACCCAAATGCGGCTAACGATGAAATGATCAGCATTTACCAAGGATACCCATTGAATAATAAGTAACTACGAATTATACAATGATCAACATTTATCAATAATGTCACTTCATTGATGACTGATCGAATGATGAGCAGCATTCGTTAACGATGTTGCAATCCATATTCGAGGTTTAATGCTGAACAATTGAACCCATCGATCGATGAGAATTTTTCCGAATGCGATATTTCTCAAACGGCGGTGAATTAATAAAGTCAAGTAAGAGTAGATGTCGCTGATTCTCATATATGAACCAAATATTTTCTTCAATTGTAATAAATGCTGATGATTATATCGATGGTCAATTAATATTAGCATAAGCTCGGAAATTATTCGAAAGTAATTCTAAAAAAGTGTATTATAAACTGCTCATCAAGTACGCGTACGTTTGGGATAAATGATTTTTAAAACCGTTTATTTTTAACATATACACATAATTTTATCAGTCCTTCTCAACCCGATTTGTGAGAGGAGAAACGTATATACTTTCATTATCAATCGTCATCTGAATACACTTACAATCTATTTTCTCAATTCTGAGCTTCAATAATTTCTATTAAATCTAATAATATATATCGCGTTACAGCTGCCATAAGGGAGTATCACCTCTTTTACGCCCTTATGGCATCCGGGAGCCATAAGGGCGTATTGAAATTTTTTTTTTCAGGAATCGACGTAATTATGACCGAAACGTATAGAACCGATGAAAAAAAAATTTTCCCAATTTTTTTTTTTTTTTATACGCCCTTATGGCTTTCCGAGTTGGTGTCGAAAGCCATAAGGGCGTATCGAATTTTTTTTTTCAGGAATCGACGTAATTATGACCGAAAAGTATAGAACCGATGAAAAAAAAATTTTCCCAATTTCCCAAACGGGATTTTGAAGCGTGAACGATTACGAAGAGAATAAGCTCTTGCTCAAGCCGCAATTCTATCCAGAAAATAAATTGCAGCCATTTTAGTGAACCGATTGAATTTTGGCCAAAATGTAAAAAAAAAAAAAAATATTTTTGTTTTTCGGGCCTCATATCGATGTATTTTTGCCCCCTAAACACGAATCTATCAATAGTTTTTTCAAAAAATCAAAATTTTCATGAATTTCGATAAAAAACTGTTTTGCTCAATTTTGGGCCTATTTTCAAAAACCTGAAAATAGCGAAATTTCAAGTGCTCATAACTTCACTTTGGTTCAACCGATTTCAAAATTTGTTTTTCGTACGCAAAGCTTGTGACCAAACTTAGAGAATGCCGTTAAGTTCATCCCGATAACTAATTTTTTGTAGAAATGAGAGCAGTTTGAAAATCGCCGAAAAAATTGGAAAGGGGTATACCTTAAAAAATTTACAAAAATCTATTGTTGAACTTTAAAAATCTGCCAAAAATCGAAAAACGATCGTAATGGGATGAACCAAACGGGATTTTGAAGCGTGAACGATTACGAAGAGAATGAGCTCATGCTCAAGCCGCAATTCTATCTAGAAAAAAAATTGCAGCCATTTTAGTGAACCGATTGAATTTTGGCCAAAATGCAAAAAAAAAAAAAAAATTATTTTTGTTTTTCGGGCCTCATATCGATGTTTTTTTGCCCCCTAAACGCGAATCTATCAATAGTTTTTTCAAAAAATCAAAATTTTCATGAATTTCGATAAAAAACTGTTTTGCTCAATTTTGGGCCTATTTTCAAAAACCTGAAAATAGCGAAATTTCAAGTGCTCATAACTTCACTTTGGTTCAACCGATTTCAAAATTTGTTTTTCGTACGCAAAGCTTGTGACCAAACTTAGAGAATGCCGTTAAGTTCATCCCGATAACTAATTTTTTGTAGAAATGAGAGCAGTTTGAAAATCGCCGAAAAAATTGGAAAGGGGTATACCTTAAAAAATTTACAAAAATCTATTGTTGAACTTTAAAAATCTGCCAAAAATCGAAAAACGATCGTAATGGGATGAACCAAACGGGATTTTGAAGCGTGAACGATTACGAAGAGAATGAGCTCATGCTCAAGCCGCAATTCTATCTAGAAAAAAAATTGCAGCCATTTTAGTGAACCGATTGAATTTTGGCCAAAATGCAAAAAAAAAAAAAAAATTATTTTTGTTTTTCGGGCCTCATATCGATGTTTTTTTGCCCCCTAAACGCGAATCTATCAATAGTTTTTTCAAAAAATCAAAATTTTCATGAATTTCGATAAAAAACTGTTTTGCTCAATTTTGGGCCTATTTTCAAAAACCTGAAAATAGCGAAATTTCAAGTGCTCATAACTTCACTTTGGTTCAACCGATTTCAAAATTTGTTTTTCGTACGCAAAGCTTGTGACCAAACTTAGAGAATGCCGTTAAGTTCATCCCGATAACTAATTTTTTGTAGAAATGAGAGCAGTTTGAAAATCGCCGAAAAAATTGGAAAGGGGTATACCTTAAAAAATTTACAAAAATCTATTGTTGAACTTTAAAAATCTGCCAAAAATCGAAAAACGATCGTAATGGGATAAACCAAACGGGATTTTGAAGCGTGAACGATTACGAAGAGAATGAGCTCATGCTCAAGCCGCAATTCTATCTAGAAAAAAAATTGCAGCCATTTTAGTGAACCGATTGAATTTTGGCCAAAATGCAAAAAAAAAAAAAAAATTATTTTTGTTTTTCGGGCCTCATATCGATGAATTTTTGCCCCCTAAACGCGAATCTATCAATAGTTTTTTCAAAAAATCAAAATTTTCATGAATTTCGATAAAAAACTGTTTTGCTCAATTTTGGGCCTATTTTCAAAAACCTGAAAATAGCGAAATTTCAAGTGCTCATAACTTCACTTTGGTTCAACCGATTTCAAAATTTGTTTTTCGTACGCAAAGCTTGTGACCAAATTTAGAGAATGCGGTTAAGTTCATCCCGATAACTAATTTTTTGTAGAAATGAGAGCAGTTTGAAAATCGCCGAAAAAATTGGAAAGGGGTATACCTTAAAAAATTTACAAAAATCTATTGTTGAACTTTAAAAATCTGCCAAAAATCGAAAAACGATCGTAATGGGATGAACCAAACGGGATTTTGAAGCGTGAACGATTACGAAGAGAATGAGCTCATGCTCAAGCCGCAATTCTATCTAGAAAAAAAATTGCAGCCATTTTAGTGAACCGATTGAATTTTGGCCAAAATGCAAAAAAAAAAAAAAAATTATTTTTGTTTTTCGGGCCTCATATCGATGTTTTTTTGCCCCCTAAACGCGAATCTATCAATAGTTTTTTCAAAAAATCAAAATTTTCATGAATTTCGATAAAAAACTGTTTTGCTCAATTTTGGGCCTATTTTCAAAAACCTGAAAATAGCGAAATTTCAAGTGCTCATAACTTCACTTTGGTTCAACCGATTTCAAAATTTGTTTTTCGTACGCAAAGCTTGTGACCAAACTTAGAGAATGCGGTTAAGTTCATCCCGATAACTAATTTTTTGTAGAAATGAGAGCAGTTTGAAAATCGCCGAAAAAATTGGAAAGGGGTATACCTTAAAAAATTTACAAAAATCTATTGTTGAACTTTAAAAATCTGCCAAAAATCGAAAAACGATCGTAATGGGATAAACCAAACGGGATTTTGAAGCGTGAACGATTACGAAGAGAATGAGCTCATGCTCAAGCCGCAATTCTATCTAGAAAAAAAATTGCAGCCATTTTAGTGAACCGATTGAATTTTGGCCAAAATGCAAAAAAAAAAAAAAAATTATTTTTGTTTTTCGGGCCTCATATCGATGAATTTTTGCCCCCTAAACGCGAATCTATCAATAGTTTTTTCAAAAAATCAAAATTTTCATGAATTTCGATAAAAAACTGTTTTGCTCAATTTTGGGCCTATTTTCAAAAACCTGAAAATAGCGAAATTTCAAGTGCTCATAACTTCACTTTGGTTCAACCGATTTTAAAATTTGTTTTTCGTACGCAAAGCTTGTGACCAAACTTAGAGAATGCCGTTAAGTTCATCCCGATAACTAATTTTTTGTAGAAATGAGAGCAGTTTGAAAATCGCCGAAAAAAATGGAAAGGGGTATACCTTAAAAAATTTACAAAAATCTATTGTTGAACTTTAAAAATCTGCCAAAAATCGAAAAATGATCGTAATGGGATGAACCAAACGGGATTTTGAAGCGTGAACGATTACGAAGGGAATGAGCTCATGCTCAAGCCGCAATTCTATCTAGAAAATAAATTGCAGCCATTTTAGTGAACCGATTGAATTTTGGCCAAAATGCAAAAAAAAAAAAAATTATTTTTGTTTTTCGGGCCTCATATCGATGTATTTTTGCCCCCTAAACGCGAATCTATCAATAGTTTTTTCAAAAAATCAAAATTTCCATTAATTTCGATAGAAAACTGTTTTGCTCAATTTTGGGCCTATTTTCAAAAACCTGAAAATAGCGAAATTTCAAGTCAACGTAATTATGACCGAAACGTATAGAACCGATGAAAAAAAAATTTTCCCAATTTTTTTTGTTTTTTTATACGCCCTTATGGCTTTCCGAGTTGGTGTCGAAAGCCATAAGGGCGTATAGAATTTTTTTTTTTCAGCAATCGACGTAATTATGACCGAAAAGTATAGAACCGATGAAAAAAAAATTTTCCCAATTTTTTTTTTGGATGGAGATGGAGATGGAATGGAGATTCTTTCGTATAGTAAAAACTCCATTCATCGCCATTGAAAAATCCTCATTCATTCCCCATTGCCAAAATAACCAATGGGGATGAATGCCGAATTGCCTAAGGGGATTGTCTCCATTGAATCCCCATTAGATAATCCCCATTCCGTTTCAAATGGGGAATTCAATGGCGAAAATCCCCTTAGGCAATTCGGCATTCATCTCCATTGGTTATTTTGGCAATGGGGAATGAATGGGGATTTTTCAATGGCGACGAATGGAGTTTTTTACTACGGGTAAAGATAAACTTTGAATTCCCCAGTAAAAAATGAAAAAATAAAAGTCAAAATTTTAAATGGAATTTCAAGCTTGGAAATTGAACCAAGGACAGAAAAAGTGGTTTACTCTTAAATGAAGTTTAGAATTAATGGAAAAAATTATGATGTTAGTTGAAAGCAGATAAACTTGGAATTCCCAGGTAAAAGATGAAAAAATGCAAGTCAAAGTTTGCAATGGAATTTCAAGCTTGAAAATTGAACCAAGGACAGAAAGAGTGGTTTACTCTTAAAGGGAGTTCAGATTTTATGGACAAAATTATGGTGTCAGTTAAAAGCAGATAAACTTGGAATTCTCAAGGAAAAAACGAAAAAATGAAAGTCAAAGTTTGGAATGGAATTTCAAGCTAGAAAATTCAACCAAAGACAGCAAAACTGGTTTACTCTTAAATGAAGTTTAGAATTTATGGACAAAATTATGGTATCAGTTAAATGCAGATAAACTTGGAATTCCCAAGTAAAAAATGAAAGTCAAAGTTTGAAATGGAATTTCAAGCTTTGAAAGTTTGAACTTTAGAAAATGGAAAGGAGTTTCCGTGCAAAAAAAATATTGACGGAAAAACAATGATATTTCTGTAATGAGAGGAATTTTTTTTTTGTCAAATACACGACAGAAAACATTTAAGAATGCCGAGGAGGAAATAATATACGAATTTATGGAGATGCAGACCGAAATGCTGGCGGATATTAAGACAAATCCATACCAGCCGCATTTCGAATGGCGAAAGGTTCTGTGCGAGGGTAAACTTCGGAGGCAATCGATGGATGTCGAAATGAAACGAGGCGAGAGACGGGAAAACCGCAATTGCAGCACAATTGACGACGCGCAACAGGAAGCTTGTGAATCTTATTCGACCGTGAGACATTCGACTTCCGGCGAGGGAGGCAAATCTACGAGTGACAGGATGGTCGAAACGGTTTCTTGAACAATGCCCGACGCGAAGTGGGAAATTCCTTTGCTCGCAATATACCCAAAACAGGACTATAATATCTACGACTCTCAGCCAAGATCCGCTCTCTTCGGGTAATAAACGCCAGTTGTAGAATTTCTCAAAAGCAGGATACAACTATGTCTTGCGTCTATTATTTCCAATTCTCGTGTGCATTAACTACTCCGTTCCAAGTAACCCGCACAAAAGCCCTTTTCATTTCTCCCAAAATTTCTCCAGTCCCGCAATTCCAAATATTGCTAATGAAAACAAAGCAAAATGAAATTTTCAAACTCGTCAGGGAACGTCTCTGTTCCATGTCACCAGCATAGAATCGCTCCCCATTTCTCCAAAATATCTCAAAACCCCCAATTCTAAATATAGCTAAAAACAAATGGAAACGAAATTTCCAAATTCGTTGAGAGCGATTCTTACAAAATAATGTATTTGAGAAAATCAATCTTTTATATCACCAACTGATGACTCAAGTCTTAACAATATTTTTCGCTGGAATTGAAAAAATGAAAATGTCGCCTCGTAACCTTCACATTTGAATAGGAACAAAATGATCTATGAAGGATAACAAAAAAAAATTATTGAGTGTTGAAAAATGGCGGTTTCAAATATTGGGCAACGAATGACTCGTTAAACATGAACTTTTCTTTCATCACAATAAACTAGGGATGTTCGATTTCGATTCGATTCTTTGAAAGATCCATTCTTTTGTTTAAAAAATCGATCTTTCGAATCGATTCTTTCCTTTGCGATCTTTAGGTGAATCGATTCTTGATCTTAAAAATCGAAAATACGAATTTTTATGAAATCCATCATCTATTAAAGATTGGCAATTAAATAAAGATTGACAAACTCTGTGAAACATCAACGTCAAGGTTAAAAGAAAAAAAAAGTATGTGAAAATGTGAAACGTTAGAAAAAGAGTAAAAAAAATTAAAAGTAAAAATTTTGAAAACATAATCCAACGAAAAAAATAATCAAAAGTAAAAATATACAAAATATCGTAAAACAATAGAAACTTATGTGATAGAAAAAAAGGCTGATTTGTTAAATATATTCATAATATTTTTAAGAATAGATTATAAAGTGTAAATGTGTAAAAGAATCAAACTATGTTTACCCAGAATGAAAACTACTTTATATTTGTTATTTTGTATTCATAATTTGGTATTAAAAATAAATTAATCCAATTTAATCTTTTTTCATAGCAAAAACTTAATAAACACTTACATAAGCTTTAATTGGCAATAGATTTATTTTACGATTTTTAAAAATCGATTCTTACGAAATTGATTCTTTGGATTCGATTTTTCATGAAAATCGATTTTCTTAATTCGATTCAGAATCGATCAGAGCATCGATTCTTTCCAAAGAATCGAAAACTACTACGATATTTGAATTTTATGAAAAAATTGATTTTGGCCAAGATAAGAAAATTGGAATACGCCGCAGAATGTTTTTCTTTTAACGCAAATTTATTTTTAATCTGCACGAACAAAATACTCGATGATGAACCAAGGATACAATAATTAATTTACTCCGCGACACGCTGTTACCGATCATATAAAAAATCGTAGTCTCGATCACTCGAGAAAGAGGACCGCAGAATGGAGAGATAAAGAAACGAAGGGGCCACGAGATAGCCTCGGAATTGCGGTTCACCGACAATCAACGCGAATGAATCGATGAAAGAAAGAGAGAGAAGAGAGTATACGACAGTGGAGGAAGAAGGAAAAAGAATGGTAATGAGGAAATCACGAAGCGGCGAAGGATTTGGTTCGTCTAGTTAACGATGAACAGAAATGAATCGAACGGAGACCCAGACATATTGATATATACGTATATATGTATCCATTAATATACAAGCATATGCATATATACATATAAACGTGAAAGTGAAATCAAGAGAGCGAGAGCTCGTCGCCGAGACTCGACGATTTTTCATAATTAAAGGGGATTTAAAGTCAACGAGGGGCGGAGGCGTAAATGAATTTGAAATTTCAAACTCCGAGGCAATTTTTTTTGTCCTTTGTCCTCCATCTTTATATCCTGCGTCACACTTTTTCAGTCTCGGCACAGAGGAGAGGTGAAAAAATGAGATAGAGAGACAGAGAGAGAGAGAGTGGGAGTGAGAGAGAGAGAGAGAGGGTGAAACGTAGGAGAGGGAAAATGAAGACGAAAATGTGGACGTTGGTGGCGTTTGGTAAGAGGAGAAAGAAAGAGGAGAAGAAGAGGGAGCGCCGACATGACGAGGGTGTCCCTCAGTCCGTGGCGTCATTATCCCTGGCTCGGAATGTCCATGAACGTTAAGACGCGAGGAGGTGGAGAGTGAAAAGGCGAAGAGATGTGTCGTTCGTTCTTCATTTCCCAAGAGCCCCATTCTCTCATCCGATTTTCTTCCTCCCCCAAACCCCACATCCATTTTTCGTTCGCTTGATAATTTCTAGACATCTCTCTCTCTCTCCCCTCCGCGTCCATCATTCCACATTGTCCTTTATCCTTGATAACCTTCGAGCTTCAAGAAATTACAAAATCGTTCGCAGGACCGCGTTTCAATCTCGCAACATGTTAAAAAAAAAAAGGAAAAAAGATTTCTCGTCAGGTCTGATCTCGCATACGGTTGGGGGTTGAAGAGTCGACTAACCAATATTTCGAACGGCCGAAATCCCGAATTTCATGATTACGAGCGTTCGAATAACGAAGCGCCGAAATCCCGAACGCCAGAAAAGCGAAAGCGGAGAGAGCCGCCCCATGCGTAAGAGAGAGAGAGATGCGCCTCCTCTCTCTCTTACGCATGGGGCGGCTCTTCTCTCGACTTTCTCTTTTCTGGCGATCGGGATTTCGGCGCTTCGTTATTCTAACGCTCGTAATCGTAAAATTCGGGATTTCGGCCGTTCGAAATATTGGTTAGTCGACTCTTCGACCCCCACCCTTGCATACATGAAGCCCCGAGCATTGAAAAACGAGAGGGCAGAGGGGAGGAACAAAATGGGAAAAGATGAGGAACGTTGTGAGAGGCGTTAAGGCAGTTTCAATGTACGTTTTTTTTTTAACGTCCCCCCCACTTTCTTCTTGTACTATCATTCGGGGTGAACTATAACGATCACACTCTACGCAGTAAAAAAAATGTTGTATTAAATTTAATTTAAAAATATGAAATTTTTATGCATATACAGTATATTGAATTTCATATGTTTACTCTTTTAATTTTAATATACAAATATTAAATTTAAGAGACCATCACAGTGTGACCGGCCGAAAAACAGTCAATTTTCGCGTTTTTTTTCGAGATGATTTTTTTGATCCAGACGATTTTTTTTTACAAATAAGACCACTAATGAACAATACAAAAATATTTTTTTTATTCATTTTCATTCATTTTTTCTCGTTGTTATTATTTATTTAAAAACGTGTGTTAAAAAAATGGGGGCCATTGGTGCCCACGATTGCGGCCGCACTTTGTAAATGAAAAAATAAAAATTAAATTAATTATTAATTTGTAGGGAAGCCGCTATGCCCCTATAGAGATTTTTTTTTTATTTGAAAAAATGGTGGCTTGAATAAAAAGTACAAAATTTAGCATCTTTTTTCAACAATTTTCCGTGTGAAAAAATAGGAAGATTTCAAAAAAAATAAAAAGCTTCCGTAAGAACATAAAGAATGAAATAAAGAATATTCAGTAAAAATTTCAAGCTGACAACTTTAAAACTCTCCCTCTGAGAGTGGGCATCGTTTTTAAAAGGGGCATTTCGAGAAAAACGCGTTTAAAGTTTGGAGGAGGGATTTTTTATATAAATTGTCCACTTACCATCAATCGGCGATCCCATGTCCATACAAAATCCCTTCTATCTCAAATCGGTCGTTGTTGATGGAAAAAAAATTGATTTTCACAAAATTTCACACTGTGATGGTCTCTTAAGATGAAATTGTTAATTTCCCAATACCATGTACATCAATTTCGATTTCGTATACTTGGTATTGAAATTTCATACACTTTTGTAAATTAAATTTAATAACACTTTTTAAAGTGTAGCATCCCACTTTAAACACATTTTCGTTGATGCATTTTTAGTATCACTATTACTAATACATGGATTTTGCGCACGGAAAAACCATCCCAAAATTAAAAAAAAAACGGTAGAAAACACTCGTTACTAACTGATTAGGATTTATCGGAGCAACAATCCTGCGAGAGAGTCTTGAGGATTAAGGCGGTTTTCTGGTCTAGAGACGTACATTTTGAACGTTTTGTTGAGCTCGATTAAAAAAATATATATATTTTCACCATTCTTCTTTTACAACATATTTATTAATATTTTGACAATAAGAAAAAAATTTGGAGAAAAAAAATGAAAATTATAAATAAGTTATAAGCTGATAAAATTGGGGCTAAAAAAAAAGGGGTATACTGGCTAACACGATTGCAACCCTTCTAGTCATCCGATGCAAAATTGAAACAGAGATTCTTAATTAGTAAAAATGTCGTTATAGCCTCTACCTCGGAGAAAAGGGAAAAAAATCGCAAAATAGCGGCTGTCTGAACAAAACAGGCGTTTTTCGACTCCTTTTTTCATAGTAATTTTTTTACAATAGCAAAAAAAATCATCTTGATACAAAAGTAGTAGGGGCGACAGAGAGTTATACACTGAACATGGGTAAAAAATTTGAAGTAAATTGGTTGAGTAGAACTTGATATAAGAAGTAGTGTTGAGTTGCTGCGTCACTAAAATATCAATAACTCCGTAAATTATTGGAATTAAAAAATTTTCTTTCGAGAATATATTCTTAAAAGTCTAAACTTTAAGAATATGCAAAAAAAATGATTTTTTCAAAATTCCAGACCAGAATACCCTCTTAACGGCAGGAAAACGAGAATTTGACGTACCCCAATTTTCCCATGAACAGTGAAAATAATGCTGAATCTTGAGTAAACATTATAATCTCACAAGCTGTGCTTTGAATAGTTGGAGTGTTAATAACAAGGGAGTGATGAAATTTTATACCTCCTGTAATCCATATGCTTCCACCACGGAAAATGAAGCACGAGGATGAGAGAGAAAAACAAATATTTTCCCATAAAGTATATAACGCCAGCCCAGGCAAAGAATAATGAAAATCAACCGACCACCCTCCTCTATATCCGACTTTGCGTCCAGAATCGTGGGTTGTTTGAAGGAGAGGGGGGGGGGGGTCGGAGGAAAAATAAGCAGGGCCTCTCACGTCTGGCTGAGGTTTCTGACGCGCTACATAAATCCTTCGTTCTTATATCGTTGGGGGTTGTATCCCGGGTGCGCCCTCTACGTGGGAGCGTTATGCGCGACGAAAAAGAATATGAGAAGAGCCGAACAATATAAGGGATAGCTTGAGAAAAAGCGAGAGAGAATGAGAGGGAGAAACGAGGGGTGTCTCGCGAAGCGCCACAAGGGGTAGTTCACCCCCCGCGTTGGTACATAGATGCTGAGGAGCGAATTTCGGCGAACGTGGCGAGGGAGGCACGAATTGAGGCCAGGGAAAAATAAGTTAATAAATAAATCGAGGGATTACCACCGGAAGGTGGGGCAAGAGGGTAGGCCCGGGCGAAGGGGGTTGGGAAGACCCGATTCGGACGTGCGAGCACCATGACGATACGAGTTTCGCGAACTACATTTTCCGGCGCGGCGTATAAAAGAAAGAAAAAAAGTAGAAGATGGAGAAAACAGTAACCAGCAGCAGCGGCGAGAGAAATCGTCGGTGAGGAAAGGAGCTTCTGGAAAAACCGGCGCTCGGCATTATTACCCAAGTTCCGAAACATCCTCAGTATACTCGTTTGCTCGCGATGCTTCTCTCCGTCGGTCTGTTTTCCCCAACTGTCAGTCTTTTCCGAAACTACATACGTACATGTATATATGTGGGGCATTCCACGTCAAATCGCGCGATCATCGGCCTGACCCCCTCGGATTTTGATACCCAATGAATTGTGGGGGTTTCGTTTGGCCCAAAATATGACCTTGAATTTTTAGAAATTTTTATTCCATTTTTTAGGCGTTGCCCGGGCTAAAAAATCATTAAATTGAGGGATAACATAAAAGGGCCTTTTTCAAATTAATGAAATTCTTCACAGATACGAGGGCCCAAAACAGATATTTTCGTCATAGTTCGATAACGGGCCAAAAATAAATACTACTTTTTTTTTTTTAATTTTTTAATTGTGTTTGAATCATGCGTTTTATTTCAGGTCGTCGAGGCTAATAAAGTTTCGATAAATGTTATCATTTCACTCTTAAAACAAGAAAATAAAATAAAGTTTCGCTGGAAAAATATTTTTGTTATTGTTAATCTACTACAAGAAACAATCAGAATATAAGAAATTATTTAAAAAAAAATTAAAATACAAACAAAAAATAGTAATTATTTTTGGCCCATTATCGAACTATGACGAAAATATCTGTCTCGGGCCCTAGTTTCTGTGAAAAAAATTTCATCAATTTGAAAAAGGCCTCTCTTTATGTTTTCTCTCAATTTAATGATTTTTTAGCTCGGGCAAGCCCTAAAAATGAAATAAAAATTTCTAAAAATTTGCGGTCATATTTTGGATCAAACGAAACCCACAATTCATTGGACATCAAAATTCGAGGGGGTCAAGCCGATGACCGCGTGATTTGACGTGGAATGCCCCATATATTTATATACATTGTACTGCCTTGTATACAGCAATCTTTATCCGTGTAGATCGACGAAAACTGGCGATCCGACAGCCGTAATACTGGACGCATTTATACTTATATAGATGTGTATGTAATATATAGATAGAAAGTACGAGGGTAGTTTTATTTCATCACCCCGTCGCCGATGAGGTCAAACTTTTCTTCATTTATATATTGACGAAAGAAAAAGAGGACGAATGGAAATGGTCGAAATAACTCGAACGAATTTCTGAGGCGACGTGCAAACTTAAGGGAGGAATCCTTGCGAACAATCCCAAACAAAAACAAAGCCATATTTTGCGAAAAACTAATTTATCGTATGCCAGAGAATGTAGCAATGAAGTTTCTCTAGAGACCTTTTTGGCGCATAATCGTTCTATATTTGCCTCAAATTGTCTTCGACACAAAAACACAATTTTCGGTTTCATTAAGGGGTCAAATCTTGAAAAATTCATCAGAGCGATGATGTCTGGGTCTTGGATATTCGAAGAGCGTCTAAACGGTACCTTATTCTGGTTATAATTCAATTTTATAATTGCGAGAAAATCACGAGCTTCGAGCGAGTGAAGGCGCTTGAAAAGTACAAAAAAAGAAGATAATTCATCGATGTTCGATGGTTTAAACGAAAAAATCACAAAATTGGGTTAAAGTGTTGCGTCACAGTTTCAGTCATCGTGAAATAATTCTCAAAAGAAACAACGAGAAAATAAAGGCTTCAATGTAACCTGGCAACGAAACTTCAACGTTCCAATATATGTCCCATTTAAAAGGCTCAGGTCGATTGAAATCACATTTTACCGAGCATTTATCGTCTCGTGCGTTTCGCAAACTCACCGGAATGATCGTTCACGCTTGAAATAATAATTAGAACTTGTTGCCAAAAGAAAAGTGTTTTCGGGGGGGGGAGGTCAAAGAAACCGGGCATAGCAGAGGACAAGCAGAAACGAGCTTTACGATGTAATTATGTTGTTGGACGCCGAGAGTCTGGGGAGGCAAAAAAAGATGGAACCGGAGAATGAAAGACAGAACCATGTATAAAGAAGAAATTCGGGCTCGTAGGAGGGAGACGCGAGAAAGACCAGAAAAGAGAGAGAGGAAAGAGTGATAAGGGAGTTGGGCAAAGGATGTTCTAGGAACATAAAGGACATGGCTCTTAATGAGAAAGTGAAGGGTGAAAAGTCAGCTTGTTTTGTCTATTATGAGAGACATTGAAGCCCCGAGCGCACGTCCACACGTACACATAAACATTATATCATATTTATATATTAGGGTGGCTAAAAATCACCATTTTTCTCCGTTACGCTTTTCATGGAGATTTCAGAACCTCTTTTTCTCAAAAAATAGACTCCACACAAAGAAATCTGTTTTTTCAAAAATCAAGATCGTTAACGTGTCGACACCGCAAAAATTCCCAGCTTTAACAAAGACCCTTATTTTTCATTAAAAATAATTTTGTGACACTATTCTATTTCCCAAAAACACTGTTTTAGCCAAATTCCGATGACGGTGCGTAATTATTAAAATAAAATTGTACAAGCCTCCACTGAGGCGATAGCTTTTGGGAAAAAGTAAAATTTCAAAGCAGCTAGGAATCCAAAAAAATTTTTTGAGCCGCCCAAATATTTATATCTATATCCATATTCTCGCTTAACACAATGTTAGCTTATATGCGCACCTTTTTGGTTACGAGACCCGAATCTCTACGGATTTTTTGCTGCTCCTCTGTCGCTCGTATGACATGAAGGTAGAGCTGCGTGTACGGTTTATCACGGCCTATGGCAAAATTTTTTGTACATATATATGTACATGGGGCATTCCATGTCAAATCACGCGGTCTTCGGCCTGACTTGCTCGGATTTTGATGTCCAATGAATTGTAGGTTTCGCTTGGTCCAAAATATGACCTCAAATTTTTAGAAATGTTCATCTCATTTTTTAGGCGTTGCCTGAGCTAAAAAAATCATTAAATTGAGGGAAAACATAAAGAGGGGTCTTTTTCAAATTAATGAAATTTTTCACAGAAACTAGGGCTCAAAACAGATATTCTCGTCGTAGTTCGATAATGGGCCAAAAATAATTACTATTTTTTTTGTATTTTAATTTTTTTTTTAATTTCTTATTTTGATTGTTTCTTCTAGTGAGAATAACAATAGCGAAAATATTTTTCTTGTGAAACTTGATTTTTTTTCTTGTTTTAACAGTGAAACGACAACATTTTTCGAAAATTTATTAGCCTCGACGACCTGAAATAAAACTGATGATTCAAACACAATAAAAAAATTAAAATTAAAAAAAAAATAGTTATTATTTTTGGCCCATTATCAAACTATAACGAAAATATTTGTTTTGGGCCCTAGTTTCTGTGAAAAAAATTCATTAATTTAAAAAAGGCCCCTCTTTCCATTTTCCCTCAATATAATGACTTTTTAGCTCGGGCAACCCCTAAAAAATGAAATAAAAATTTCTAAAAATTTGAGGTCATATTTTGAGCCAAACTAAACCCACAGTTCATTGGACATGAAAATCTGAGGAGGTCAGGCGGATGACCGCGTGATATGACGTGGAATGCCCCATATACATATAGGGAAGCAAATATAGATAGATGTACAAGGGAGACTCGTACATACGTATATACATCTAATATAATAAGGGAACAAAAGTCTGTTAGGGGTGTGCTGGCGAAATATAGGATCCAGGATATGGTGAGAGAAGATGACACGCAGGACGAAAGTGATAGAATGAGAAGTTTCTCGTTGGTGGCTTTGTCGGGGCTAAGCTCGAGGGAGGTCGGAGGCGCGCGTGGATGAGATGGAGCCAATGCACACGGAGGTTGCGGTAGGGTCACCAAAATGGTGACGATAGAAAGCGGGGGTTTTCTGGGAGGTCAAGGAGAGGGTAGATCGGACGGTAATAATCGTTAGGGACAGGCGGTGACCGGCTCGTGAAATCACGCTCGTATCGCGCTCGGACAAGAAACACCAGAGAAAGAGAGAGAGAGAGAGAGAGAGAGAGAGAGAGAGAGAGAGAGAGAGCGAGAGAGAGAGAGAGAGACAGCGAGAGAGAGAGTCACACACCAAAAGGGCATCGCTGACCTCACCTCCCCACCCTTTTCAGACCCTGCGACTTTCCATCGATGTTCCATATTCAATATACATGTACCCTCGTATGTACCATCGATGGCTCACCACCGAAGGAATTGCAAATACACCCTTGTACGAACCCCTATACGCCCTATTGACTCTGAGGCATTCCTTTGTGTATATAAAACGAAACAGATGGGCTTCCCGCTATAAGGGCTCGACCAACATGGTCCCGAGTGCGAAATAATGTAGTTTGCGCCATTTTGCTTGTTGTCCTACGATATACGTGTTTTACGTGGAATATAACGAGGGTTTATACGTATATGTATACGTATCAAGGACCTCGAAGCTGTACCACCGAACAAACTCTTCCAAAGTTAATACCGGACCGTGTACTGCATTCAAGAAGGGATGTTCCATGTATAAGGGATATATATGTGTGTATAAGTTCGGAAGAGGAGTTGCGGATAACGCATCTGGAGATATATATCGAAAAGCACACACCGGAAGCTCGCGCGAGGACGAAGTTGGAGGTGCTGCCGGACACTTGTGTTACTCGCGTTACTGATTGCGTATGTGGGGCATTTTTCACTGTTTCGAGAAAAATCTTCTTTTACTCGAAGTTGGCTATTTTCAATTTTTTTTTCACTCAAAAAATACTTTGATCAATTCCGGAAAAAATGCCGCTCAACATGAAGTGGGCCGACATTTTTTCCTTCCTTCCATTGTTTTTTCACTTTTTTGAAAAAAAAAATCAATTTTTTTTTAAGGATTACCACTTTCAATTTTTTTTTCTTAATTTCTCAAACTCTGAGGTCCTTTATAAATCCTCCAAAATTTCCAGAGTGGTATTTTGTCAAATAACCCCAGCTGGGAAATGTTTTTGTTCAAAGTTGTTTTGATCAAAGTATTTTTTGAGTGATAAAAAATTGAAGATGCCCAACTTCGAGAAAAAGATGATTTTTCTCGAAAAAGTGAACAATTTCATAGATTATATCTTAACATTTTTTTCGTATTTTTTTTCGAAAGTACATTTTAAGACAAAAATTTTGAAGAAAAACGTCCCAATTAGTCAATTTTTGAAGACGTTATAGCTATTTGAAAATATTTTTTTTTTTTTTGGGTTGGGTAAAAAAATTTGAAAATTTCTCGAAAAATGTTTTTAATGGGGACAGAAAAGGAAAACAAAATTTCAGCCAAATCGAAATGGGCCGGGTTTAAAAGTGGTTGATTTGGCATGGAATGCCCCATATATATCTGAACTGTGAATTTATTGACGTTAAAGATCGTTACATCTTTCTATAATTCAATTAAATAATTTATATATATATTTCATAAGTCCTCAATAATTAAATTTTTACATAATAGTAAAAAAAATTATCATAATAAGGTTTTAATTTAAATTGAATGAATGAATAAATTTTTACAGTGAAAATTTTTTTATTTTATTTTAACAATATTCATTTATACTAATTTTGAAATTGTTATTGTGATATGATTCATTTTAAGCGATTCAATATCACGTTTGTACTGGAATATTTTTTTTATGAGAAAAGTGATGGTCTAATTTGCAATTAGTACAGTGTGATAAATAAATGTGTCCTATTAAGGGATTAAAACTAGTCGGCAGCAGCCGAAAAAATCGAAATTCTTGGGAGTCCTTTATGAGGAAATTTGTGAAGTTCCTGAAATTAAATCGAGTTCAGTAAATATTCATAAATTCCCGCAATATTACCTAATTAAGTTTGGCATCAGCGAAATTTAATTAATTTACAACTGGCACAAGTATACACCATTATATATACATAGGGTACTAATTATATTCCTGGTTTCTTGTCGAAAGTTCACATTTTTGTATTACCAATTTAGCCGGGATAAAATATATTGTGGTATCTATAAATGTCACTCAGGAACGACGAAAATCGTGCACGAAAGTTCGAAATTATCCCGTCTCGTATCAGTTCCTCTGTTAATTAACGAATTATCGAGATATCCTGACAACCGTAGAAATGGTCTGTCTATTTTCGTGTTTTTTGGATTATCAAAGAATTCGATTGGTGGATTTTTTTAAATATTAGAGTTAATCACAAATGCAAAACTGTGCATCATAATTGACAACATTTTCGCATTTAAAAAAAAACTAACAAAAGCAAGTGTCCTCGTAAAATGTCATATTCAAAAAAATTGAAACAATTTTTTTTTGCTCAAATTTTGGGGTCCATTTTAATATGGTTTAAAACCACTTAAAAGCACTAAATTCCTATGCTGTTACATTTCTCAGATACAGTGTTAAGGGGGTCGTCCAGTGTAAAGGCTGTTTTTTTAATGCTTTTTTGGGGAATTTTTTTTTTTTTTTTTACAAACCATAAAAATAAAATAATTTATAAATTGTATATCATTTTTATTAACATTTAAACAAACTTTGTGAATTTGTACATTTATGAACTTTGTGAAAAGTGTAATAATGGGTCTCTGCTAACTTGAGATGAAGCTAACAGAAAACTTTTGGAATTATTTTTCTGGGAAAACGAAAATAGCACGAAATTAACAATTAAAGAGCATCTACTTCTGATACTATTTAAATTCATTTTGGAAACTTGTCTCGGCTAACTTTACAGAAGTGTGTCCTCGGAACTTGACGTATAACCAGGAATATTTTTATCATCCACGGTTACAATACATTGGGGGTTGAAATTTCAAAGTTGCTGATGGGTTGATCATAGTCATCAATTAAATATTAGTCAGAGTTACTGTTTCAACCCGGTTACTTTTAAACTTTAGTATTTTATACCTCTGAGGTACTTTTGGATACCTTAGAGAAACTCTTCCGTATCGGGTAGATATATATGGATCTACCTTAAGGGGCGGTAATATAATAGGTAATGTATCCATTTACAGATGACGACCATAATGAGATTTCTATTTTTTTTTATGGGGATTTTCCCATCGTACTTTATGGCATGGTTTTTTTACCATCAGATTTTTCCCTTTCCTATATTTTTATCATATCTCTACCGTGCTGCTCTCATTAACATTTCACCATTACGAGGTGCAATTTGCACTCAGGCTTTCTCTCATTAGTTCCCTCTCTCTGGCCCCATACAGCGATACGACCGGATTAAATTTAATGAAGAAGGATGAACTTTGACCTTGAACCGCCCATCAGGGGTTAAGGTCGACATTGCCCGTTATAACGCCAAACCCGGCCATTTATACATTTACAACATGGTCCGGACAACGTCGTCCCTAGGGAATAGGGATGGTACCACTGTATATAATATATATAGTGACCGGAGAACTCGGGATAGATGTAACTGAATACGTCATCAGTAGAAGTGAAGCTCTCAGGGAGCTTTGACCAGGGTTGCAAAATTTTTAATGAAAAAGTAATGCATTAATCATTACTTTTTTAGTGGCTAATGAAAATAATTTCCATTAACCATTAAATGTTAATGGTTAATGCATTACTTTTTTATTAAAAATTTCGCAGCCGTGCATTAGGGTGATGCAAATAAAATCGATATTTTTTTTCTGATTGGGTTTGATAGCTGTTGGTACTTGTCAAAAAAGTGACTCTCAAAATTTGAGCTTTGAAAACAAAATTTGAGAGGTCGCTGAAATGACTCGATATTTTTTTCGATTTCTGACCAATTATGATTTTTCCGTGTCGCAACAAAAAATATAAGTATTCCTCATGGCTCTTTCCTTTCAACTTTGGGAAACGTGGTTTAAATAGAGTGCCCAGCGGTGATAGTTAAAAGTAAATAAATTTTTGCTAAAGCTAAGCGAGAACGTTTGCCAAGATGATAACTGCAAAGTTCGTTGCTGAAACGAAACAAGTCAACTTTGCTGATGTTACTTACTAAACACTAACTAAGAAAGTTGGTTACAATCTCGATTACTACCATTTTAATTGAATGCAATGTCAATGGTAAATGGCAATAATTTCCGTTAACCATCACATTATGGTTAATTGTAATAATTTTCATTAAACACACACAAGAAATTATTTCCATTTATCAATAAGTGTTAATGGTTATTGATAATGTAAATGCATTAAAAAAAAGTAATGCATTATTTGCAACCCTGGCTTTGACATTTTTAAGGTTTCAAGGTCACAGTGGAACCGCTTACAGAATTACCTTTTATTAATTACCGCCAGTTACACACTGCATACGAATTTGATATATATAAATTAATTGGTAATTTATTCTTGAATATCTCTCCTTCATTGCTCCTCAAATTATGCTCTCTGCTTTCAATGATCACGAAGAACCATATAACTCAATTGTAATATTACTAAATATAACATGTACTTATACTCTATTTGAATATTCTGTGGTTTACGAAAATACTTTTCAATACGGTACTGTTATTATAAAATGGTAAGATTCCTCGAAACTAAAACCCACGATTTGTGCGGGGTAATTGGCAATTATCATTACATTCATCATTTCTGCATAATTAACCAAAAATTATTCCCATCCTCTTGCCTCCCGCCTAATATGACTGGATGCGATTTTGAGAGATGGAATGGAAATTAAGGATGTTAAGTCCCAAATCGTAAATGATGAGAAAATGCTGAAAATATTGTATGTTTTTGGATGAATTATTTGAGAGGTCGTGTAAAAATTTCACGACGATTCGGAAGCTCGTTATCGAACAAATAACATTAACAAATTAAATTAAATTAAATGTACTCTTATGGAAACTGATATAACTTTGCGATAAGTTTTTTTTTGACCTCTCAATTTTTTAATATCTACACCATATTGAAAGCAACGGAAACAAAACGAAGTTTGTTGATAAATATTTTCTTTATTTGTTTAAAAAATTGTTTTTAACAAAATGTTAATATTTTAATAACGAGCTTCCTAATCGTTGTGAAATTTTTACACGACCTCTTAAATACTTCATACAAAAAAATACCAAATTTTCAGAATTTTCTCATCATTTTTCATCTTAACCCTTAAGGAGGTTCAAGTAATGATGATAGAATTCTGAAAAATTAATATGTTTTTACATAAAGTATTCAGGAGGTCGTGTAAAAATTTCACGACGATTAAGAAGCTATTTATTGAACAATTAACATTAAAAGATTTCATAGGGACTCAACATCCTTAAAGCAACGAGATCGATTTTTCATGATACGAATAATGAAGAGATCGCCGGAGAAGGAAATAGACATACGATTAAATAAGAATCGATTTGATTGAAGTCTATTGAAACGTGATTTGATCTTATTTGGATTCAATGAATCTGATCCGAGTAAATCTTTGGGGGGGGGGGCTGATATTGCAGAGATGACCCAGTGAGAAATATTAAATGGGTTTTCGAAAAACGTGATGGAGATGATCGATTCTGCGGGATACAATGACCGTTTTTGCGGAATACAATGATCGGTTCTGCGGAATACAATTATTGGTTGTGTGGAATACAATGTTCGGTTCTAGGAACATTTAACAATAAACAATGGGGCAATATCAATCTGATTAAAACGTTGATGGAATACGGTATTATTTTTTTGTATGCAGGCAAATATAAAGGGAGATCGCACAAGAGCGGAGCGGACATTTCCATCAACGTCTTCGTTCGCGTTGCCTCACAAAACAATGAACACCTAAAATGAAAACATCATACAATCGTTCGGTTTTTATATTTTTTCATGTATACATCGGGGCAGGCGTGGGCAATACCGTTGGGGCCATTGTTTCAAAACCCAGCGGGGTTGAAGCGAAAGGGTATGAGAGAGAGAGAGAGTGCGAAATAGCGGAGGATTGGCGAATCCTTGATGGACACCAGATGAATTTTCGGATGTTTGGAAAATATAAAAACAAAAATAGAGGGTAAAAATGAGAAAGAACGCAATCACATGACTCGGTAGGTGGTTTTAGAGGGTTGAAGCTACAAAATGGTGAAATAATTTGGAAGAAAATTTGGAAGCGAATCTTCATCATAATTTACAACGTCAAACACATCAATTATTAAATTAATAAAAACTGAGTTGATAAAAAATAAGATTTTTTTTATCTATTTAACAAAGTTCAGACAACGTAGGAAAAGAGATAGAGAGAATAATGAGAAAAAAAACACTCATATGACTCTGTTGGCGATTTTAAAGAATAAGAACTGAGAAGTCGTGGAATAATTTGAGAATGAATTTCAATTATAATCGACAACGTCGAACATATCGATTATTAAATTAATGAAAAATAGGTATTGAGTTTGTTTGGGACTTTTTTTGGAACGTAAAGTTTCTCATCGAGTCCCAAAAATGTGGAGAACGTAGAGGAAAAGAAAGACCAAGAAGAACGACAAAAAAAACAATTCCATGACTCTGTTGAAGATTTTAGAGAGTTGGAGCTGAGAAGACGTGGAATAATTTGAGAATGAATTTCAATTAATTCATTCATTAAAATTAATGAAAAATAAGTATTGAGTTTGTTCGAGACTTTTTTGGATCGTAAAGTTTCTCATCGAGTCCCAAAAATGTTGAGAACATCGAGAATAAGAAAGAGCAAGAAGAATTACAAAAAAAACAATCGCATGACTCTGTTGGCGAATTTAGAGAGAATTAAAGATACGAAATGATGGAATAATTTGAAAGCCAAATTCGTCCATAATTTATTATGTCGAACACATTGATTATTGAGTTAATAAAAAATTAGTATCGAGTGTATTTGGATCTCTCTCAGATATCGTACATTTTTTTATATCCTTTCAACGAATTTTTCTTATTTTGAGGGGGGGGGGGGGATCTTCCAAGATAACAATGTGCTTGCAATGGCTGCTCGCAGTAACACTGACTGTAACTACTTACTGTCCACACAGTATTTTAGGGACCACAAACTCACTCTGAGTCTTTCTCTCTCTCTCTCTCTCTCTCTCTCTCTCTCTCTCTCTCTCTCTCTCTCTCTCTCTCTCTCTCTCTCTCTCTCTCTCTCTCTCGCTCTCTCTCTCTCTCTCTCTCTCTCTCTCTCTCTCTCTCTCTCTCTCTCTCTCTCTCTCTCTCTCTCTCTCTCTCTCTCTCTCTCTCTCCTCTCTCTCTCTCTCTCTCTCTCTCTCTCTCTCTCTCTCTCTCTCTCTCTCTCTCTCTCTCTCGCGATTTCTCTCTTACATAGAGATTCTACGGGGAACTTTATAATACCCGGAGGAACAGTTTCGTACGGGTACCAAGATGGTCACGCCCGCAGCACGACCAATGACCACGAGAACATCGAGGACGATAGTTTGACCGAGCAGGCCCGAAGGCGCTGACCATTTCGAGGTGAGAGAGCGAGAGAGCTTTTGGCTCTTGTGTATTCACCCCTGACTAACCCCTTGTCTCTTTCTTCCCTCCCCCCCTCTCTCTCTCTCGCCCCCTCTTTCTCCCGGTATTCGAGACTCCCAAAAGCTTTTTTGCCAAAAGTCATTTCAGATATCATCTCGTTCATTGTCCTCGATGTGTGTATACTCGACGGAATAGCGAGCCGGAGTGAAAACTTTTGTTCAGAGCGTTCCACATTCTGCAACGTGAAATTTGTATGGCCAAAGCAGAACGAAATATAGAGAAAGCAAAAAAAAAAAGCAATTGCAAATTGAAATTGAAATCTTAAGCTTCGATCGATCCTCGTGAAATTGAATAACAGAAATAGGTACGAGGTTAAATAAATTTCGAATGAGATTTCGTCAACGAAGCGTGGAAAAAATATTCTCGAAAATATGCGCCAAGGTCTACTTTGGAAGACTCAGAAAAGTCAATTTTTAAGATTTTTTTCGGAGCTCCTTTGTCAGATATGGATATAAAACTGTTTTTACAACATTGTTTCATCCTTTGAGAATCCAAAAAAAAATTCATTTTTCATTTTGATTCTTTGAATAATTTATAGAAGGCGCCAAAGTTGAAAATGTCTTGTCCCATGGTCGACAGTTAATCCCAGAATCGACAATTCTGAAACCAAAAAATAAAGAAGTATTTTAAAGAGGAAGGTTTCTTACACAACAATTTACCACTGGTAATGAAAAATCGATTTTTTTTTAAATGGCGGATGTTTGAAATAAATTGTGAAAAAATTCAATTGTTTATTTTCATTTCAAACATCCACCAATTTTTTTAAAATCGATTTTTCATTAACAATGGTAAATTTTCGTGTGAGAAACCTTCCTCTTCAAAATGCTTTTTTATTTTTTTGTTTCAGACTTGCCAATCCTGAGATTAACCGTCGGCCATGGGACAAGAAATTTTCGACTTTGGCGATAGAAAAAAATCTTAAAAATTTGATTTTTTGGTCTTCTAAAGTAAACTAGTACCTTAAAACGACGTTGGCAAACCTTTTCGACAAGTAAACCATACAAGGAAGACGCACTGATCAGCTCAGGTTCGAAATTTAAAACTTGTGGATCGAACCGATCCAAAACTAGGCAGGTTTTATTTTCGCAACCCTATTTTACTTTCGCAATCCTAAACGTACCTTCCCTTTGTTGGGACATTTTTTGAGCATGCCAGGATGGAAGTCTAGTGCAAAAATTTCAGGAAAAGCATTCTTTCCTGTGTGGAAGCGAGGATTCTTTTGAAAGCCCCCAAATACGCCCTTTTGGCTTTGAACTATCGATGAATGATAACTGAATGCCGCGCATCGTTATCTCTCAATTACAGTTTAATCATTCGACAAGTCAGCATGATCGAAATATATGACGTGCCATATTCGTAAATGAAATATGCATATATGCCTAAAATATATGGTGAATAGCTCGCGAGGCACATTCTCCCGTTGCTTCGATCGCATTGCAGCCTCGAACTGCTTCGTCATATCGGAGATTCCGTATTTGCCAAAGCGATTCCTCGGTCGCGCTGTATTATATAAGGGAACCGAGGGAAATTCACTCCCGATGTCTCTAGATACCATTCTCAATATAGATGTTGATTCACATCAGTAAATACACATCCATGTGCCCATGATATATTTATGTATGTAGTGAGATATATTTGTTCAGAGTATTTGGGTCCTTCGACCAAAATGATGTTCAAAATGAGAAATTATTGGAGATGAGAGAGATTAATTGTCAAAATACTCAATAAATACTTCAAGACGAGTGGGAAGCTTGTTATTAAAAAATCTTTCTGATATTTTTAATTAATTCTGTACGGTTTTGAAGTTTTTATCTTTTTTATATTTTAAAATAAAAATCTTAATTATCTAAAAGAAAATCCTAAATTAAAAATTTTTAATTCAACAATTTAATTCAAAATAACGTGTAATCTGTTGGGACGTCAAACAATTTTGTCATCAATCTGTCTTCATTTGTTTCAATGGTAGAAAAATAAATCGACGACAGATCAACCACTCATTCACTTTCTATAAAACAATCTCTTTTGAAATTAAGATTTTTCAATGACAAGCTCTCTAATCGTCTTGAGATTCTAATGGAGTATTCTGACAATATCTCTCATCACCAATAATCTCATATTCCTGACATCATTTTAGTGTAATGACTCAACTACCTTAAGATAATAATCTATTGAGCCTGTTAACTATTACACCAATTTATTACAAAAATTCTCGTGATCAGTCGTCAATTATCGATCTCTTTGATTCCTGAATTTGCAGGAAATATTCTACGATACAAAAAAAAAACATTTTCAAATTTTCTCCCATAACAAAATGCATTCCAGAAAAATTTACAGGCTTCCCACTGATATCTCTATTAGAAACACATCTCTACCATTTCTGTAAACCATTTGTGCAGTCAAAGTGACAGTTTTTTGAACTTTGATAACAATTCTTAATGATGTCAGACATTAAAATCGCTGTATGTGATGGTCAAATTGACTTGAATAATTATGTTTCCCAAGTTTATATATAATTTTATTAGGTTTTCGACAAAAAAAAATTATAAACGTCAGCGTGAAATTCAATAGAATTTTTCAAAATCTTTGTCTTAAGATCAATGTAATACAAAATTTAAAGTAGTGATAATTAATAATTAATATGTTGATAATTAAAAATAAGTTGACAAACGGAATAAAATTGTTGGTTTACTCGAATTAAAGACCCACTCGACTGGAAAGTTTCTTTGTTCGTAAAGTTTTACTTGTATACTCTAACACTAAGTATAAGTCGAATAGTTTTCAATAAAACAACGAATTCCCATCATTTCTAAGATGCCGTTGATAAATTACGTGATATTGGAGGGAGAGGGGGGGGGGCTGGGGTCAAGCATAAAATCACTTGAAATCACGATGGTGTAGGGAGGTGGTGAAAATGGCCAAAAATACATCACATGTTTAATGGATGCCCCCTTATAAATATTATCGATTTTTGTAATATTTATAACCAAATGATTGTGCATCCATATAATTAATTACGAGTTTCCATAGAGAGAGAAAGAGAGGAATATTACATCGTTACTTAATGGTACGTTGCTGTTCGTTCATTTACCAAAGAGAGTGAGAGAGTGAATGATTGAATGAATGAATGAATTAATTAATTAATTAATGCCATTTATTTATCTTTCTCAGCTATTACATTAGTTTCTTACATTACTATTTCTATTCACCCCTTCCCTCGTATATATTCCTTTACTCTTGCTTAAATCTATTTATATTTGTTATATTCTTTATCCCATCTGGTAGCTCACTAAACATTGTTACACCTTTATATAATAAACTTGTTTTTCTTTTATTTTTCTCCCCACTTATTGTTATTTTCTTAGTTAATTCCTCCGGCATCGTCCCTCTTACAATTTTATATATAAAAATATTCACATTGTATTCGATCCGCTCTTTTATTGATATGAATTGCAGCGCTTGTAGCATATCCCTAATTCGTGTTTACCGGTCAACGTGTAATATCGCTCTCATAGCTCGATTTTGGGCTTTTTGAAGTTTTTCTATCTCGGTTATTCCCATACCAGTGAGAGAGAGAGAGAGAGAGAGAGAGAGAGAGAGAGAGATCATGTGATCAAGGAGCGAGGCTATATCGATTATAGCTAATAGACGATCATTTCGGTATGATTCGATTACGCGCTATAATCACTGCGCCTCTGAACGGATCGATTGCACATTAGAGCATCGATGTGGACCTCGGGGAGATCGTGTTGGGGTCCTCAGGATGGTTTCACGGATGGCCCGGAAGCGGTATCTAGATTTTATATACACGTTATATAGCATCTGTATATAATATACAAGAAGCAACGACGAGGTCGTAATCGACGAATTTCCGGTTGACCCGACTCGCCTCTAATCCCAAACTGACACACACACACACACACACACAAACCTAAACCTAGATACACGAGGACCAAAAATATTTCGTCACACATTTTCACCCAGCCTACTGGTTAGGAAAGCTGGGAGCAAGAAAATAAAAAGTTGAAGCTCCTGCCGGATCAAGTGGTAAAACGTTAATCCGTTGATTAATCCCTGACTCGAGCAAACTTTGTTGCAAGAGGAATTTTTTTTCCCCCATTGGACATGAAGTTGAAAGAAAAAGGCAAAAATCAACACACCAAGCACCATGAGAATAAATGACAAGAAAAGGGTGGCGCGGAGGAACGAGAGAAAGAGGTTTGATGAGGGGGATGATGAGAAAGATTCGAAATCGCGGTGTAACAATGTAAGGCTGTTGTTAGCCCAATTGAGTAAGAACTGACAAAGGAGTAAATTGAATAGAGTCGTGAATAACGCTGCAACAGTCTCTTCGCTTCCTTTTACTTATTTACTTATCTTTTTTACAATCCTATTGTCTTCTTGCCCTTTGTCATTTTGTATCTATGGCTGTTTCTTCTTTGCTTGTTTCCTACTCTCTATTGGCTCTCGCATCGGCTTTCACAATTTCATCCCGCGATTGCTCGGCTAGAAGCGGACGATTCTATTTGTGCACTTTTAATCCGTGAAATACTGAAATATGGGCGATTTCTTTAGTTTTTCTGAGACCTCCGAGGAGCTCGACATTTATCTGTGGAATTTATCCGTGTTCTTCGATAAGCTTTCTTTTCTTTCCACGCTTATTGAAATCATAGTAAAAAAATGTTATCAGCGATTGTGCTTCACTGATAATTTATTAATTCGAAAATTACCCCATCGACCCTTGGAAAGCGAAACCAAAATTTTGACCCTCTCAGGAATCGACTAATCGAGGAACAGTTTTATTTATTTTTATAAAAAATGACAATTGGATTTTAAATTTAACGGAATTGGCAGCCAGAGGGACGGAATATTGCTTATTTATCACGAATATACCACTTGAAAAAACCCTGCAAATGGGACATTTGCACATTGCTTCCTCATCTTTATCCATAGTTCACACAGCTTGCTTTATCACAAAGTATGACGATCAAATTTGGCTTCCTCATAAAGGAAGCTTTGTTAACTATCGAAAACATGAGTAATCAATGTGCAAATTTGCCAAATTCTTTCAAATTTGCTTCTTGCCAAATTTGATTTTTGCCAAATTCAATAGCGAATAACCTTGATCACTATTTCGAATGTGTACAAAATTTCAGTACAATATCTCACAAATAGCCGAAGTTAGAGTACGCTATTTTTCAAAAAAACCAAAATTTGATAAAATTTTAATCGTTCGATCGATTTTTACCAAATTTAATAACGAACATCTTCGATAGCTATATCTGTGCAAAGTTTCAGTGCAATATCTTAAAAATTGCACAAGTTAGCGCGTTTAAGCTATTTTTTAAAAAATGAAAAATTTCATAGAATTTTAATCTCTCGATGGATTTTCGTCAAATTCAATAGCGAGAAACGTTGATAGCTATACTAGTTCCTTACAAAGTTTCACTGCAATATCTTGAAGATTGTGCAAGTTGGAGCGTTTACGCTATTTTTCGAAAAATTCCAAATTTGAAAAAAATTTAATCTTTCGATCGATTTTTGTCAAATTCAATACCAAACAACCTTAACAGCTATACTAATTTTGTACAAAGTTTGAGTGCAATATCTAGAAAATTACAAGAGTTGGAGTGTTTACTCCATTGTTGCAAAAACGAAAAGTAGATAAAAACTGAACACCCGTTAGAATAAAAACAAAAAAAATCAGAATGAAGGGCAATTCGTGCTGGACAAGTGTGCCAAATTCCAGCTCGATATCTCAAAGCATTTTTGAGTTATTAATTATTTACATCAAAAACTCAGGACACACACACAACACACAACACACACATCCATTCGGGCATTTTTCCTAAATATGATTTCTCGACATTTTGGGACAGTTTGAGCACATTGGCATAAAAATCTCGAAAAAAAAAATTCACGAAAACAAAGATTCCTTTATAAGGAAGCAAAAGTCTAATTTCCCCAAAAACAACGTTAACTGATTTTTTTTTTAATTCTATGAGTTATTTCACATTTCAAGTTGACATTTTTTTTTCAATTCTACCGAGGATGCAATATGTACACTGAGAAAAAAGTTCAGTTAAAACAACTAAATCCATTTAGTTGAAAAAAATTTATTTGATTTAATATTAATTTGTTTAAAATACCGAAACTATAATTAATTCAACAAATGGATTTGGTTAACCATAATATACGAGGTGAACGAAATTATTTGGTCAATTTCCAGATAGAGTTTAGTCAAATTTACACACAATTTACAAAGATATTTATTTGATCGAACTGAAACTTTGCCCATTCAAGCAACGATTTAAGCGATTTAACTAAAACTTCCAGTGTATCTTTGTTGAATTACCAAAATGATCTCGTTGAACGTCCGGAAACAAATGTTTGGTTGAGTCAAGCAAATTTTTGCATTTTCAACAAAAAAATTTTCTCAGTGTAGCTTTAAAAGGCCTTTGACTGATTCCCGAGCCAGCAAAATGGGAGCTTAACATTTTTTTTCGATTTCAAAGTGGGAATTCACTGGGGAATGTGATAAACTTAATTGTGTCTCGAAATTTCAACGATTGCACTGCGAAAAACACTGTATTCTATCCCTTCCTCTCGACTTTTTCTTTGATTCGACATCTACCCTCCCCCATCTATATTTTTCACCCTCTCTCACTCTCTATCTTTTATCGAGCGAGAACGAGGAACGAGGGAAAACTAAACGCGATTACGATTACGGTTATTACAATAATTATACGTTCATAAGGGAAGCCACCTGGTCCCGTCGGGAAAGTGTAATTGGCTTTCATCGAGCTAAGCCGCAGTCGTCGCCGGAAAAGCGCGCAAACACAAGCGCGATTATCGCTACTCGCGGCGCTTGTATTTTTATCAGCTACTTTTGCCCCGTGGCTTTGTCAAAATTTCACGAGACTAAGATAACGAGGAAAGGAATTAAGAAAAGAAAGCGAGCAAGGAACTCATTGGACGCTTTCAAATAAAGCGAATCAATTTATATTTCATTATGGAGCGCTGTAATTGCGATGGATAAAAGAAAGTTCATATTTAAAAACAATACGCTTCTCTTCATTGCAACATCGAGTCAGAGGTTATTCTTTCCTCAAGTAGCTCTCTTATCTCTTTTTGAGATTCGCCACGCTCAACAAAAATTTCAATAAGCATGTTTAATTCATCTATTTTTTCTTCAAAACATCTTCTTCCCCTTTCTTTAATTTCTGCAGAACCACGGAATATTGCTTTCTCTACTACTTCGTTGGCCGATTTTTATTTTCTGTATATCGAACTAAAATTCCATCTTTGAAAATTGGGTCGAATGCCTGCGACATTATCGGCATATCTCAAGTTTTTTTTTCTATGACGTTATTATTATGCATTTTCTTCTATCTCAAGTATAAACTCTTCAATGCAGATCCGAGCATATTTTACCTGCAGAAAAATAATCTACCCAGATAGAACACTGACGTATATTATACGTATATTAGACGTTGCCAGATAATAGCTATATTACACAGACATTTTTTTCTTACATTTTATCGACATCATTTTTTCATGGAAGACTAATTTCTTCAATAACAGAACTCGATTAAGGGGTTATACGCAGTGAGGAGGTCGAAAAAAAGCGATTTTTCAAGAAATTTTTCTGGAAAGACATTTTAATTTATAAACGTAGAAATTTATATATATATTTTTGTAGCTTTTAACTTTATTTTCTTATTGAGGATGTATTGCCTATAGCTTCCCAGCCAAAAATTGTATCTGATTCAAATTTCCGTACCACGTGATACAATAAAAATTTGAAAAAATTCGGCAACATTTGGCATGTCATAAACAACAATTATCAATAATAAATTGTCCAAAAGTTATTAATAAATTGTTAACACAAATAATTTCTCAACAATTTTTCGGTAAGTTCTTTTTTTTCTTAAACAAATCGAATGCGTTAATTTTTCTGAACGCATGTGAATTTTTTCAGAATTCGCTCTCTATTTTGAAATTCCCGTTATGAAATTTCTAGAATCGCTGTATTTATGTATTTTTTTGCCTAGTGTCTTTGAAAGCTGACGATAAACCTGTATGTAAAAACATATGCACAATTGGCAATTCTTTGTTTGTACTTCAGAATATTTTTATAATATTTCAAAATAGAGAGAAAATTCTGAAAAAATTCGTATGCGTTCAAAAAAATTAACGCATTCAATTTTTTTCAAAAAAAATTATAAAATTCTACGTAAAAAAATAAATTTTTTGAGATTTTACTGAAGAAGGGATTCAAATAACTTCCTATCAATAAAAAAAAATTCGATTTTTTTTCTCGTAATTTTGAGCTTTTTTTCTTCTATGACCACAATAGTTGATTTCAATGACGTTAAAATAACTAATTTAACCTCTCTCACATATTTTCTTCGTAAATTATAATAATTAACATTAAGAATTACAATTCAAGTACGTTTTGCACTTTATTCATTTTTTTTTACGCAAAAATTGTAATTCTTAATGTTGATTATTGTAATTTACTAAGGAAATATGTGCAAGAAGTTAAATTATTTATTTTAATATCATTGAAATCAACTATTGTAGTCATAGAAAGAAAATTATCAAAATTACGAAAAAAATGTTAATAAGAAGTTATTTGAATCCCTTCTTCGGTAAAATCTCAAAAATTTTGTTTTTTTACGTAGAATTTAATAATTTTTTTTTTTTTTCAATTGAGGAATTAAATGTTTGATTATTGTAGAAGTTATGATTATTTTAAGAATATTTTTTCAAAAATCAATAACTTCGGTATGGGTTAAGATAGAGAGCTAAAAATTTACATGGATACTTCTTTTTGCATGTATGACACGTTAAAAAAATTAAAAAAATCGAAGGGGTCACCGACAAAACGTCGTTGATTTGATAGGGAATGACAAATATGTACATTCCGAAAATAAAACTTAAAAAATCGTTTTTGAAAATTCTCACTGCGTATAACCCCTTAACTCGACGTGAAATTCATGCCGTATGTTTACAGCGAGGAATCAGCTGTACGTTATGGAGGCCAAGAGGAAGATTGAACGAATGCGATCGAGGGTGAACGGTGCTAACATTTTAATTCCCTTAGATTGGTAGTCGAGGAACGTTCGATATAATCGATCTTATTTGCAAGTGAATCAGCTTGGGAAGAAGGTAAAGGAGAGAACGAGAAAACCCAATGGAGTTTCTTGTGCGAAGCTTAGAGTGTCTTTCGAGTGAGAAAGAGGAGAGAGAGAGAAAGGAAAGGGAGAGAATAAGGCGCTTTCCACGAGGGTAAGCCAACTAACGAAGGAAAACGGAAGCTCTGTGGTCTCTCCGATTCTCGTTTTTCTTTTTTTGCTTCTTCCCTAACGCGATTTACATGCCACTCACACTACTTTTTGAGACGTGGGCCTTTTACTCCGAAGCAGAGCTTCGCAGCCTCTCTATGTTATATATATATATATTATCCAGAGATAGAGAGAGAGAGGCTTTCCTCTCTGTTAACGAAATGAACGAACAGTCTCTCATCAGGCAACGAATCGCGAAAATCAACGAAGAATCTCCTTTCTCGCGCTCGACCTAACCAGCTTAAGACAACTTAACCAAGAACAGTTTTCCTTCGTTCACGCTTTGAAACTTTTGTCGCAAGAAAAATTAGAGTTCCCGAACAAGTTTCCTATTTAAAAAAAAAAAATTACATCTCTCCCACAATGGCCACTAAAAATAGTCAAAAAGATTTAATTACTTTTCACCTGAGCGAATTATAATTTTTCCCTGTCAAAATTTCGAACTTGCAATGGTAACAGAAATAGAGAAATAACTGATAAATGATGCTCCAATTTGATGATGAAAAAAATAATAATTTTTGGACGAATAACTCGAGAATATTGGATTATTTTTTCATTTTCTCTTTTCCATTTTCTTCATTAGATTCAATCATATTTTAACGAATCTAAAATATGTATAAAGAAAGCAATTCTTCTTTTATAATATTTATCAAAAAAGGTTATTCTGATAATACGAGATTTATTGATGTGAATATACTTTTGCATTTAAGTTATTTTGACGATTCGATTCGATCGAGTGAGATTTGATTGATGAGTGAAAAAAATCGTTCAATTGGCTTCTACAATTCGTCACGTTGCTTTTTCCGAAATTCTCATCGTAAAAATATTTCACAAATTTTTAAATCGTCTCTTTCCATCATGAGATCTGTATAAAAAATGTCGATGAGTTATCGACATTTACTGAGAAAACAATGTACCAGAATTTGTTAACTGTTAACAAATGTAATGTTGAATATGGCGAATTCAATTTTTTTAACAGTTAATAAATTGATTAAATATTTTTTAACAATTAATTGAATAAATATTTTTTGACAGTTAATAAGTTATTTTGACAGAAATAAAGTATTTCTTAACGACTAACAAATTTTGTGAGAGTTAAGCTTTATAAGGCCAGAAAAAAAAGCAAATCTTAAAGATTTTTTTTTTCTCAGCTTCTTTATGAGATATGGCTATAAAACTGTTTATACAACATTGTTTTCTCCTTCGAAAGTACAAAAAAAAATATTTATATTTTTTATTTTGATTCTTTGAATAATTTATAGAAGGCGCCAAGTCGAGTTTTCGAAAATGTTTTGTCCCATGGCCGACAGTTAATCTCAGGATTGACAAGTCTGAAACAAAAAAATAAAAAAGCATTTCAGAGAGGCAAGTTTCTTACACAACACTTATCCACCGTTAATGAAAAAAAAAATGGCGGATGTTTGAAATAAATTGTGAAAAATAAAATTTTTATTTTCATTTCAAACATCCGCCATTTTTTTTTACATCCATTCTCCAATAACGGTGGTAAATTGTTGTGTAAGAAACCTTCCTCTTCAAAATGCTTTTCTATTTTTTGTCTCAGACATGCCAATTCTGAGATTAACTTCCAGCCATGGGACAAGACGTTTTCGATTTTGACGCCTTCTATAAACTATTCACAGAATTAAAATAAAGGATAAATTTTTTTTTTATATTTTCGAAGGATGAAACTATGCTGTAAAAACAGTTTTATAGCTATATCTGTTAAAGGAGCTGAGAAAAGAAATCTTAAAAATTAGCTTAAATTAAGGAATATTTATGTAAAAGGACCAACTAGATATATTTCTTTACTACAAATAAACTGTTTTCTCAGTGTTCGATTATGCATTCGACAAAAGATAAAAAACGTGGAAAAAATAATCAATTCTAAACTCTCGGAACTGGCAGACAAATCTAGTGAATAATAGTAATTGAATTTCAGCATATTATATATATTACTGATTTTATACGTATATAGTGAAGTGGAAGTTGAGGTGAAATTGGTGAATATAAACCTCGCGGGGAAAAGAAGACCCGTGCTAGCGACGAATATAGAAGGGTGTAAAAAAATAGATCCAATAGATTGGACGTGCAATAGACTCTCGATTGCAGAAGAGAAAAGTGAATGAGAAAGTGAGACATCTGAAAACCCTTTCTTTCTCTCTCCCACGTTCTCATATCTCGGTCTAACGATTTACCCAAGATGAAAAATATATCTTTCTCCCACACACCAACACACACATAAACATTAGGGTGGTCCTTATTTAGAGCTCGGAAGAATTTGTTATCAGACGCCGCCCAAATCGACTTGAAATAATTCAAAAGCAACACCCTAATTTTCTCTCGATTTTTATCTAGACTCTAACCCCTCCCACCAAGAGGGTAGATTTCCTCATTTGAAATACACGTGTTCGGCCATATTCTCAGGATATATTTTATTCCAAGTGTAATAATTTTTAGAAAAATCTGTAATTGCAAGATACAAGTGTTCATTGGTGCAACTATTTGCGGAAAAATCCGCATTATCATACGGGCCAATCTAGACGAAATGCAATTTGTCTAAATTGACCCGTGTTAGAATTTTGGACGAATTGCAATTTGTCTGGATTGACCCGTATGATAATGTGAACTGTTCCTCAAATAGTAGCACCAATGAACACTAAGATCTTGCAGTGACAGATTTTTTAAAAAATTATTACACTTGGAATAAAATATATCCTGAGAATATGGCCGAAACACGTGTATTTCAAACGGGGAAGTCTACCCTCTTTTCGGGAGGGGTTAGAGTCTGGATAAAAATCTGAAAAAATTAGGGTATTGTTTTTGAATTATTTGGAGTTGATTTGGGGGGCGTCTGATAAAAAATTCGTCCGAGCCCTAAATAAGGACCACCTTAATAAACATACATGGACAAGCACTTTTCTGCACTCGTTCGAAAAATCCTCACATCCCCTTTTTCTTTCTCGTCTCCGTCATGCACTTTTCTTGTTTTCCATTTTCTTTTTCTCATATTTTTCTTCTTACTTTTTCTATTCTCTATCTCTCCCGCTTTTCGCGCCCGTACTTTCAGGGGTCCAGTTGGAAAGTCACCTCGGTGCTGGCAAGTTTATCGAGCGACACGTTTTTAAGGGACGCACACACTCTCAGAGGGAAAGAGGAGGAGGAGAGAGAGAGAGAGAGAGAGAGAGAGAGAGAGAGAGAGAGAGAGAGAGAGAGAGAAGGTTGGGTGACAACCTCAGCGAACCTTTTCTTCTGTCGTCACTGTTCTCCCTCTCGCTCTTTCGTTTCATCGGTTTTTGTGCTCGCCTGCCGGCGCAGTTCGTTAACCACCAGGTGTGCACTCCTAACGTTCCCGAGGGAGTGCGAGAGAGAGGCCATGAAAGCTCAGGCTCTCACGTGCGCGGTCTACAAAACGTATACAACTTTTATGCAGACAAACGTAAATGTACATTAGGGCGGTTCGAAAAAAAAACACGTTCTCTTCCGATTGAACTTTCCACCCAAGTACTTTTTACCTTTTTAAAAAAATTTTTTTTTTCATTATTGGCTGATAAACTTTGAAATTTAACTGAAAAGGCATTTTCAAGGATTTCACAATCCTATCGCAAAACCATTTGATGTATACACGGCATGTCAGAAAATAGAAGTTTTTGTAAATCTTAAGAGCCTATACGCAGTCATAAAATTGAAAAAAAGTACTTTCTCAGGGTGGCCACTAAATCAGATGGAAAAAATTCCCTGACATTTTTCTGAAATTTCCTTGATATCTTCGAAAATTTTCCCGACAATCCATTCAGTTTTGAGAAAAAAAGTAACACTGTAAGAACACTGCATATGTTTATTATTATTCGTTATTATTATTATTATTATTCATTCTTTGGTATTGTTTATTAAAATATATCTTTAGAAGGAACAAATCATATAACTTAAGAACTATTTTGCATTCTTCAACGCCGTGATTTTTTAATTGAGAAGAACTTCCTGTTTCGCTTGTTTACGGGTTCTTTTTACATTTTCCCTGACACTTAAAAAATTCCCTGAAACTTCCAAGTTTTTTCCTGACAGTGACCACCCCTTCAAGAATTTTTTATGAAAAGACATTTTAATTTATTGACGTACAAATTTATATACATATATTTGTAAATTTTAACTTCATTTTGAAATTGTTTTTTAAAAAATAATGAATCTTGACTCCGCCGAAGCCGATCTCTCTTGGATCATCCAAAATGAAAAATATTTCGTTAATATAAGGTATAATTACTAATTTTTGCCATACTGTATGTTTCTTCATTATTTGCCTAAAGGGATATCAAGGCATAAATACATAAACAATCAATCAAACAATCTCTCCAGCCACTCGAATTGAGGCAGATGGATGGAAACATTCGTCCTGAGATTGGAATTACGTAATCGATCAAAAAATAATTCAATTTTGGTTATTTATTTTTTCCAATACGTTCTTTAGGATTTATAAGAATTTTGGAAGGAATTTCAATTTGTGAAATACGTCCCAATTACTACAGCGTTAATTCCCCAAGTTCCCAAAGTTAATTCCCATATTATTTCTCTATTTCACGGAAGCAAGTCCTCACGAGTTCGTTCACTCATCTTTCCGACGTTTAATACACCCTGTGAGAATTGTCGACGGAAATTATACCGAGCATATTCACAACGAACAAATTCCTACAGAGCGAAGAAATTCTCCAGCACAGAATCGCGGCTGCAGAATGAATGAGAGAAGGAGCGAAAAAGGGTAAAGAGGAAGAGAGAGAGAGAGAGAGAGAGAGAGAGAGAGAGAGAGCGCAAGTTACATGACCTAACAAAATAGGTCTTTGAGTCTGCGGAATTCACCTCTGACTATGCGTTGCTTCGGAGAAAAGCTTCGAGATATCTTGGTATATATACATATATACACTAAGGTAGTTTTTAAATAATAAGACGCGCAATGGCGCGTCTTATCGAGATTAAAAAATCCTCTTAATAAATCGAACTCCTACAAGCGGAGGCCAGTTGGATTTTTTCAACTACTGCCGCATTAACGTTGCAATTTGGCAAAAACGGCGTTTTTAAGAATTTACAAAATTTAGGTCTCGCAAAATTCTTCTATGTGTACATTAGGCCGGTTCAAAAAAAAATTTGTTTTTGTTTCTTCTCCCAAATAGGCTCAAAAGTTTCATATAGATATAAAAAAAGGTCTGTGAAAATATGAGCTCTCAATATTAATATTAACATCGTCCTCATCGCAATTTTCGATTTTCCATAAGAATAACATGGGGAAAATTATTTTTACGTCTTCTGATTTTTATAACTAGCAAACGATCCATCATACGGGAAATCTAGAGACATATCTTTGTACTGAATTGAACGCTTTGCAAAAGAGGTTCTGAGTAACTTTTTGATAAGTCCACCCGTTCAAAAGTTATTCAATGTTAAATTTCAATTTTTCGTAAACTTTGCCGATTTTTTGATATTACACCGGAACTAGTTAGTTTTATCGACAAAATGTGGATGATATGTGATGTTAAACATAAAATAAAGTTTCGACAAATGTTTTTTTTTTAACGCCCTAGTGTACATTGTTTGTCAAAGACCATAAATTTTCGCTAATCATAAATTTCAAGGTCAAATTAAGGTATTTAAGGTTTAAGCTATTCAGGTCAAACTAAGGTATTTTGAGACCATACATTTTTCCAAATTTTCAAAGGAGAAAAAATAAAGTATTTTTTTTCTATTCTCTTCTGCAGTTTGCTTCGTCCTTAGGAATCGATAATCCACACGGAGACTGAAAAATGTGCTTTACCATTTAATAATTCAAAGTCAAAGGGCAAAATTAAATTTCTAAAAAATTTGTATTAGACATTAACGTAGATTCCTGAGGTTTCGTGCGAATTATCATTTACTAGAGAAAAACAAAATAGTAGAGAAAAAATAACGAAACATTAGAGGTTCCAAAATCGAAGTTCAAGAACTACCCACACTGATGACTCATTCGAAATAAAATTGCACAGGATTCAGATCTGATGAAAAATTATCTTTCGCCATAAACAATTTACACATCAAAGAATTTTGTGATATAAGAATTTTGAAATTAGCAAACACACTATTTTTGAGAAATTTCAGTATTGATGCGGCAATAATGAAAAAAAAAATCGTTGGCAGCCGTTTGTGCGCTCTATATTTTTTAGGGAAAAGCTACAAAGATTTCAATGAGGAGCACGATCCAAAGAAAAAAAAACGTGCTTTTTCAACCGCTCTAATATACAAATATAAAATGCACATGGTAAGTCTCGGTTAGAGTCGCGGGGTCCAAAGCGCATTTCCGGGAATCAACGGTATTTCCCCTTTCACCCAGCATACCCATTTCCAACTGCGAGTCTAGAAAAGAAATCACGCGAGAGGTAAGGCAAAAAAAAAGGAGGCAAGAGAGACGTCCGGAAATGAGTCGAGAAACCAGCCAAGCAAGAGCGAATACACTCACGGGCTCGGAAGTAACGTTTCACCTTGTACACATTTTTCTATAAGTATTTTTAAAATATAATTTTCGATTCAAAACGCGACGGAGGAAATCCAAAGAGTTGAAAAAAAATTCGCTCTCAACAAAAAATTAAAAATAATAATTATTCTCAAAAAGTCATTCGATTATGATTGAATTCAAACTTTAATTTGTTAGAACTATAGAACAAAAAATTTTGATTTAAAAAATACAAATAAAAAAAGATTAGAGGAACAGTTTCATTGAACAATTCGAACGTTTTTTTGCGGGAAAAATTATTGCAAATTTGGTTTGTCCAAGCGACTGAAGTTAACGTCAAAATTCGTCACATACTTTGATATTTTTAATTTTATAATTTAATTTTAATATTTTAATAATTTAATTTTAATAATTTAGAATTATTTCGATGAAATGGTACACTCGAAACTCTTTTGTTGGAGCAAAAAGCGTCTTCAAAAATAGGTTCTCGTTTTTTCCAATTTCAGCTAACTTTCGATGAAAAAATCTCCCCTAACATGAAAATTATTTTCCAAAAATTCCCTAACTAATCCTAACTAATTCTTTTTCGATTAAGTCGACGAGAAGAAGTTTTAATATTAAAGTTTTGAAAACTGTGATTTTTATAAGAGTAGGACATTGCTAATTTTGGTTGCTATGCAGATTTGGAGAATTACTTTTTACTCCACGAATTAGAATTTCAAGATGGCGTAAGAAAGAAAATGTTTGGTATGATAAACTTGATCTATATATCAGATATTTTCTTCTAGGTTCTAGGCGAGGATATTGGGAAGGTGAAATTTTCGATCGGTCAATCGAGGCACGTTCGCGAAAACGAGAATTCCATTGAAGCAAGCGGGGATGATGCTTATATGTGGGTGTGTGTGAAAGTGGTCTTTCGAGGGTTTCATGGGAATCCTAGCAGTTGGCAAAAGTGTCGAACGTTCATATGAGTGTGTATATGTGTGCTTTTCTGGTCCACCATCCCTGGTTATATATATATACTAGTCTCGAAGACTCATGACGCCCATTAATTGCTCCATTCTTCCGTCCGAGTTGCCGGTCATGAATTTCCAAGCGAGATCGTAATTTTCCGAACGCTCCGGCAGGAGGTTTGCTACACGTCGGATAGTTTTCCTCTCTATAGCCCAAAAACGTATATCAACTCCAACGTATACTTTACATACGATACATGTATACTAAACCGATTAAAAAAAGGCGACCATTTTGTGTTTCTCGAAACAACATATTAAATACTTTCGGGGAGGTGAAAAAAGATGTCTGTTAAAAGCAGAGCTCTTAATATAAATATTTAGATATGTCTCATCGCAAATTTCTATTTCCCATTGAAATAACACAGAGAAAAAAAATTCAAACTTTGAAATTTTATATCCCGGCTTCAAGTCAATGTACCGAATCGAACGATACTGTTAGTCATTTCTTTAAAAACCTTGAAAATTGAAATTTGCACATTGCTTCCTCATCTTTATCCATAGTTCACATACCTTCCTTTAACGCACAGTATGGCGATCAAATTTGGCTTCCTCATAAAGGAAGCTTTGATAATTATTGAAAAATATTAGTAATCAATGTGCAAATTCGATCGATTTTCGCCAAATTTGATAGCGAATAACATTGATAGCTATACTGGCTCTACACAAAATTTCATTGCGATATCTAAAAAATGTCAAAAGTTATAGCGTTTACGCTTCTTTTATAAAAATTAAAAATTTGATAAAAATTTAAGCATTCGATCGATTTTCGCCAAATTTAATAACGAACATTCTCGATAGCTATATTAGAACTGTGTAAAGTTTCAGTGCAATATCTTAAAAATTGCACAAGTCAGAGCGTTTGCGCTATTTTTCAAAAAATTAAAAATTTCATAAAATTTCAATCCCTCGATGGATTTTTGCCAAATTTAATAGCGAACAACCTCGATAGCTATATTAACTCTGTGCAAAGTTTTAGTACAATATCTTAAAAATTGCACAAGTTAGAGCGTTTAGGCTATTTTTCAAAAAATTCAAAATTCCATAAAATTTTAATCCCTCGATAGATTTTCGCCAAATTCAATACCAAACAACCTTAATAGCTATACTAATTCTGTACAAAGTTTGAGTGCAATATCTTGAAAATTGCAGAGGTTAGAGCGTTTACGCCATTCTTGCAAAAACGAAAAAACTCGATAAAATCGCAACACCCGTTATAATTAAAACAAAATTTTTTCATAATGAAGAGCAATTCGTGCTCGACAAGTGTGCCAAATTTTAGCTTGGTATCTCGAAGCGTTTTCGAGTTATTAATTATTTACATCTGATACTCAGGATACACACACAAACAAACACACACACACACACACACACATCCATCCGGACATTTTTTCTAAATATGATTTCTCGATGTTTTGAACATATTGGCATAAAAATCGCGAAAAAAAAATTTTCCCGAAAACAAAGCTTCCTTTATGAGGAAGCAGAATTAGGTAATTTATGTTAATGCAATTTGAACTTTTGTTTCAGGAAAGATTTTACGATATTTAGTAATAAGTTTCAAGTATTTTGCCGGAAACTAAAAAAGAAAGTGAAATTTACTCTAAATTTAAGTTTAACCTTGAATAACTTTTGAAGGAGTAAGTTTATCGAAAAATCATAGATCTTTTTTGTAGAGCGTTCAATTCTCTACAAGAGTATGTATCGTTCATTTTGGTACATTGACTTGAAGCAGAGATATAAAATTTCAAAGTATGAAATTTTTTTTCCTGTTATTTAAGTGGAAAATAGAAATTTGCGATGAGACATATCTAAATATTTATATTAGAAGCTCTGCTTTTAACGGGCATCTTTTTTCACCTCCCCGAAAGTATTTAATATGTTATTTCGAAAAACAAAAAATAGTCCCTTTTTTTGAATCAGTCTAACGTATGCCCTTATCGACTTTTGAAAGTTCAAAAAAATAAAAGTCCTCTCTCGGTTATCTCAATACAGGGAATCGTCGAATATCTCGCCTTCGTGACATTCAGATATTTGCAGAGCGAGAATATCTGAAAATTGCTGATGCGCTGGTGTGAAAAATAGATTGGGAAAAAAATCGAATATCCAAAATTAACACTGAAAAATTGGACCAATACGAAAAACCAAAGAAATTTGACTTCCTTGTGAAGAAATCGACAAAACTTCCTCTACTAAAACGCAAGAAAGATTTGAAAAATTATAAAACGAGAAATTTTCTTTTTTCCCTTGAAAAAATAAATGGTATCGTGTAATTTTTCCTCTCATTTCCTAAGAAAACGTCACGACCAATAAGAAACAAGAAATCAATAATTCAATCAATCGGAAAAAAAATAGTATATTATTTCATCGCTCCTTGAAGCAAAGAAAAGGAGTATTTCGACTCTTTTGCTCGTTCGACGGTAGAAATTTCGAATGTTCCATATACATTGACCCGTGTCCGATCGTTATTTCCACGAGATTGTGCCCGACATCGATCGTGTAATTTAATAACTCGGAGGATTAACACAGGATCTCGCCGCTTGATGAAATAACGGGGGAAAGAAAAGATACGTTTTTTTTTCTTTTTCGAACCTACAGAAAATAATCGCAAATTGAATCGAGAGCCGAGAGAAAATATAACGAGGAATTCTTTTTCCATGAAGTGGACGAGAAGAAATTTTAATTGGAGCCCTAAATTCGATATTTAATTATTCAAACGTGATTGAATGGATATTTATAATCTCCTATTTCGATCTTTTTCTTTTTCAATGCGAAATCACCGAGACCTTTGCGAATCTCCGATCCATACAATCACTCCTGTTACGTTTCATACAGAGGCTCACACGTACATGCGAGGTTGTTAATTATTTCGTGATTGTCCCGACGACCGAGCGCCGTCGAGAAGCTCGTCTGACCCGAGACTGACCTTTGCTACTCCTGTCTACAATGGCTGGCCAAAACGTTATATTTATACCTACTGGGAGTACGTAACGGATCAACGAGTGCTTCGCAAACTCGTTACAGTTCGCTTCGTCGAAAACTCCAAACAGTCGGATGATAAAATCCTCCATGTGCGCTCACACACACAAACGGTTGCGCACATACATTCTCGTTATCGAATATTTTATCGATTTCAACGAGCAAACGAGCAACGAACTCGGCATTAAGAGTCAAATACGCAAGTTTTATAAAACTATCAGCATAGAGGAAAATTACGAATCAAAATTCATTCATTCGATGATTTCATATTTTTTGTCCCAGTGCAAACGTGCTGAAATTTCAATTTCGAAAACGACAGACTTTGATCCAATAGGACACTTAGATCCAGGTTTTGATCTATTTAGGATACTTTGCCCCAATTCGATCTCCTCGTTGGAAAGAGAAAAAACACTGCAAATTGGACATTTGCACATTGCTTCCCCATTTTTATCCATAGTTCACACAGCTTCCTTTATCACAAAGTATGGCGATTAAATTTGGCTTCCTCATAAAGGAAGCTTTGTTAACTGTCGAAAAACATGAGTAATCAACGAGCAAATTTGCCAAATTCTTTCAAATTTACTTCTTGCCGAGTTTGATTTTTGCCAAATTCAATAGCGAACAACCTTGATCACTATTTTAAATGTGTACAAAATTTCAGTACAATATCTCACAAATAGTCGAAGTTAGAGTAGGCTATTTTTCAAAAAACCAAAATTTGATAACATTTTAATCATTCGATCGGTTTTCGCCAAATTTAATAACGAACATCCTCGATAGCTATATTAGCTCTGTGTAAAGTTTCAATGCAATATCTTAAAAACTACACAAGTTACAGCGTTTACGCTATTTTTCAAAAAATAAAAACATTTCATAAAATTTTAATCTCTCGATGGATTTTCGCCAAATTCAATAGCGAGAAACCTTGATAGCTATACTAGTTCCTTACAAAGTTTCACTGCAATATATTGAAAATTGTACAAGTTAGAGCGTTTACGCTATTTTTCGAAATATTCAAAATTTGATAAAAATTCAATCTTTCCATCGATTGTTGTCAAATTCAATATCAAACAACCGTAATAGCTATGTTCATTCTGTACAAAGATTGAGTGCAATGTCTTAAAAATTGCAGAAGTCAGAGCGTTTACGCCATTGTTGTAAACACGAAAACAGTCGATAAAATTTGAACACCCGTTAGAATTAAAACAAAAAATGTTCATAATGAAGGGCAATTCGTGCCAGATAAGTGTGCCAAAATTCACCTCGATATCTCGAAGCGTTCTTGAGTTATTAATTATTTACATCAGAAACTCAGGACACACACACACACACACACACACGCACGCATCCATCCGGAAATTATTTCTAAATATGATTTCTCGACGATTTGGGACACTTTGAACATATTGACATAAAAATCTCGAAAAATAAAATTTTCACGAAAACAAAACTTCCTTTATGAGGAAGCAAAAAATATAAAAACGATGGAAAAGACGATTTTGCGAATTACCTAACTACGTTTTCAGAGAATTGGATGAAGAAAATGTCTAGACAACGCTAATTAATTACTACAAAAAGTATGGTGATCGAAATTCGAATGAATAATTGAAATGGAGTCAATTACAATTGCAACGACGAAAATAAACAATAATCGAAATGGAGTCAACGACACTTACGAAAAGTAATTATTTGACTTTTCGTAAGCAACGAACGATCTTTTTCATCATACAGATCCAATCTTCGTCGCGGTTATTGTTGAATTTCGAAAAATTCGTTAATCTTCAATCTAAGAATAACAGTTTTTCCGAAGAAAAATATTTGCAGATGGATTGTATGAATTGAATTAAGCGAACGAACGAACGAACGAAGTTGATTCAAAATTTTCATCAATTCGGTTAGACGCCGATAGATTGAAATTGCACAAGCCGATTAAATACAAAATCAATTATCTCCCAAGTGTAATATCTTCTTCGCTCGTAAGAACTAAATTTCTTCATTCAAAGTTTCTGATGGGATTTCTGAGAACACAGAGAAACGACGAGTTCAAAGCTCAATACGTCTGACAATCGTCAGGGCAGAGAGAAATTCGAGAACTTTAGAAATTCGAGTATTTCCGTATAATGAACTGTGATAATATGGAAAATCCTCGCTGAAGCGGAAAACTACGAACCGAGAAACTCACCGGAGAGAGAGAGCGCCTGATCAAGATTATCGCGAGATCTCCGAGGATTCTTGGTAAACCGAGCTACGTCTATTTGCGTATATAAACCTTTCTGTAGATACGCGAGGAAACCGCAAACTTGACCGGCGTGTAAGCATTCGTCGGACTTGCCTGCTTCAAGATCGATGAATTGAAAAACATCGACGAGCGACGAAAAGCAAGTCTGCACACTGGATCCGATTGCTAAGCTCTGCTTTCCCGAGCACCAAAGGATATTGAAACCTCTAATCTATGCATCGATGATGCTTGTAGAACGAGAAAAGCTTGAAAACACCTTGTGCTGAATACATTCCTCTCACGGATTAAAAAAAAAAACCTATACCTGTATACAAAATTCTTCCTCGAATCTCTAAACTTCCAATTTCGAACCTAAATTCTTTGGGATAAGCATTCCACCACCATCAATATAAACCGGAAACCCATTTTCGGCTCCCAGGATCTCACTGAATTTACATGAGGGACTTTAAATGAAAATTCAATTCTAAATTTTTAGGATTCAAGTTGTTTAACCCCAAAAAATGCTCATTCACGACAAAAAATTAGATCGACACACGGGAAACACTATTTTCATCCCTTATAACAAAAATTCACAAGACTATCTCGTGTTTTATCTCAGCTTAAGGAACAAGTCTACTTTAGAAGGCCAAAAAAAAGCACATTTATAATTTTTCTTTCTTTCTTTGTCAAATATGACTATGAAACTGTTAGTACAACATTATTCAATCCTTCGAAAGTACAAAACGAAAATTTATTTTTTATTTGCATTCTTTGAATAATTTATAGAAGGCGCCAAAGTTCAAAATGTCTTGTCCCATGGCCGACGGTTAATCTCAGGATTGGCAACTCTGAAACAAAAAAAAAAGCATTTTAAAGACGAAGGTTTCTTACACTACAATTTACCACCGTTAATGAAAAATTGATAAAAAATTGACGAATGTTTGAAAAAAATTATGACAAATTCATCTTTGCATTTTCATTTCAAACATCCGCCATTTATTTTTTAATCGATTTTTCATTAACGGTGGTAAATTGTTGTGTACGACACCTTCCTCTTTAAAATGCTTTATTTTTTTATTTCAGACTTGCCAATCCTGAGATCAACTGTCGGCCATGGGAAAAGACATTTTCGAATTTGACGCTTTCTACAAATTATTTAAACATTGATAATAAAAAATAAATTTTTGTCTTGTAATTTCGAAGGATGAAACAATGTTGTAATGACAGTTATACCCATATCTGACAAAGAAGCTGAGAAAAAACAACTTAAAAATGTGCTTTTTTCGGCCTTTTAAAGTAGACTACTACCTTAAGGATTTACATACCCAAAGATAGTTAAAAAATATAAAAAATTGACTGAAAAATCATGCGGAGTGTCTAAAAATACAGTTTCGAGAAAAACGCGTTCAGACTTCGTTAACTTTTTATTCGCTTTACGCGTTCAGAGTTCGTTAACTTTTTATGGATTTTTTCTTTAAATTCCAAAAAGTATGGATAATAAATTCAGTGGAAAGAAAAAATAATTTTCTAAAAATTCCAGATTTATATAAGCTGTTAAGGGGTTACACGTCCGACTGGTCATAACTGCGATGGGAAAATCGTCCTCGAACACAAAAAATTAATCTCAAGATCAGGGTTGCGAAATTTTTAATGAAAAAGTAATGCAATGACCATTACTTTTTTAATGGCTAATGATATTTAATGGTTAATGGAAATTATTTTAATTAACCATTAAAATTTAATGATTAATGGAAATTATTTTCATTGACCATTCAAATTTAATGGTTAATGGATATTATTTTCATTAACCATTAAAATTATTTCCCTTAACCATTAAATATTAATGGTTAATGAAAATGCAATTGCATCAAAAAAAGTAATGAATTATTTGCAACCCTGCCCATTACAATGTAGTGTGTAATAGAAAAAATTTCCATTACCCATTGCAATGTAATGTGTAATGGACAAAAGTTTGATTGCAATTTTGGGAATGGAAAAATATAAATGAATAAATTATTGCAATTTTGCATTACATTTTATTGACTTAGGACTTAGATTTTCAGGTACCTTAAATTCTAAAAGGCATCTATATTATAATTCTAAAAATCTAAGTCCTAAGTCAATAAAATGTAATGCAAAACTGCAATAAATTATTCATCTATATTTTTCCATTCCCAAAATTGCAATCAAAGTTTTGTCCATTACACATTACATTGCAGTGGGTAATGGAAATTTTTTCTATTACACACTACATTGTAATTGGCAGGGTTGCAAATAATACATTACTTTTTTTAAAGCTATTGCATTTTCATTAACCCTTAACATTTAATAGTTAATGGAAATAATTTCTATTAACCATTGAATTTTAATGGTTAATGAAAATAATCTCCATTAACCATTAAATTTTAATGGTTAATGAAAATAATTTCCATTAACCATTAAATTCAATGATTAATAAAAACAATTTTCATTAACCATTAAATTTTAATGGTTAATGAAAATAATCTCCATGAACCATTAAGTTTTAATGTCTAATGAAAATAATTTCCATTAACCATTACATTTCAATGGTTAATGAAAAAAATTTCCATTAACCATTAAATTTTAATGGTTAATGAAAATTATTTCCAATAACCATTAAACGTTAATGGTTAATGAAAATGCAAATGCACTAAAAAAAGTAATGCATTATTTGCAACCTTGCTCAAAATGATAGTTAGGAATCGCCATAGGCGAATGGTCCACTTGAAAATTTAATTATCACTTTTTGAGCCCGTGCAGATGTGCGATAGTTAGAGTGAGAAACCAAGAGAGAAAATTACAGTCGACGAGGAATATCGCGTGTAGAGTTAGAAACCGCGGTACGTACACATATCATATGTAAGTAGTTTTAGTCAAGCTTTCCATCCCTTTCTCTACCTTCCGTGAAACGTAACAGTATACCTATCTCGAACACGCGATATAGTTTATCCAGAAGCTAGACTCGTATCTGCTATGATACTAGCCGTCCAAAGTTGCTCTTTTCCCTCTCCCTCCCTCCACCCTTCGCTCCCCTTCTCTGTAACTCTCGTTTATATCGTGAAACCTGTATTATAGCTAGGATTTTCATCTCTATATAGCGAAACTCTATATAGGGGAGGCTGTCTTCTGGTGGATGTTCTGTATGTGCATGACCGAGGATGAGCGGAGCGAGGACGATTAATAAATCTCAGACGAGAGAAGTTACCCGGAAGCTACACCGGCGCGAGGATGGAATTAAACGATCACGGGATTCCGTGCTTTTTGCCAGAGAGGGAGGAGATGGCTCTCAGTGTTCCGTATACTCCGGTGCTTCTACAAGCACCATCGTCCTTACTCGTTGTCGTCCCAAGCGCCGTCGTTGTCGTCGTCGTCCTCTCTGCCCTTTACTCTTCGTGTAATATTCTCCTCCTCCTCCTCTTCTCGCTTGCCCCTTGGCGTCCATTATGTGTGTGCGTTTCTTCTTCTTCTTCTTCTTCTTCATCCACCCGGCAATATAATGGTCGTCCTGGCGTGCAACCGACCGGGATGTCTTTGTCGCTATGGTCTCGCCGAGCTCAAAATTACTACAGAATCGTCTCGAACCGTCCTCTCTTTCCCCACGTCCATTTCTCGCTCTTATTCTCACCAAGAGCACACGTCTTTATTTCGAAAGCCAGATGGTCCTCTCGTCGCTGCAAAACAGTTTGGAGAAAACGGTATATATGTCTCATTCCCTATCAATTCAATGACGTTTTGTCGGTGACCCCCTTCGATTTTTTTTATTTTTTAATATGTTATTATAAATGCAAAAAGAAGTATACATGTAAATTTTTAGCGCTCTATCTTAAACCATACCGAAGTTATTGATATTTCAAAAAATATTCTCAAAATAATCATAACTTCTACAATAACCAAGATATTCTAATTTGATAAGAGGTAATTTTTTTGTTTTTCAATGTACTTTTTGAACGGAATATCGAAAATTAAGAGAACAAATTTTAATGTTTTTTTAGCTGTTTTAAGCTTAAAAAATGGATTTTCTTTGAATGCGACACCTTCGATTTTTGTCCAAGAAAATTATAAAATTCCACGTAAAAAAACAAAATTTTCGAGATTTTACTGAAAAAGGGATTCAAATAACTTCATATTAAAAAAAAAAAACGATTTTTTTTTCCTAATTTTGATCTTTTATCCTTTTATGACTACAATTGATTTCAATTATGTTAAAATAAATAATTCAACTTTTCTCACATATTTCCTTTGTAAATTATAATGATTAACATTAAGAATTACAATTTTTTTGTAAAAAAATTGAATAAAGTGCCAAACGTACTGTAATTGTTATTCTTAATGTTAATTGTTGTAATTTTCAAAGGAAATATGCGAGAGAAGTTAAATTATTTATTTCAACATCATTGAAATCAACTATTGTAATTAGAGAAGAAAAAAAGATCATAATTACGAAAAAAAATAGCGAAATTTTTTTTGTTTAATAGGAAGTTATTCGAATCCCTTCTTCAGTAAAAACTCAAAAATTTTGTTTTTTTAAGTACAATTTTATAATTTTTTTTGAAAAAATCGAAGGTGTCGCATTGAAAGAAAATCGAATTTTTTACTAGCTAAAAAAACATTAAAATTTTGTTTTTGTTGATTTTCGATATTTTGTTTGAAAAGTACATTGGAAAACAAAAAAAAATGACCTCTTAACAAATTAGAATATCTTGGTTATTTTGGAAGTTATGATTATTTTGGGAATATTTTTTGAAAAATCAATAATTTCGGTATGGGCTAAGATAGAGAGCTAAAAATTTACATGGATAATTCTTTTTGCGTGTATAATAAAATGTTAAAAAAAATTAAAAATCGAAGGGGGTCACCGACAAACCGTCGTAAAATTCATAGGGAATGACACATATGTATGGGGTATTTCGCGCGAGACTAGCAGTGTACGTTCGTCACATTCTTCAATTATAATTATTTTTCAGGATTTGGTTAACGAGTCAAAGAGGTTTCAAAGTATCAGAAAAAAAATTGTACCACTAGAAAAAAGAAACCTGCCAAGTCACTTCGAAAAAGTCATTCAATACATTTTTAAAAAATGTTCACTCCTTTCGTCATTTTAAATATGATTTTTAACTACCACACGATCATGGCGTCCGATATTTTCTATTTTGTCGCAAAATTTTAAATCTTTCATGTCAGAATTCAAATTCTTAGATCATAACTTGTTCAAATATCAATTAAATTCAATTTTTCAGATTAATTGTAATTCCAAATCAATTTAAATAGTAACTATTAAAATCTCATTTTCATGTGCTTGAAAATTGTATTTAAAATTATTGAAATTGGAGCGCCTGAGATTCAACGTAAAGTGTCCCATATCAAGTGAACTTCTCATTTATGTGGAAACGAGAGAGTACGCAGTTACGACGGATACATCTAATGTATACCATCTAATGTTTCAACTTTTCAACCCCTCTTCCAAACGAATCAGGACACAATCGTGAAAATCTCTTGCACCTAAGAAAAACTGCTGTTCTCGTTTTCTTTAGATTCTTCCAGTTTTCTCTTTCTCTCACCGATCCATCTGGCTCTTCTCCTCGCGAGGTGCGATCACGCGATGAAAAATAAAGCTGCCACGAGGTAATGCGAATCTGCGAGTAGGTAAAAAAAGAATCATTAATTTTGCGTTTTTGCAACAATCACTGAAAAAGATAATTCAAACTAATTTTAAGACACAATAGGTTCGTTACTTCTAGAGAATCACGATGTCGAATGTACCTCAATTTCTTCCGCCCGATTTTTCGCTCAAGCGAGCGCCGCAGTCATTGAATTCAAGCTTCGAGAAAAATTATCGCATATTCTCAAAGCGATTCACTCGCGAAGTGGTAATTTTTTGAACATTCACGATTCACGGATACACAAGTGAGATATATTCGACGCGGATGAGAGAATGCACGCTTTTCATTCGAATCGATTGAGCCTCGCTGATACTTCGAATCAGATCGATTGAACGAGATAGTGCATATAAATAGATACTAATGAAGTAATGAACTATCGCCGACGTGTCTGGGATAATTCGAGAACAATCGCACATCAGAATACGTAATAACGATGAATATTACAGCGAGTCTTAGTCGATTGGGCGAATGAAATTTTTTTTCATACCCAAATGTTTCAATAATCGTTTGGGATTTAAATCATTCGTATTGCATTATTTATTACATCGCCAATACTAATTTTCCGAGCGACCCAATAATCCAAATCAGTCGAACTTACGCGTTTGCAAAATTTTACATCGCGTTTCCTGGTGAATAATGATTTTTTTTTACCCTCTGTGCAATGGTCAAGAGGTCGAAACTCAAGTAATTGAAATATACACGAAGGTATATTTATTTCAGTAGACAAAGTCTCGATGGCAAACCGTCCATTTGCAAAATGATATAATAATCAGTTTTTGAGTACACGAGAAGGTTAATTGAAATGGTGAAACGTGAAGTTTGTTTGAAAGACGTACATGAGCTCTAATTGAATTGATAAATGAGAGAACGAAATATCGCTGCTAAAATATTAATAGAAACTTCGAAGTAATACCGGTTAATAGGAAAAACTCTTTGTTTTACTCAAGGAAATGTATTTCAATTAATTAACAATGTTCCTGCGGAAGATAGTTTTTCTAACAGCATATTCGTTGTCAGATGATTCGTTTTCTGCGTTTTTAACATTTCGTTAAAAGCAATAAAAAAAAGAGTTTTGCCACATTAGATCGATTTTCGAAAAATCGGTATTTTGATAATCGATAATGCGATAGTCGATTGAGCCTTTTAAGACCCCCTTTTTTTAATCACAATACCGCTATTAATGTTACCTACAAATTTCGAAAAACACAAAAAATCAGTTTCAAAATTCCTACCAAAATTTTACTACATGTTTTATTTCTCATATTTAGATGCATAAAAGTAAAATTAATAAACGAAACTGCATACATTTTGAGTAAAAAAAACAAAACTATTTTCATAAAGTCAAATTGGAGCTGTAATGTTAAAATTGTTATTCTCGGAGTCATTATTCTTGGAACTCTTATTTCATAGTATATAAGATGTTAATTGATGTTCCCTTTACCATAACATTTTTTTTAAATTCCTCTTTCATGTAGAATTAGTTTTTTTATATATTGGAAAAAATTGCATTTGGAGTTTTTGCTTTCAGTGCAATATGCATATTTTCCGCCAGAGAATAATGAGACTTGAGAAATTTTGCAAAGCTTTTAAAACGTTTTTTGCGACTGGAAAAACATTTCTTGCAATAAATTTCAAAATTAAGATTGATGGGACTAAACTCTGTTTAAATAAACCTGGAATGCATTTTGGTAACTCAGCATGACGACTGCTGATAAAAATTTGTAAAAACTTTTGGATGGATTTTTCTTGAGTGAAAAAAACATATCCTGCACATTATTCCAAAATCAAAGGAATCAAGAAATACATAGAAACAGGGAAATGACTTACTACTTTTTCCGGAAAAGTCTTTTCTCACTGACTGCTACGATTTATCTCGGACTGAAAACGATCGACGCCGAGGACGAGGACGAGGACGAGGACGAGGACGAGGACGAGGACGCTCGCTGCTGTTGCATCTGCCAAATTCGGATCCTCATGAATATTACCTGTGAAGCAATATTCGTCCAAATAACAGCGTCTTGCACATGATATTAGTATATTGCTTTCGAAAGAACCCAGATAGAAATGTGACGGCACGGGAGCGTCACGGTGGCGGTGCGTTCCGGCCCGCCGTGTCGCCACCGTGACGTTATGTGCGACCGAATGTGGCGCCACAGTAGCGGAACAGCGTGCCGGCATGTTGTGGCGACACGGTGGCGTCACAGTAAGTGCACGGCGTGCTGCCCCCCGTAATGCCATCGTAGCGGCACAGAGGCGGCCCGCTGTGCAGCGCAAAAATGTGACGGCACAGGGACATCACGGTGGCGTTACGTGGCGGTCCACCGTGTCGCCACTGTGGCTGCACAGTAAGTGTACGGCGTGCTGCTCTCTCCGTAATGCCACCGTAGCGGCACAGAGACGGCCCGCTGTGCAGCGCATTATACGAGCCCTTTAAAAATTTATATTGACATCAGCATGAGACGCATCCGCTTCTCGAGAACTTTTCTTATATGCTCTTCGCGCCGCTTATTCGCATGTGAGAATGTCTGCGACACCTTCGGGCGACTAGTCGAACTACTTCAGCTGCATAGCGTGCCATCACTGTGACGCTATAGTGGCCGAATGACGGGCCCGAGAGGGGCACGCCGTGCCGTGTCCGTGTCGCTACGGTGACGCCACACCGTCCTTAGGTACGCCGTTCCGCTACTGTGGCGTCACATTCGGTCGCACATAACGTCACGGTGGCGACACGGCGGGCCGAAACGTACCGCCACCGTGACGCTCCCGTGCCGTCACTCACCAATTTCGCGGCACGTTTTTCTATCTGGGAAGACAGAAAAATTTACCACTTGTTGCATCACAATAACCGAAAACATCCCACAAAATTCCGAGGAAAAAGCTTTTCAAATGCGTCAGTGACGCGGAATAATGAAAGTATTAAAAGCTGGACTCGAATTAGTTCGAATAATATCGATGCACTATCGCAATGGTACAAAATACTCATGAGAAAACAATCGCGAAAAAAGTGACGCTTACAAAACAATATGGCGGTCATTCCGTAATCGACGAAGAAGACGAGATGCCGCGCAACAGCACAACTGCGCAAGCCCGATTATGTTGACGACTTCCGGCGGAAATACTCGAACGCCACTCTCCGACTGGTGCTGCTGCCAGTCGAAGAGTGGCGCATTCCGATACTACAATAGCGCACGCATCAATTCAGCAATGTCAGTGGTATATTATCTGATTGCTATATTATCTGATTATTTATTATCGTAAGTTAAAAAAGGAGAAACGCTAATATCCGAAATGGAAATGTACACGACCGTTCTTGCATATCAAAATGAGCGATCGAAAAAATGGGATGAATAAAAAATCCGCATGTGCGGGCCTCCAAGAATATTATGAACGCATGCGCCGAAATTATTCCCTTCTTACGAAATATACGAAAAAATGCGCGATGTATTAAAATTCCGCATGTGCAGACCTCAAATAAGCGCATGCACCGAAATTATTCTCTCTTCACGAAATATATTTTAGATTAGTGGAACAATGAAGATCTAATTTTCCGACACAAAAATGCAAACGCATAAAAACCCACAACGAGCTTTTGGCGTCCCCCAAAATGGCCGACGCGGCTTTTTTTCACGGTAAAAAAAATAATATCGGGCAGAGAAATAAATACTTACCCTCTTAAGAGAGTGCAGTCATCAACTTGCCGTCAGCGCATCTCCGGGAACGTTCATTGCAATTACTGAATAATTACGTATGAAAAGAATTTTTGAGAAACTTGCAATAAGCCAGCGTCGTATGATGTAGGCCCAACGTCTCCAGCGGAAATGAACGAGTTTTTTCAACGCTTGTGAAATTTCGGCGGAAATCCGTTGCATACTTTGCTTAGACGGTGCTGCCGCCAAGCGTCAAGTGTCAGAACTATAATTTCAAATTCTCCCACTAACAACGAAGGTAATCGCGTGTTTGAATAAGACGCACGTAAAATAAAAATTTTCTATTATTCCTCTCTATTTAATCCATTGTTATTAAATTAACATTAATTAATAAACCATTGTTATTAAATTAACATCAATTAATTAAATAACAGAAAATTGTTGATGAGTAAAAAATGCAAACGCATGCCATGGATTTTCTTTTTTTGGTTACTACGCTTTTTTTTTGTTTCACGTCGTTTTCCATTATCTGAACTTTAGTAATTCTTTATTTGCTATAAAACTATGATTTCAACAAATTACAGACGGAACTTGTTGTATGCGTATGAAAAAATGGGATTACAATGTTTAAGTTCATGAAAGAGGGGATGAAGAAAAACCGAAAAAAATAAAATTGTGGTTTATATATAATATATATAGACGCCCGTATGTTACCAATACATGCCAACCGATTTTTCGTCCCCTTAAAGTATAAAGCTTCTTTGAAGACGATCAATTTTTTTTTGTATCATATAAAGTCAATATATCCATAGAGATGTAAAAACAAAAATCCGACATCTTTCAATGGATGGAACATTTTTTCGTTTAATTTCTCTTCTTCAATGTATAATGAACCGAGCGAAGGCGATGTAGACTATTCGCCTACTATTATATTTTTACGATGAGCGTTTTACACACTAAAACGAATGATAAGAATTTTGTTTACTTTTTTTTTCTTCTTGTCTTCTCGATTTATGCTATCGGCACGGATATCATGTTAATACTGTAGCCACATACTAAGCTAACAAACTGTGGCGCAATTTCTACTTCTATGACGTATCGTGTTCGTCTGAGTGTTTGTTCCATTTTCTCGAATCTCGAAAGATACTTTTTTTGCCAAAAATAAAATTATACATATTAAAAGAAAACAAAATGAAAATATATATATATAATATAAAGAGACGTGCGTGTTTGACACAAAAGTAAAGAGACGTAACAGCGACTTTGGACTCAACGCCCTAAACACTTTAGGCTCTCTGATCTAGACTCTAAGAAACGATCCAAAAAAATAATCTATCCCCAATTTCGCTAAATAAATGACATATTCCTCGTTTCACGAAAGAAAAATACCAATTTGTCGCAAAAAAAAAAATCAAAACGATGAAAAACAAAAGAAAACGTTATCAAATTGCATTTTGCCCCGTGGAATTCGATCGAAGACGCTGTTCAACACACAATCATATTATTTACATGATATTTACATTTTTTTTTTCGTAAACGACTACGGCTTTTGTTCCTTTATTAATCACTCATAGTTACAGGAGTCGGCAAAGCCTCAGAGTTTCATCGTCATTAGAGCAACTCTCCCGTTTATATCTTTCTTCCACTCTCTGTTTCAAAAAGATCTCTCTTGGCTCTCCGTATTTTTTGTCTGATTTTTCACCTCCCCTCCCACTGAACGATAATTTTCTGTCTTGGAATAATTATTTCTTATCTGCACTTGAACGTAAAGCTACGTATGAAAAAAACTCCCGCGGCACAATCATACATTACAATTTTCGTAAATATAAAACGACGAGCAGACCTCTCTTTCTCTCTTTCTCTCTCTACTCTACGGCACACTGTTTTTCTTTTGCCTACAAATTTCGTGTGACGAAAGCTTTCTTGTTTAATGTTGGTTTTGCTTTTTTTTTTGTATGGTTTTTTTAGTGGACGTACACTTTTCATCGTCATAAACACTCGTTTACAACAAGTCGACGTCGACCCCTCAAAGCTCGACTCAAATTGCTCGTGAACATTCGATATATAAATTCGATTTTTTTTCTTCTTCATTCTCGATTATCATAGAATTAAAACACTGTAAAAAAAAGGCGAGATGTTTTACTTCTTCGTTTTGACAAATTCGCGCTTGTGTCACCGAACAGTCATAAGTCGCGAATTTTCACGATTTACTCAACGTCCCTCCGAGAAACACTGCAAGCGCTTTTCGATGCAACAAAATTTTGCACTCGATTTATTCACATTATACATTTATTCACGTTTAATAGCTGCGATCATGCTCACTACCAATAATCAACGTTCAGCAGAGATGAACAATTATCGATTTCCTTTTTTTTTTTTTTTAAATCTGTATTCTCTGTTTCTTTTTTCCATTATCGTATTACTCAATAATTAAATCAATTTCGTTCATATTTCACTTTTCTTTTTAGCTTTAATTTTTAATATTCAATATAAGAGCTTATTATATTTATCTTCAACAAGGTATATCGTTAATATTAACATAACAGCCTGCCAGCAGCGCAAAGACTTACGTCTCACTTGTGTTTTTTCTCATGTTTTTTTTTTTTCATCTCGTGTTACTCATGTTTCTGTATCTGTGTGTTTGGTTTTATTTTTCATTACATTATCATTGAGAATCTTGTTCAGGCGACAGCACAGTTATTCTCTCTCTTTCCGAGCTTAGGACCGATTTGATTGACAATTTCGTATTAAGCGAGCGGTTCTAAAGTTCATGAACGATGATTATAGTTGACGATACATTATGTAAATTGTCGAATAATACCTGGTGTTGCTCACAAAAGGCATCTAGTGGAAAGTAATCCTGCCGTATAATGCGGGTTTTTATCTTCATTTTTTTCTTTTCTCTTCATCTTAGACGTCTAAAGACTCCATATATATATATGCATATATACATATATAACTGAAACTACCATCGAATTGGCTCGTGATAACTTGCAGCTCGTTCGATCTAAGGGACGAAGCAAGGCGCAGTGCTCTGCAAATCTGCGATACACTGTTTTCTTTCTTTTTTTTTTTTTTACTTCTAAATCTCCAAAAACGATGATGCGGTCTGACGGGTTAATCTGTATTTGTGTATGATGCGATCGTACTGTCATTTTGTCCGTATATTGAGAGTCGAGACCGTTTTGGCGTCTTTTCCATGCTCATTTATGTTTTTTTTTGTAAATTTTGTTTTGAGTTTTTTTTTTTTCGTCCAGCATCGACCTAAAATTCCGTTTTAACATCGAGCTCGGCATGCGATTATTCTCGTCTTTTTCGTATCTCCGTATTTCATACGTAGGAAAAGTCTCATGCGGGGGGAAAAGCGCGTTAAACCTCGCGTTCATTGATTCATTCACTGTAATGGCAATGACGAGTCGTCTTTTTGCACGGAGAAAAGACGAGAAAACGAAATTCTGGATCTCGCTCGGCTCCGTCCAACAACGAAGAGTCGCGCGAGAAGGGAAAAAAGTGGTCCAGTCGCGCCTGTCCATGCTTTGTATCATGATTTGCCATATTTATATTTTGTGTTTTGTCCTTAGATCTCTCTTTCTCTTTCTCATTTCTTAATTCTTCTTTTACTCGTCAGCTCGATGACATTGAGAAGTTTCGTTCCCGATACTCTTCGAGTACAACCGTCAAGAAGCAGACAGCCTGCATCCGCGTTTCAGGTCACTTTTCAACAATTGGAAATTTCACTCGTGACATTGACCCAACTCTCTGTCTCTATCCCTCTCTTTCTTGATCTCTGTCTCTCTTGCTTTCTCTCTCTCTCTCTCTCTCTCTCTCTCTCTCTCTCTCTCTCTCTCTCTCTCTCTCTCTCTCTCTCTCTCTCTCTCTCTCTCTCTCTCTCTCTCTCTCTCTCTCTCTCTCTCTCTCTCTCTCTCTCTCTCTCTCTCTCTCTCTCTCTCTCTCTCTCTCTCTCTCTCTCTCTCTTCTTGTCTCCACTGCCCCGTTTCCTTCTCTCGCAGCGATGATAAACGCCACGAAATACCGATGGAAAAGGCGACCGGAGCTAAGTTCTGACGTTTCTGCAGCAGAACAGAGGATAGATCGGAAGGGAGTTGGGCAGGGACTAGCAGTTGTTCGGATCTGGCGGTGTAACGAGATACTCGTCGGCGCGTTTATGGTCGGAAAGTGCCCGCATCGTGTACGTATCCTGAGGCAATTCGCTCTTTCTTCGCAAGAGTGGCTTTCCCTTGTTTACGTTCGTCATTTTCACCTGATGAGAGAGAAAATCATGTTTAATTTTGTTTTATCTATCTGGCTTCGTCATTGAGCAGCTTTCGGAACTTATTTTTTTTCTCGACATTTTTAAGCCAATGGTTTCTCAATTTTCCAAAATGTCGAGAAATCATAGTCGATAAAATATTCAAATGAATGTGTGTGGATGTGTTTGTGGGTTACCTAAGTGCAAATTAATTTTTGTTCGAATTCTGATGAGTGTTCAGATTTCATCGACTTTTTTCATTTTTTTAAAGAATGAATAGAGGAACCTTCGTGGACTGTGGAAAAAGATTTGGAAAAGTAGTGCAAATCTCTAATTCAGGGAGATATTCTCTTTCTCTTATACAAAGACTCATTTTTTTTTAAGAATTCTTGAATTTTTTGTCCCAGAATACTTTGATATACATTACCGGCGAAAAGTTTTCGGACAAAACTTCAAAAAAAGGTGTGGAACGTTTAAAGGGGAAGAATTCGGATTCGTTTCCCGATTTTTTTTTATTATTTTTACAAATTGTTTTTAGATTTGGACTTTATTTTGAAAACAGCTGTTTTTCCCCCTCTCTTCAGGTGCACCCATCTTCTAGAGGAAATGCTTTTTATACATTTTTACGATTGGATTCATAAAGGGGAAGCTTGAGCTTCAATTGCCTTTTTTTAAAAACTTTGAGCGATTTTTTCCCAAAGTTATTCTGTTTTTTGTTAAAAAATAGAAAATTTGAAAAATCCCGTATAACACGAAAACAAAGAGGATCCATGAAAAACTTCAAGGCAGCAAAAAGTTGCGTCTGTTTTTGTTGAGTTCAAAGGAATTTTTTCAAATTTTTTTTCCAAAATTTCGATTTCTCATATTGAGGCTGAAAAAAAAATTAGGGGAAAAAAATTGAAAAAACTCCAATGAGTTGAAAATGGTAAAATAAAGTATTTTCTCCTCTTGAAATTTCATAAATAATCCCATAGTTCTCGAGTTATGGTTCTGAGCTCCGACTCAGAAAATGAGAAAAAAAAATGTAGGTAAAAAATCTGAAAAAATTCCTCTGCACTCAACAAAAACAGACGAAACTTTTTGCTATCTTGAAGTTTTTCATGAATCCTCTTCGTTTTCGTGTGATACGTAATTTTTCAAATTTCCTCTTTTTCACAAAAAACAGAGTAACTTTGAGGAAAAAAATCGCTCAAAGTTTTTAAAAAAAGGAAATTAAAGCTCAAACTTTTCTCTTTATGAATCCAATCGTAAAAATGTATTTAAAAAAATGCCTCTAGAAGATGAGTGCACTTGAAGAGGGGAAAAAAGGCGAAAAACAGCTGTTTTCAAAATAGACTCCAAATCTAAAAAAAAATTGTAAAAATAATTTAAAAATTCAGGAAATGAAGTCAAATTCTTCCCCTTTAAAATGACGCTTGTTAAATTAGTCTACGTTGACTTCCGGTGAAATGGCATAAAAAAACGTTCCAGACCTTTTTTGAAGTTTTGTCCGGAACCTTTTCGCCTGTAGTGTATCGAAAAAAGTCCAAAATGCGATCAAAAAAGAAATATTCCCATTAATAGAAGTGTCTATGAATGTGTGCATGTGTATGTCTATGATTCCGATATTATTCGAACAATAGAACTGTTGCGAGTAATTTTTCTCTTCATGCAACTTTTAACTCTCAACTCAACACTCTCATGCATCAACGAGAAATGGACGATTTTTCGTCGAAGTCAACATACCTCGTTGGCTTTAGCTTCGATTTTTTCCAATGTCAGGGATAATTGATCATTGTCAGCATCCTCGTCAGGCGGCGGACTGTCAAGATGTTGTGGCAGTGTGTGAGAGTTGTTCGTCGTACCTTTAGCGATTATTTTGTAATTCGGATGTCTCATTGCCAATGCCTCGACACGATTCCACGCATCGTCACGATCCTTGAGCATGCGTTTCTCCTTCTGTCGATCCTTTCGAACAGGAATCACATGTAAATCCTCCGTTTAACAATCTCATACGGCAAACTTTTTTCAATTTTTATTTGATCCCTCTCACTCTTTCCGCCGCTCTATAATAATAATCGTCGTTGAGAAATCAAACTTACCTGGGCGTACTGTTGGGTACACTCGTCGAAAACTTTTTGATTCATCTCCATCAGGCGTTTGAGAGCGTTGTAAATCAATCCGTGTATAGTTTTGTTCCAATGATTTCGCGAATTTTTGTACAACGCTGGATACATTATCGGCAGTATGAACGAATAATTGTCGGATATGAGAGACATTATGTACTCGTTGTTCCAATAATAAAGCGTTCTCTCGGCAACCTGAAAACGAGACGATTATCAATGGAAATACTTTCAAGGATGCTCTATATCCCAGCTAATATTTTCTAAGGCGTGTAAATAAAAATTTACAGGCCTGTAATAATATTTTTAGGGAGTTGTAATATTTAAAAAAATATTCCCCCTGTTTCAAAACAAAAAGTAGCGCGGTTTACGGCGAACCAGAGAGTCCTTACAGAATATAGAAAAGAAACCCTGCAAATTGGAATTTGCACATTGCTTCCTCATCTTTATCCATAGTTCACATAGCTTCCTTTAACACACAGTAGCGATCAAAATTGGCTTCCTCATAAAGGAATCCATGTACAAATTCGATCGATTTTCCCCAAATTTGATAGCAAATAACATTAATAGATATACTGGCTCTTCACAAAATTTCATTGCAATATCTAAAAAATTTCAAGAGTTATAGCGTTTACGCTTCTTTTATAAAAATTAAAAATTTGATACAAATTTAATCATTCGATCGATTTTCGCCAAATTTAATAACGAACATCCTCGATAGCTATATTAGCTCTGTGTAAAGTTTCCGTGCAATATCTTAAAAATTGCACAAGTCAGAGCGCTTACACAATTTTTCAAAAAATTAAAAATTTCATAAAATTTTAATTCCTCGATGGATTTTTGCTAAATTTAATAGCGAACAGCCTCGATAGCTATATTAGCTCTGTGCAAAGTTTCCGTACAATATCTTAAAAATTGCACAAGTTAGAGCGTTCAGGCTATTTTTCAAAAAATTCAAAATTTCATAAAATTTTAATCCCTCGATGGATTTTCGCCAAATTCAATACCAAACAACCTTAATAGCTATACTTATTCTGTACAAAGTTTGAGTGCAATATCTTGAAAATTGCAAAGGTTAGAGCGTTTACGCCATTCTTGCAAAAACGAAAAAAGCCGACAAAATCTGAACACCCGTTATAATTAAAACAAATTTTTTTCATAATGAAGAGCAATTTGTGCTCGACAAGTGTGCCAAATTTTAGCTTGATATCTCGGAGCGTTTTTGAGTTACATCTGAAAATCATTATTTACATCTGAACTCATTATTTACATCTGAAACTCAGGAGACACACACACACACAAACAAACACACACACACACACATCCGGACATTTTTTCTAAATATGATTTCTCGATGTTTTAGAACATTTTGAACATATTGGCATAAAAATCGCGAAAAAATTTTTTTTCACGAAAACAAAGCTTCCCTTATGATGAAGCAAAAATGTAGAACAGTGACTTTAAAGCAAAATAACGGAATTTACTCCAATAAGATAGAATTGACATGAGAAACGAAACCCTTGAATGGACGCAATTACCTGAAAGTGCGGCGACGAGACGCACTTGGCAAGTTGACGGAACAGTGGATCGATGACTTTTTGAAATTCCGCCGGTTCGATAACGTCCAATATTTCCTCGAGTTCGTTGAGAAACATAACTTCCTTCGGCGAGTGAGTCTTTGGCCAGAATTTCAATAAATTCTTGATCACAGGCTCGGTAAGATTAGGATCTTTCTCAAGAAATTGAACGACGCAATAAGCCAGTTGTGGGTGATAGACGGACAGTGATTTTGCCTTGTGCAATGGCAATAACACTTTCAATAGAAATATTTTGTGTTCCTCCTTCAGCGGCAGAGCAAATCCATTGATAATGCTATACAATGGGATGCAAAATAAAAATTAATCAACCTCGCATCGTTGCTTTATTCTCCGATCGAAGATTCATGAATATAATTTCTCTAACCTTCCCAGAATCTCGAGTAACTCGGCGATTCCGTTGTGATGCTCAGTCTCGTATATAAATCGGTAGAAAACGTTGTTTATCTGCTTCCTTATGTAAGCCCTGAGACCAAGAAACTTTCCGTAGATCCTGTGCAATGTCGTTTTTAAAAAATCTCTCTCACGCGGATCCTCGGAATCGAACAGCTCGAGAAGTTGCAAAACGAATTTGTGGTCGATGTAACGCTTCGCTATGGTAGGTTGAAAATCTTGGGACTCGAGTAGGCGCAAAAAGAATTCGTAGACAAGCTGAAGATGGGGCCAAGCGGCCTCCAGCGTCGGCTCGTCCTCCTCCGGATCGAACTCGGCGCCGTTTGGATTCGACGATGGTGGCAATGTACGAAACAGGTTCACCGCAAACTGCAAATATACCGATTTACCGTGTCAATGAATCACGTTTTATTCACGTGACTGAGAGTACGAGAGAAAACGAGGAAAGGAAAAAAAAAGAACAAACAAACCGATTCGCCGGAAAAAAAGTTATTTACCATATTCACTGCCTCGGGGTATACAGCCTCGGTAATGACGTTTCTGTTTTTGGTCACGTACTCGACCATCTCGAGAAGGGCACCGCGCTTCACTTCCTTCCATTTTAGGTCCGACAGCGGATCGGATTCGAAATCGAATAGCGTGCAGCATTGCTGAAGCTTCTGTATGAAGAGCTGTTCCCTCTCGTTACCTTGTTCAGTCTCTGAAATTTAACAAATAAATTTAACGGGTGTGTGAATACAAGAAATCACGAAGCTGTTGAACGAATCATAAAAAATTGGCCCCTGAATTATTTAAAAACGGGCATTATATTTTTCAACGACAGGAAACCAAACGTTTGATCGAATGAGTATGAATCAACTCTCAGTTATTCGTTTTTTGATGCGACATTGTAGAAATTAATTTCATTGACTGGGAGCAAATTCATTTGCGATGATCGAAAAAACATTCTAGAAAATGTACTTCCATCTAATTCGGAAAGTTATTATATATATATATCAGAGCTGGGCATTACTTGAAAGTACTCGGTACTTGCAAGTACAAAGTACTTTAAAAGTACTTCAAGTATTGTACTTACATTTTTCAAGTACTTCCTGTACTTGAAATACTGTACTTGAAAATTTCAAGTACTTTTCTGTACTTGAAGTACTTTTTTCAAGTACAAGTATCAAGTACTTTTGAATGTGTCTTGCTGATGCATGTGCAAAACCCTTTGAATATCGGTCATTCCATGTCAAATCGACCAATATTTGGAATCGACCCCTTTCAATTTCGATGAAATTTGGTCAGAAGTTTTCTTTTATCATGAAACGAAGTTCTAACAAAGGAAAAAAGTTGATTTTTTTTTTTTTTCGAAAATTCGAAATTTTACCATTTTTTCAAGTTTATTTTTTAAATATTTCCAAAACTATTATAGTTACGAAAAAAATCGTTCTGGGTTCGTCTTAAAGAGTACGAAAGCTACGAAAAAAAAAATATTCCGAAAGATTTTTTTGAAAAATGATGAATTGGGAGAATTTTGAATTTTCAAAAATCATACAAATCCAAGTTGCCCATTAAAATTTGGATTCAATTTTTTTTATATAATACCTTGTACTAATTTTAAAAGATCCCAAAATTTTCAGAGAGGTGGTTTTTGTTTTTTCAAAAATATGAATTTTTGAATTTTTAAAATTCGTCTAAATCTACGATCAACATTAAATTTTTGGTTAAATTTTTTAAAAAATAATACCTTGGATCGATCTTAAAAGATCCTGAAAGTTTCAGGATGGTGTTTTGTTTCAAAAATTAAAAAATCCTGAAATTTGCAGGATGGTGTTTTTTTTGTTTTAAAAATATAAATTTTCGAATTTTGGTGAGAAAAAAATTTTCGTTTTACAAAACTTTTAAATAAATTACAAAATTTTTTAATAACGAAAACTTCTGACCAAATTTCATCGAAATTGAAAGTGATCGATTCCAACTCTTGGTCGATTTGACATGGAATTACCCAAGTACTAGAATGTACGAGACCTACCCGAAAACTTGAAAAGTACTTGATACTTGGTACTTGATTTTTTCAAGTACTCGTCCTGACGAGTACTTCAAGTAACAAGTACTTTATACTTCAAGTACCACCGGTACTTGATACTCCAAGTACCTACGGTACTTTGTACTTGATACTTGAAGTACTTTGAAGTACTTTGCCCAACTCTGATATATATTACAACTTGAGCATAAGAATTTAATTTTTTAAAGTTTATATTTTCAATAAATGCGTGTTTATGCACATGAGAAAAATAACGATCTTGAAAGGAATTTTAATAAATTTCCGAAATTTTTTAATTAAATTAAACTTTGCATACGTCGCGCCTGTAATCGAGCAACTATTTCTTGCAACAATCATAAATATAAAATATGTTTCACAATTTCTAAACAAAATGCCCGTGTTACGGACAACCGGAAATTGAGTAATTCCACAATCCACGTTTTTTCCCCCAATCTTCGTACGGACCACAAAAATTGCCTGTAATTAACGAATCAGAATCACAAAACTCAAAAATCAAAGAAGCAAATTTCCCGACTGGAACAAACTCTCTAATTGAGAAATTACCAATCGACAGAGGTTTAAGCGGCTGATACTGAAGTGTCGGAGCGGAAGGACAGGGTTTGTTGTTCTCGTATTTTCGCAATACAGTAGCAAAAGCGAGACCCTGATGAAAGCTCGGACTCTTTGGTAATCCTCCAGCCAACGACGGACTCATTTCACCGACGTGAACCATATTTAATTTTCGCTTTTTTTTTTTGCCGTTCGTTTTCAGACGATAAACAAATTGCGCTTATCGGTCGATTACAACGTCGACCGTTTTTCCGACGACATTCATTCGTCGATTCGGTCGAATTTGCCGTAAAAGTAAACACGAAAATTGCGTAAAAGCGTTACGTGAATCTTTTGCGCGACAATCTGTTGCTCTTGGGGTGAGAAGCTCCGGACGGTGAATTTTTGTTTTTTTCAATTTCTCTCGAAGCTCCAGAAATGGAGATCGATGTGAAAATTCGCGAAAAAGTTGCATGTATGATTAACACGATGGTGAAGGGGGTCGGGGGAAGGAACCGCAGTGGGATCGAACGAGCTCGAGCGGCGCACCTGCCGGAAGATTCGTTGGAAGAGACAGGGGCAGGTCACGTATAGTTTCTCGTTCAACGACCCAACTAGAATTTTCAAAATTCTTTTCTTCCCTCAGAAGCTCATTCGACACGGTTACAAAAATCGAAACCGGCGAGGACACCGGTTTTTTTTTGTGTCTATACACCTGTGGCGTCAAAAACGCCCACCGCCGAGATCACCGCGATTCCTCGAACCGCTGATCCCAATAAAAAGTTTTTTTCCCTTCACACCACGATCAAGAGAAATCCTCGGAAAAAAATCATTCCGTTTGTCGACGGATCAACGAATCTATCGCCGGACACGAAACGCAGTTTGACGACTTCGGAGTGCCGGTTTAAAGCGGCGAAAAATAGGACGTGCGCACTCTGTCTGCTCTGTACTGTTTACGTCGGTGTTATTCCGAGAGCCGAGAGCAGGCGAAATAGAGAAGCTAACAAGACATATAAAATGATAGGGAAGCGCGTGCGCGACCCCAAGGACAATCGATATCCTCTGACGTAGGCGGAGGAGAGAAGCAGAAGAGAATCTCGTCACTAACGAGAGAAAGAGAGAGAGAAAAAGATAGAGAGAGATTAATAGACAGAGAGATGAAACTATCTCACCGGCGATTCACCGGTTAGCGTTGAGAAAGGCCAGGGTGTATGTCGATTGTTCGATAACAAAGATTTTTTTTTCCCTCCCTATCACTTTCTCACTCATTTGGACCAATTAATCCGTCTTCAACGAAACCTCAAATAATTCGCTAAATTTTCGTGAAACTGAAACTAATGATTGGGTACTAGCATTAACTGCAATTCCAAATTTTTTAATTGTTATGCAAACTTTTACTGCGATGTCATTGAAATTATGCGAATCTGAATGTTTACGTTCATCAAAAATTCATAAATTTCATTAATACAAATAGTTTGAAATCAACCAATTTAATCAACAAAATTTCTCGACTTTTGCAGAATTTCTTTCAAGGGAAAACGAGTAGATGACACATTCGCCAACTGTTTAGTCGATTTTTTTTCTAAATTAAATATCAAAAAGTCTTCAACACTATATTAACACTCAAAAAAAAAAAAAATTCGTTCAATATCTTGAAAACTGCACAAATAAGACAGTTTACCTTTTGGAAAAAAAATCACATTTTCATAAATTTTCATAATTCAAATTTTTTAATTGTTATGCAAACTTCTACTGCGATATCTTTGAAATTATGCGAATCTCAATGTTTACGTTTATCAAAAATTCATAGATTTCATTATTTCAGATAGTTTTTAATCAACCAATTTAATTAACAAAATTTCTTAACTTTTCCAGAATTTTTGTCAAAGGAAAACAAGCGGATAACACATTTTCCAACTGTTTAGTCGATTTTTTTTCTAAATTGAATATAAAAAAATCTTCAACACTATATTAACACTCCAAAAAAATTGCATTATCTTGAAAACTATACAAATAAGACAGTTTGCCTTTTGAAAAAAATCACAATTTCATAAATTTTTCATAATTCAATTTTTTAAATTGTTATGCAAACTTCTACTGCGATTTCTCCGAAATTATGCGAATCTCAATGTTTACGTTTATCAAAAATTCATAGATTTCATTATTTCAAATAGTTTTTAATCAACCAATTTAATCAACAAAATTGCTCGACTTTTCCAGAATTTTTTTCAAGGGAACACAAGTAGATAACACATTTTCCAACTGTTTAGTCGTTGTTTTTCCAAACTAAATATCAAAAATCTTCAACACCATATTAACACTCCAACAAAATTCCGTTCTCTATCTTGAAAACTACACAAATAAGACAGTTCACTTTTTGAAAAAAAATTACAATTCCATATAATTTTCATAATTCAAATTTTTCAATTGTTATGCAAACTTCTACTGCGATATCTTTGAAATTATGCGAATCTCAATGTTTAAGTTTTTTAAAAATTCATAGATTTTTCCAAATTAAATATAAAAAAAATCTTCAACACTATATTAACTCTCCAAAAAAATTTCGTTCAATATCTTGAAAACTGCACAAATAAGACAGTTTACCTTTCGAAAAAAAAATCAAAATTTTATAAAATTTTCATAATTCCATCGATTTTCGCGAATTTCAAAAACATAGCAAACCAATCTTTAAATTAACTATGTCAAAAATTTCAGCGCGATATCGTGGAAATTTCGCAAAGTGGAGTATTCATACAATTATCGCAAAAACAAAAAAATAAAAATAAAACACCCGTTAGAATTAAAACAAAATTAGCTAAAACGTCGGTCGATTGTTGCTCGACACGTGTGCCAAATTTTAGCTTGTTGGCTCAATTTGTTTTCGAATTATCAATTATTGGCATCTGACACTCCCATCACACACACACATACATACACACTTCCATCCGGACATTTTTTCTAAATCCCTCCCTTTGAATCATTTAAAACCCATTAGCATTGAAACCTCGAGAAAAAAAAATATTTAGAAAAATTAAACTTCGCTCAATTCAGAGGAAACAAAGAAAAATGGATCAGTCTATTTATCAGGACCGATAATTTCGCAAAGAATTAATAAAAATCGAGCACGGAGAGAAAGAGAAAGAGAGAAAGAGAGAGAGACTCTGATAGGTGCTCCATTGGCGAGAAGGTGGGACACTGTGCCGGGGCACGAAGCGGGGTCACTCGCCTCTCGCGTACTCAATGTACCGTTGAGGCCATTCACTTCGTCAATAGACATATACAGCGTACGTAGCGTTTCGGGGGCGGGGAAAAAAAAGTCCAAAATGGAGCAAAATATTTTTCCAGTTATAATGACATTTTTCGGGATCTCTATCCTTCTCTCAGGACGAAAGATTACGCGATACCGAGGAAAAGTCAAAACTGTTTGGCTCAGCGAAAAAAAAAGCCGAGAAACCGCTCGACGAACGAGATGCAATCGATAAGTGGGAATTGTGTGATCAATTCCCCCCGAAGATCTTCGATCGATTGTGGCGAAGAGAAGATGACGCAATCGGTAAGTCATGTTTTTCCACATCGATTTGGATGATACATCTAATCCGGCCAAAGCTCAATGCGACGGACTTTTACGGTCGATCTAGGTCTGACCTCGTGCGTCTTTTTTTTCTTCTTCTTCTTCTTCTCCAATGCCTTTGGATCCACTCTTGAGGACTCTCCATCGTGGACCAACACTCGACATCCATGTTTGTTTTTAGGTTTTTGCTTTTTTTTTCTTAATCCTCTCTTTTCTCGTTATTCGAAGATCTGCCGTGAAACTTGCAAAACGATGAGCGAGAAAAAAAAATGAGGATTTTCATTGTTTTGCTTTTCTTTTTGGCGCCATATCTTACCGTTTAAAAATGGCAATTTCTGAAGTTCTCGATTCTTCGATATGTTGAATCTCGAGCTACTCTGTCGCTTGTCCTTCTTTATTACCGGTCCGCCTGGCTGATACTTGATCTTGTTTATCAGAGTCGGTGGTGGTGGCGCATTACCTCCCGGCGGTCCTCCCACCACTTTGTTCGTCTGCAAAGTAAATTGAACGAGCAACGAATTAATTTTCATTCAACAAACACCGCGTAAAAATATTCGCGCAATTGTCATATTTTTTTAAATATTTTGTTTTGGGTATAAATAAATGAAACGCCTAGTTTAAATTTTTTGAAAATTCGATTTTGATATCCCGACTTGATATTTTGGAATATAACATTTCGAAAATATTCCGTCGAACTTTCAAATCGATTTGATAAGAGTCAATGGATTTCTGCGATTCGAAAGACGAACTGACATGGAACTTTGGGGCTTTTTTCTCCAAAAGGATTTTTTCAAAATCCATTATTGTAAGTATAGCTTGTCCTCGAATAAACAATTTTTTTTGATAGTTTTTTTTTATCGACAGAAATCGATAATCTCCCTGTGCTCATTTTTTCCCATATCAATATTTTGAAAAATCCTTCGTTCGAGATTTAGATAATTTCGTAGAAAAACTAAATCCGCCCGAATTTCTCATTTCAGATTAGGCGTTATCGAAAGTCATTGATTATCGGAAGGTCGATAAAATACTGTCTGGAAAATGAATTATATCGACGCCATTAATGAATATTTAGTTAATTCAAATAATATGAAACACACTCAAAAATATGCTCATCAAAGTGGAAATATATTTGTTATGTCTGTACTCTGGGTCGTGAAAGTCCTGCTAATGTTTTTTTTTTTAAGAAAAAACCGTCAAAAACATCTAACAAAAATTCTGAATTACTTTTGTAACATTTTTTTCATGATTCAATCATTTATTAAACCATTTATAGTAAACAAAAATGTTTACAATTTTTCTAATTCGAAGAGATATTCAATTTGAAAATTTGGCTTGTGCCTTAAAAGACCCAGTGTACAGACCGAGGGTTAAAGGTTTCCTCAAAAAGAATTCCTGAAAATTCCTATTCTTTTTCGAGAATATTCGGCGCTGAGACGCTGCCAAATGTCATAATGATTTAAAAATCAACTAAATCGTATAGAATATTTCAATAAAGTTTCCAGAATTCCATGAGTATTCTACAAAATACAAAATAAATTCACTGTTCAAATTCCCAAAGTCCCCTAATGTGTTCCATTAATTAACCAGCATCAAGTCTTTGATGAATTTACATTTATATACTATAATGCATGATTATTTTCATCCAATAAATTTAAAACAAATATTGCAGTAAAATATCGGTAATGAATTCAAGAGTATTTAAAAGTTTAAAAATTCTGAACTTTCATAAAATATTTTCAAAAAATATATAGAATAATAGAAACTGAAAGCTTAAGAAATTAAGAGTCCATTGGAAACCAGCGTGTAAAAATATACTCCAAAAAAAGAAGAGACCAGAAGTATCGATGACGAATCACAAGTCACATTTGCCAAAAAAAATCCCAATTAATTGTCCCACATAGATACTAAAATCGAGAGAGAGAGAGAGAGAGAGAGAGAGAGAGAGAGAGAGAGAGAGAGAGAGAGAGAGAGAGAGAGAGAGAGAGAGAGAGAGAGAGAGAGAGAGAGAGAGCGAGAGAGAGAGAGAGAGAGCTACGGCCGAGATAGGTTGGACAACGGACAATTATCGAGAGAAAAAAAAGTCATTCGTCAAACGCTTTCTTCTATCTTATCGGAGAATCATGTCGCCTCGAAGCTCGTCGCGCAACTTCTTCACTTTTGTTCGACGCGCCGATTGAGCGTTTAACGCTCAAACTGATCCTTATCGTTGTGTAATATTTCCTCCTCAGTGTAAGTGTGTTTACCCATAAACGCGTGAGTGTACGTCGTTTTTTGTTCTCTCTTCAATCCGCCGTATTCTAAAGAAAAAAAAACCTGCCTTCTTTTTGAAGACGTTGCTCAAACCAAGACTGCTGAATCCCTGCATCTTATTCTGCATATCCTCGTTTCAAACAACATCCGGTATCCTCGTATCGACGAATTGCGATATTAATCGACGACGAATTTTCAAATCACGTTTTAATCATCATTTTGGAGCATCAAAAGAACTTCGCTCCTTTTGTTCCCATTCGATTAAACGCTATGTTCAATCATTCAGCGATAATTCCCGAGTCTCACTCGACTTCCGCTCTGACGAATCAGCATATTCTGCTCTTGAAGTGATCCTCCAGCATTCCGAGACCGAATTATCCTCCGTTGAAAGACAATTTCTGCAGCGAAGGCCCGAAAGCGGCCTTGAAAACGTGATAGTCCTTTCAACCAGTGCAACAAAACAAAAACCAACTTTCAACGCTTCGTTACTCCCGCACAAGTTTCATAAAACACCGTATTGTCGTTTTACGGTAGAAAACAAAACAAAAATAAAAATTGAGAGAAGCGGCGTTTATCGTCTTTCGTAATCGCGCGCGTTAATGAGCAAAAAGTGACGATCGCCGATTCGCGAGGAATAATCGTCGTTCGACGACTCTCTTCCGTCGTTATCCTCGATAGAACGGATATATATTTTTTGTTTTTCTTTTTCCTTCTCGCGATCATCAGCGTCGCCGTCGTCGTCGTCGTCGTCGTCGTCGTCGTCGTAGTAGAGACAAGGTCGTTGGGTGGCACGGCCGATAATAAAAGTGACTATCACGCTCGTGACCGAGAATCGAATTACTTGCGACACGTTTTGGCGACAGATCGGTGGTGGCTGCCGGTGGTGGCACGACGCCCCGGCTATCATTGTATGTCGGTGTATAAATCTCTCTCTCTCCCTTTTTTTTTTTTTAGTCTCCCTCTTTCTCTATTTATCTCTGTCTCGTTCTTTCTACGCAATTGCGACTCTCTTACAGCAGTCGCAGTGTAAAATCCCAGTGGTTCTTCTGGTTAGCTCTCTTTCACGCTTGTGCCGCGTAACACAAGTAAGAGCCACCTTTTCAATAGCGCCGTACGATCGACGTTAAAAATATACCCGACCCGCGGACAAAGCCCGCGCGAAACGAATATACGCAGGAGAGTGAGAGAAAAATTCGTCACATCGAATACTCGAAAAATTCCAACTTGCTGTTTATCATATTCGAGCGTTTAGAATCCTTCCGTTGAAAAGCATGAAATCCATATCTTTGGTGAATTCTCTCCACTTTTTTGTCTCCGGCATATCTCGCTCTGTTTTCTTCGCTCCTTTCTGGGTGTCTCTTCACAAAATCCATGTTTTTGGAGAATGCTCTCCACTTCTCGTCTCCGGCATATGGTGAAAGCACCAGTGGATGGACGACCCCCCCCCCCCCCCCCCCAGTAAATAGACGAAATCACCTTTATATTAAAAATTCACAGATACTATTAACCACCGATAAAAACAAAAAGTACTATAATTAGGTAAAAAAATCACAGATAGTGTTAAAACCGATAGTTTAATTTAGTATCAATTTTTGACACCACACGGTCAGTGATGCTTTTAATAGATTAAGATAGGAATCATCATCAATTTTTTTGCTAAGTTTGATAATATATTCTTAAAAATATATTAGAAATTATCGAGTTTATTCACTGGTATGGTATTCTAACCTCTTTCCAGTGAATAAAAATACGCGCTCAGTTATTGTAATTGACAAAGCAGATTGGAAAATTAAATTAAAATATTCAATTCAATCTTAACTGTTGCAAATTTGAAGATTATTTATTGCCCAAAGTTGATGATAAAAATAAATAAATAAGGACATCATTTTTTTTTTTTTGTGAACTGAAAATTTTTATTGTAAGCAAACGATATTAATCCATTTCAGATGTCAACGTGTGAAAAAAAGAGAAAAAGAACATTTATCAACGACTTCAATATGACGAAGAGGATTTGGCAAAAGCTCTTGCAGCGGTGCATAGTGGTATATTAATCAATAAGACAGCGGCAGCCCAATAATATTCTTAAATCGAAATTGTATAATATGCCAAAAAGCTTGATATTTATGTTCTATTGTTCGTTAATAATATTTATATGAATAATTTCAATGCTGTGGTCGTAGTATAATATTCAATAAACATTACTAATAAATTTTCCCTTGTTATAGCTTTCATTTACAATACACGTTCATTCACTGGTAACTTTGTCCATTAACTGGTGTCTCATGTGGCCATGTCTCAATTAATTTCTTGAATACTATTTGTTTTAATTACCCCGAATATTTTTTTCTCACTTCAGTGTGATGTCTCGTTTCACCCAAAACAATTCAAAAATTTGTTTCTATTATATTCTTATTTTACGCTCAACCGGAGTATTTCCGTTTCCTTATTCGTCCATTCACTGGTGCTTTCACCCTATCTCGCTCCGTTTTCTTCTCTCCTTTCTGGGTGTCCCTTCACACGGGACACCGTCGTTTAGCATGGAGGAAAGTCCCAAAACGACGATTCATCGCCGTCCCGTGAAATATCCGCCAAATGAACACAAACAGTGCGTTATCTTTTTATTTCCTTTCCGCACTTTCGATCGGATGACCGATAATTGTCGTAGGTCGATCTGACTCGTTGGAGCTGACTCCACTCCAAATGTATCGAGAAACTGAGATCAACGATTCTTGGAGCGAGAGATTATGATGGGAAAAAAATGAATCTCGTCCTTCTCGCGCCAATGAAGGCCTTTCCACGTTCGACTCGAGCTCTATGACCGGCGATGTTGTCGACTCTCCCAGTACTCGTCCCTGAAAGCCCGTATTGCGTCGTAGTACACGCGGTTAAAGAGTCCAAGAAAGAAAATCCACCTCTCTCTCTCTCTCTCTCTCTCTCTCTCTCTCTCTCTCTCTCTCTCTCTCTCTCTCTCGCTGTTTTTCACTCTCTCCCCCTTTCGGTCTCCATCTCGTCTGTAGTATCAATCATCCGCCGGTGCAACTCCGCGCGATCCTCGTCCCACTGATTTTGGACCCTCGAATCTCCGCGTTTGTCCTCCACGCTCATGTTGCCCTCGCCGAAAATTTATGGGACTGAACTATACGCAGAAAGCAGATATGAATTTTTATAAGTTGCAAATATTCGAGATTTATATCGTACATTTATATACTCGTTGATTCGAACGTTCGATTGAACGGAAAATCAACAACCTTTTAACGGGCTATACGCAGTCAGGAGACCGACAAAAGCGATTTTTCAAGAATTTTTTCTGGCGAGACATTTTAATGTATCAATGTAAAAATTTGTATTCTCATTTTTGTTACTTTTAACTGTATATTGAAAATTTTTGTTCTAAAAAATAATGATTCTTGAAGCCGCTGAAGACGATCTCCTGGACTATTTTTCTCTATACTCCGAAAAATTTGTTCCTCACAGTCATTATGACACAATTTCCCATGTAGCATATCCAACTTGACCCTTTTTTACTCGGCCTTTTCATTTCACTCCCTTTTTCTCTCTCGATGAGCCTTTTATCGCTTCGTTCAGTGTCTGTGCTTATTTTCTTTTTTTTTCTTCTCGTTTTATTTTTATTTCATGTTTTCCTTCTCATTCTAGAGATAGTGCTGGACGCCACCGATGCGACGCTTGGCAGCGCTTGCATCGCCGCAGCAGATATAACAGCTGTCAAACGGTCAGACTTTGGCGTACATTACGCACCGATGTGGGAGCGAGGTGGGGAGTTGGATACATTTATGACGTCTATGCACTACATCGGACGAGTTTAAACCGGAGATTATTATATAAACCCTCGGACTCGGCTGCTGGTAATCCATAAATCACGCGGAATTTTTTTTTTCATCTCTACTTTTCGCCCTGTTTTCTTCGTTGATTTTCTTTCAATTTTTCGCCTCGCTTTAAAACTGCTTATCCACGTGTTTTCTTTTCAATTGAGAAACAACTTCCCTTCTTGGATATTCACTCGAGACGTTAGACGATGCACAAGCTTGGTCGGATGAGAGAAAAATGTTATCGGACAAGTGCCAAGAATTCTCAAAATATTTGTAAAGCAAGTTTCATTCCCTTTTTTTTTTCTTATGTCATTAGCGAATAATTTTTTCATCCAAATTGAGAGAGAATTCGATTTTAGTTTTTGGAGTTTTTTACCAAGTTATTAGAATTTTGACAAACAATTTCCTAAATTATCTACGTTAATTGCGATAAAAATATTTATCATTGGGGTATTAGTCTACTTTAGAAGGTCAAAAAAAAAAAAATTTAAGATTTTTTGTCTCAGCTTTTTTATCAGATGTGGCGATAACACTGTTTTTACAACATTGTTTCATCCTTCGAAAGTACAAATAAAAATATTATTCTTTAATTTAATTCTTTGAATAATTTATAAAAGGCGTCAAAGTCGAACATTCCTTTTCTCATGGCTGACATTTAATCTCAGAATTGGCAAGTGTGAAACAAAGAAAATAAAAAAGCATTGTAAATAGAAAGGTTTCTTACACAACAATTTACCACCGTTATTGGAGAATGGATGTAAAAAAAAATGGCGGATGTTTGAAATAAAAATAAAAATTTTATTTTTCACAATTTATTCCAAACATCCGCCATTTTTTAAAAAATCGATTTTTTATTAACGGTGGTAAATTGTTGTGTAAGGAACCTTCCTCTTCAAAATGCTTTTTATTTTTTTGTTTCAGACTTGTCAATCCTGAGATTAACTGTCGGCCATGGGACAAAACATTTTCGAAAACTCGACTTGGCGCCTTCTATAAATTATTAAAAGAAACAAAATTAAAAAAAAAAAATATTTTTTTTGTACTTTTGAAGGATGAAACAATGTTGTATAAACAGTTTTAAAGCCATATCTGATACAGAGTTGTAAATAATGCATTACTTCGATAATGCATTACTGTATTTATTACCCATTAAACTGCATAATGTGAAATGGATAAGTGTACCATTACAAATAAAAAAAAGTAATGTGTAATGGATGCATGTGCCATTACAAATAACAAAAGTAATGTGTAATGGATGCGTGTTCCATTACAAATAAAAAAAAGTAATGTGTAATGTATGCATGTTCCATTACAAATAAAAAAAAGTAATATGTAATTGATGCGTGTTCCATTACAAATAAAAAAGTAATGTGTAATGTATTGTATGCACGTTCCATTACGAATTACAATTTAAAAAAAAAGTAATTTGCAGTGGAGAATATTCGATTACGAATAGAAAAATTTCCGTGCTCGTATTAGAAACTTGCACATTGCTGTCTCATTATTTTATTTCGTTCACTAAAAGTTCATCCACAATTATCACAAATGATCCATAAAGTTAAAAAATAGAAACAAAAAAACAGACAGTTCATCGTTAAATATGAAGTACGAAAACCCAAAAATTATCCAACTTTATATTGAACTGGCTTTTACACGATGTTAGCCATAATTATGAGCAATCTGATAAAAATTACAAGTTACTGATACAAAATTTGTCGCTTTATTGAATCCTTAAATAATGTGCATGTTCTTTTTTTAAAACTTTATGGATCATTTGTGATAATTGTGGATGAACTTTTAGCGAGCGAAATAAAATAATGAGACAGCCATGTGTAAGTTTCTAATACGAGCACGGCCATTTTTCTATTTGTAATGGAATATTCTCCACTGCAAATTACTTTTTTTTTAAATTGTAATTTGTAATGGAACGTGCATACATTATACATTACTTTGTTATTTGTAATGGAACACGCATCCATTACACATTACTTTTTTCATTTGTAATGGCACATGCATCCATTACACATTACTTCTTCATTTGTAATGGAACACCCATCCATTACACATTACTTTTGTAATTTCTAATGGAAAACTTGTCCAATACACATTGTTTAAAGTAATTACTTTTACATTACTATTTCCACACCTCTGATCTGATAAAGGAGCTGAGAAACAAAAATCTTAAAGATTTGCTTTTTTTGGCCTTCTAAAGTAAATTAGTACCTTAAATAATAAGAATTAATAACAATATAAAAAATTATAATTAAAATAATTGTGATTAAAAAAAACTTGAAAATTATATTTGACCCTTTTCTAAATTCTCATACTGAATTTATCATCGATCCTGATTAATAAAATCACGCCGAAAGATGGTGGGAAAAAGATGTTCATTTTTTGTTGTTGTTATTGTTGTTGTTGTTTTACTACGAATGCAATAAGGGGAAATAAAATGCGTTCGTTCGACTCGGCCCGGAATGCACTGGCACGCATTATTATTAGCGTGCTTTCCATTTGCACCCAACTCCAAAATAGAATCACACGATATCGCGAGGGCGAAACGCGAAGTGTCGAAAGTGCGAATATATATGGGGCATTTCGGCCAGGCTCGACCAACGTCTGACCCTGACCTTCGCGAGAATCTTTCAGTACTTTTCTTCCATCGCGTTCAAATATATTTTTTAAACAAAAATTAAATCAAACTCCACTCGCTCGAGGAGAGGTTTTGAAAAAAATATAATTGACCGAAATCACGAGGATCAGGGCCATACGTTGGTCATGCTCAAGATGGAATGCACTGATAGTATATAGAAATAAAAATTTTAAAAGTGCAAGTTCTCTTTGTATACGATGGAAAACATCGTTGTGCGTAGTAAATTAGCATCGAACACGCGATTATATATTGATCAGCTATTTTTATTTCCGCAATCACTGCGCTATTGTGCATGAAAAGCGATTACGATTGGACAAGAGCTTCGTATAAGACGATTCGAGATCACGAATGGATCTCGAACGATTTCGTTCCGGTATTAGCTAAGCATTTATCACGATGCCAATGTATAATCGTTGTATATAGGAAGTGATGTGACCGATGATTGCAATCGAATAAAAACAAAACCTAATGCATATTCGGGCGGTAAAAAAAAAGCATCTCCTCCGAACCATTTTTCATCGAGATCTTTTCATACTTTTCCGGAAAAGTATTCCTAGCCCAATTCCTAGCTTTATTTTTTTACTACGTCGACTTTGAATTCAGTAAGAAAACCGTTAGACTTTGAATTAAATTGACTTTGAGTTAAATTTTGACTTCTAAATTCATAAAAAATGTTTTTCTTGCCGAATTGCAATGTTGATGCAGCAGTAATAAATAAAATCCTACAACTTTGGGATAGCTCTATTTTCTCTGAGGTTCAATTATCAGCAATTTTTGATTCGCTTGTGCGATAAAGCAGAGACAGGCGTTTTTAAATACTCTCCAAATGATTACTTGATTATTTTAACGATTTACACTAGCGGCAAAAAGTTTCCGGACAAAACTTCAAAAAAGGTCTGGAACGTTTTTTTATGCCATTTCACCGGAAGTCAACGTAGACTAATTTAACAAGCGGCATTTTGAAGGGGAAGAATTCGGCTTCATTTCCTGTTTTTTAAATTATTTTTACAAATTGTTTTTATATTTGGACTCTATTTTGAAAACAGTTGTTTTTCGCCTTTTCCCCCCTCTCTTCAGGTGCACCCATCTTCCAGAGGAAGGTTTTTTTATACATTTGTACGATTGGATTCATAAAGAGGAAAGTTTGAGCTTCAATTTCCTTGTTTTTTTAACTTTGAGCGATTTTTTTTCCAAAGTTTTTAGTGAAAAAAGAGGAAATTTGAGAAATCCCGTGTAACATGAAAACAAAGAGGATTCACGAAAAACTTCAAGATAGCAAAAAGTTGCGTCCGTTTTTGTTGAGCGCAGAGAAGTTTTTTCAGATTTTTTTACCAAAATTTGTTTTTTTCATTTTCTGGGTCGGAGCTCAGATCATTCAATTACGAGAACTCGAGAACTATGAAATTATTGATAAAATTTCAAGAGGGGAAATACTTTATTTTGCCATTTCCAACACATTGGACATTTTTTTCAACTTTGTGTCTCTAGATTTTTTTTAATATGAGAAAACAAAATTTTGGAAGAAAAATCAGAAAAAATTCCTCTCAACTCAACAAAAACAGACGCAACTTTTTGCTATCTTGAAGTTTTTCATGAATCATCTTTGTTTTCGTGTTACACAGGATTTTTCAAATTTCCTCTTTTTCACAAAAAACCAAATAAATTTGGAAAAAAAATCGCTCAAAGTTTAAAAAAAAAAGGATATTGAAGCTCAAGCTTTCCCCTTTATGAATCCAATCGTAAAAATGTATAAAAAGAATTTCCTCTGGAAGATGCGTGCAGCTGAAGAGAGGGGGAAAAAGGCGAAAAACAGCTGTTTTCAAAATAGAGTCCAAATCTGAAAACAATTTGCAAGAATAATTAAAAAATCAGGAAATGAAGCCGAATTCTTCCCCTTCAAAATGCCGCTTGTTAAATTAGTCTATTTGACTTCCGGCGAAATGGCATAAAAAAAACGTTTCAGACCTTTTTTGAAGTTTTGTCCGGAAACTTTTCACCAGTAGGGCATATTTAAAAAAAAATAGTTTTTCGTTCTTATAGTTTTTCAAATGGTCAACCCACGCAATAAAAAAAGAGGCACCAAATTACTTTAGAAAATGTTAGAAAATTATAAAAATTAACGTAATTGAGAAAATTAGATAATTGCTGAATTTACTTCAATTTTCATGAGTTTTCGTATTTTTTAAAAGTCGTTCTTTCTGCTATTTGTCCAAGAGCGGTGGACTACTGATTAAAAAATTATAAAAACTAAAAAATAATTATTTAAAAAAATATCAGTAAGATAAAGCGTTTCTCTCTACCATCGAACAATTTTCTCGAGATCACTTTCGAGTTTCCTCGGTTAAAAGTGAAAGATTTCCCGATCTTCAAAACGCGATTCTTGATCTATGATATTAAAGCAAAATAATCAAAAATATTCTACCGAACGATAATGTTCGACCGAGTGTTTCCGGAGACTCGTACGCGAACGAATGGAATTCGCATTCCGAGGCAGCCCGAGTGAATATCATCGACGTGAATAAAGAGTCGCTGTAGCGAGGTGTACGGATAGAATTTCAAGGGTAGAAGATACACTGTGCGATAATGAACGTTACGTATGAGCGAGTGGACTCGTTATTGCCCGATTTGAGTTGAACGAGATCATTTTTGTTGCGTTGCACCGATCGCACATCGGTGGATGTTGAATCTTCAGCGAATTCAATGTTCGCGCGAGTAAGAGCGTTGGAATCCGCGCCAGATCGCGGTGATTTTCCATTGGAGAGAAAATAATCAATATGCTGATCCGTGGAGTCCGTTGTCCGGCATCTTTAGTAACGGTACATCCGTTACAACGTTACACCGGGCTTGAATGATTGTGACAGTGGTGCCATCTTCGTTTACGTTCCCTTCATGTCCAGTAATTTTCAGTGACCAACTTGCAGTATGAAAGAGACGGAACGGCGTTGGACATCGACGTAAAAGGCAGTATTCTTGTCTCGATCGCTGATTTTAAATCTTACGATTAAATATCTTCTAAAATGCTTGATTTTTTTTTCATGACACTTTCACACATACTTATTGATTCTTCGAAAAATGTACAAATTTTGTAAGGACAAAACAAAAATTTGTACACTATCGGCGAAAAATTTCCTGACAAAACTTCAAAAAAGTCAACGTAAACTAATTTAACAAACGGCATTTTAGAAGGAAAGAATTCGGATTAATTTCCTGTTTTTGAAATAATTTTTACAATTTGGTTTTAGGTTTGGACTTTATTTTGAAAACAACTGTTTTTCGCCTTTTTTCCCTCTCTTCAAGTGCACTCATCTTCTAAAAGAATTTTTTTTTAATACATTTTTACGATTGGATTCATAAAGAGGAAAGTTTGAGCTTCAATTTCCTCTTTTTAAAAACTTTGAGCGGTTTTTTTCCAAAGTTATTCTGTTTTTTTGTGAAAAAAGCAGTAATTTGAAAAATCCCGTATAACACGAAAACAGAGAAGATTCGTGAAAAACTTCAAGGCAGCAAAAAGTTGCGTTTGTTTTTGTTGAGTTCAGAGGAATTTTTTCAAATTTTTTTTCCAAAATTATGTTTTCTCATGTTGAGGCTGGAAAAAAAATTAGGGAAAAAAATTTGAAAAAAAAATTCAATGTATTGAAAATGATAAAATATGAAAATATGAAAAAATATGAAAAATCCCATAGTTCTCGAATTATGGTAATTGAATTATCCGAGCTCCGACCCAGAAAATGAGGAAAAAAAATGTTGGAAAAAAATCTGAAAAAATTCCTTTGCACTCAACAAAACCAGACCCAACTTTTTGCTTTCATGAAGTTTTTCATGAATTCTCTTTGTTTTCATCTTATACGGAACTTCTCAAATTTCCTCTTTTTTCACAAAAAACAGAATAACTTTGGGAAAAAAAACCCCTCAAAGTTAAAAAAAAAAAGGAAATTGAACCTGAAACTTTCCTCTTTATAAATCCAATCGTAAAAATGTATTTAAAAAAATTCCTCTCGAAGATGGTCGCACCTTAAGAGAGGGGGAAAAAGGCGAAAAACCGCTGTTTTCAAAATAGACTCCAAATCTAAAATCAAATTGGAAAAATAATTCAAAAAATCAGGAAATGAAGCCGAATTCTTCCCCTTTAAAATGGCGCTTGTTAAATTAGTCTACGTTAACTTCCGGCGAAATGGCATAAAAAAACATTCCGGACCTTTTTTGAAGTTTTGTCCGGAAACTTTTCGCCGGTAGTGAACTTATTGCTTCTTCGAACAATGTACAAACTTTGTAAGGACAAAACAAAAATATCATGTACTTTTGTTTACAACAATGGGAGAAAAATCAACAATTGGCCGATTGAGCTTAGATTTGGCATAAACTTTCGGTAGACTATTGTTGAGCTTTGGTAGCAGATTGGAGTAAAATTATATTTTTCCCATTCTGACTCAACTCATATAACGGTCAGATAAGTAAAAAAATCAATAGTCAAAGTTTAGCATGCCATAATTTTGTGACAAAAATAGTTTTTCGTTCAATCTGATATCAACCATCAAAATACTCACACAGATTAAAAATCTGTTTGTAAACAAACGTAGATATTTTGTTCTTTGACTAATTTTTTTGTATATTTTTAAAGGTTCAATAAAGATGTGGGTAAAATTTTGGAAGACTGAAACGATTTGAAGATTATTCCATACTAAAAGTCATCTTTGAAACAGTGCTCTAGATAACAATGCTGCCTCAACATTGGGAGCAACATCGGCCGCTGTTCATCCTTCACGAGTGACGATTCTTCATTCCTCGGTGCATCTTCCATTCTTTCTTCTACGTGCATTTTAACGTTGAATTTTTCCCACTCGACGTATCGCCTCGACCGCGCCAGCAAAACGATATTCCTATATACAGATATTAGCACAACGTCGTTACGTAATCATGTCCGAGACAAACTAATTATTATTGAGGAAAGAAAAAAATGTTCATTAAATTATTTTCTATATGAGCTAGACAAACTTGAGCTTGTTTTATAATGCCTATATTTGATATATAAATATATATATATTTGAATGTACCTGAAGCATCTCAATGTATGTGTGCACGCTGCAAAACGGATCGCAGCCTGCAGGAAATAACTTGAATCTCGTTGAGAGAAAATTATCGCTTCAATGAAACGAAATCTAATCTCGTAATTACTCGCTGATTGGCTCTCTCTCTCTCTCTCTCTCTCTCTCTCTCTCTCTCTCTCTCTCTCTCTCTCTCTCTCTCTCTCTCTCCCTCTCTCTCTCTCTCTCTCTCTCTCTCTCTCTCTCTCTCTCCTCCCTACAGTCCCAGATCAGTCCTACTGGACTTCGGTTGATGTTCAGGGAATTTGCGATTGGACGTTGAATTATATATGGATTTAAAGCTACAGAGCGCAAGTATGATGATTCTGTAACTTTTACAGACGTCACATAAACATTCGAACGTTCTGTCAAACGAAATATCGACAAATATTTGTGCAACGAAAAATTGAGAAAACCTGCCAATATTTGGTAAATAACTCAATATTTCTTTCAGTATTTGAAAGAATTATTTGCCAAGTATTGTCTAGGTCTTTTTAAAATTTACTAAACAAATTTCATTGAGCGTAAACGTTCGGAACTTCAAGCGTACGAAATTCCAACCATTGACGTCCAGTTATTCAGGAACTCTTGTATTATCACCATTTTCCAATAACGCGAAGCTGTAATTTCAGTCACGAATATTACAGGCTGTAAAATACTGGTCGACTCTGTAATTGAGGTAGTCTTACGATAGTCAATTTAATGAAATTTAAAAAATTGTTTGTACGAGTTTCGGAGGACAGTTCTCGAGAATATATTCCTACACAGTTTTTTTCTTTTTCAATAATTAAAGTTCAAAACATCAGAAAAAAAAACGATAAATGTATTCTTCTAACGAAAAATTGAGAGACAGGCAATTGAGAGACATTGTCAGAATGGAATTTGCAGTAATGAACAAAGTTCTCAAAAATTTTCATTACCGCAAAGGCTATTTTGTGCTTTGAAATGGGTTACGAGAGAACCAAGATAAGACAAAACCAAGACAAGATAGTTTTTTTTTAAGGAGTGTACAAACAATTCGGTAAATTTCAGGCAGCCATTAACTCAGCTATACTGTAAGACTACGTTAATTACCCAATTGTTAATCACCCTTTAAAAAACTCCTCCATCCAGATTCATCTAGTTTGCAACAGTTACTTCTTTCAAAAATGATAATAATGATTCCCATCACCGAGAAGCACCGAAAAAAGTTTTTTTTGTTAATTTAAAGAATTCCTTTTGGATTCTTTCTAGAACTCTCAATATAGATCCCAAAAAACATCCTCAGGGAAAATGAATTCTATAAAAAAAACTTCAGCATCGTGAAACGAATGTAAACAGTTTAAAAAATCTTTGGATCGCTGATCTTTAATAACTCGGCATAAACCTCCCATGAAGCATGGAATGAAACGTATCAACGATACAGAGCGCTTGTACCATAATTCTGTAACGTTAAACATTACGGTTGCTTAAAAATGGTCATCCGTGAAAATGGATCGGTCGATCTAATGTGAAATAAAACGAATCACACAAAAACATCATCATTATTACGAGTTAAACGGACAGTCACTGTCAAGACCAACTAAGTATAATTTAAAGTCTCGAATAGCGTCCGTCATACTCGGTAAACTGATTATTGCAAAAAAAAAAAAAACTGAAACAATCATTAGATCTGAAATTATTGTTCAAAACGATAATTAATGCAAAGTTCAATAAAGAATTGCAAATTTCCAAATGGCGGCAAAGCGTTCGAGCGCCAGTGGCAAAATAATTGTGCAAAAATAACAATTTTTTGTTCACTTTCGTAGGTAAGTAAGCATCGTTCTCGAGGAAGTCGATGATGTAATTCCGAGCCAGTTAACACAGGGGTCTCTGTTGAACGTCGCTTGTTAAAACAAACTCTGGAAAGGCTCATCCGGCCGAATTTTCCTCCTCTGGTCATAACAAGAGTCTCAGCTCGCGAAACATCGAATGTTAAGATAATGGCGCTCGGGAGCAGCCTCTTATCCGCGTAATTTACATACGCGTGAACCAAACGAGAGAAAAAACAATGTACGTCTAGTAAATCGAAGAATGGACGTTTTTCTTCTCTATACTTTCGTTGTTCGACGAGTGTTTTTTCATGTAAATTACCTCGTATAAGTTACAAATGATCGAAGATTATGAAATTATTGAAGATTGAAGTTTTCGTTGAAAAAAAACTGTCGAATTTCGTCCGAGCGGTCGAAACTTCGCGAATATTTAAAATTACTAAGAAAACTGTCGATTACGTGAAATAGAGGAGAGATTTAACGTTGACGATTGAACGAATCGTAGGTGTAATTATAACCTCACCTCATCGCCAGTCTCGGCGTCCTTGCCGTTTTTTCCCTTGTCCTTGCTTTTCGCCGACTCCTGCAACATAGAAAACAGGATATCCCAGGTAATAGAGTGACACTTGTTCGACACTTCAAGCTCGATTGATAAAACTATTATAGCGTTCGAGAAAGACAGAGATAGTGTGTATTTATCTATAGAGTGCGAAAATGAGAGAGAGTGAGCAAGAGAGAGAGAGAGAGAGAGAGAGAGAGAGAGAGAGAGAGAGAGAGAGAGAGAGAGAAGACAGAGAGAAAGAGAGAGAGTGAGAGTACCATTGTCGTCGCGGTATTACAAACCGCGAGAGAATCGAGCGAGAAGTATAAGATTCGCGAAGATTTATATTCCCCCTTGTCGTGCGTCCGGTCGATCGTTTCTTTTTATTCTTTTACTCTGGATTTCTCGTATTCTGATAGCCGATCTCGGATAAACGACCCTTGGCGTTCCAGAAATCGGCCGATATACACACGTTTGTCAAACTTCCACGGGGTTGTTCCCCCGCTTCTCGGACTTCGCGAACTTGGGTTTGGGTTTGTCTGTGTGTGTGTGTGTGTGTGTGTGTGTCCGCGCGTTTGTGTGCGTGTTTTCACTCACGAGAAACGCGAGTATGCGTAACTCGCGTGGAAGAGAGAATATGTAGAGTGGAGAGAATTTAAAAAAAAAAAAAAGAGGAAAAAACGAAACACCGCTCGCACGGTTCAGGGGGGGGAAATAAAGAAGATGTATAGTTTTTTTTTTTAATGTCTGATCACCGAGAAAACCGTTAATCAACACAGATGATATTTATCGTAATTGACGCACCTTGTCCTTTTTCTGTCTGTTCGGCATTTTATCGAGCACACCCGGGCGGCTTTTTGTAAATCAAACGATAAACGGACGGACACACGCTTTTGCCTTTTGCGAACGTACATTCAGTCAGCGGCCAGCCAGCCGACACACGGCGTTCGCAGCGCGGCGGCCATTACAACACCGACTGACGCGACGCCTGGCGGCTTGATTCGGAAGTCGGAACTTCTCGTCTTCCGTCCTTTTTCTTCTTTCGCTCTCTCTCTCTCTGTCGCTGATCCAGTCCCTTGAATTTATTCGCAGAACAATACCTTCGATTATTATTCCAACCGCGAATATTCTCTGATATATATTCCCAACAAGAATATTTTTCTCGTTCATCCCACGATACGGTACAACGATCGGACGGAATTTATCGAAGCCACGGCTTGCAAATTTGACGTTTGCATCTTTGAAGAGGAAAAGCGCGCGCACGCTACCGGAAGTGCTCGGAGGAGCGCGACGACTGTATATTTTTCAAAAATTTTGCAAGATATGGGTGCGTTCTTTATCAAGGTAGTAGCCAGGGTTACGAAATTTTAAATGAAAAAGTAATGCATTAATCATTACTTTTTTAATGGCTAATGAAAATAATTTCCTTTAACCATTAACCATTAACATTTAATGGTTAATGGAAATAATTTCCATTAACCTGCGATTGCAACCTTTATTTTAGTTACTGCATCACTAAAATAGCTATAACTCCGTAAATTCTTGGAATTCAAAAATTTCCTTTCGACAATATATTCTTAAAGTTCTAAACATTGAGAATGTAAAAAAAAATTGTTTTTCTCAAAATTCTAGACCAGAATACCGCTTTAATCTTTTTATACTTTTTCATCGTTATGTTTCTCTTCACTAAATGAAAAAAGAATGCACCCTGTATATCAAGAGAGAGTCGGACTTCCGGGTTGCTATGACAAATTTAAATATGACGATCTGCGGCTATTGAAGACAGTGCAGAGCGATTTCATTCAAATTCTGACATCCTCGACAATTATTAACACTAGGACGAGTTATATATGGTAATTTTTCTTCCGTTTGCCAATGTCTTTGAGTATGCCCGTCATTTTTTATATACGAATGGAACGTTTGGGCGCACTAGGCGAAATCAACGACCTGCCGAGAAGCTATACAGCGATGGGAGGAAAAAACTGGAAAAAAAGCGAGTGAGGAGAAAGAAGTGATATTGTCGTTTCAATGGCCACCGATAGATCGAATGGACAATGGCTTGGCAGCTCTCGTAAACGTTGAGTCAGTTTTACCTTATCGATTTTTTTTCTCATTAAGTTAGTTCTAAAAAAAACAACTTATTTTTCGATTACGCTCCACATCGAAATTATTCTTCATTCGTGCTCTAAAAAAATTAGATGCCGCAGAAGCGGAAGAGATCATCAAAATTTCGCAAAAACAGTATACACGAAAGGATTTTGTGATGTTTAAAGCTTCAAAACTGACAAATCGACGGTTAAAAAATCTCACATACCGAGATCTATTGTCCAGGGAAAAGTTGCAAAAATCTCGATGAGGAACGCGATTGAAAAATAATGTTTTTTTTTCGACTGACCTAGTCTCCCATGTCAATAGTTCTTATCTGATATCAAAGATACTCTCGATTATAATCGGTTTAGAAAATTGTCGCTGTCGACGAACATGATCGAGAAGATAGCGGGAATCGACTCACTGAGACACTTGAAGGTTTTGTCGCTCGGTCGTAATTACATAAAGACGTTTTCCGGTCTCGAGGCGATAGGCGATCATCTCGAGGAATTATGGATATCGTACAACCTGATCGAGAAGATAAAGGGTGTGAATGTGCTGAAAGCCCTGAAGGTACTCTACATGAGCAATAATTTGGTCAAGGACTGGGCCGAGTTCAATCGTCTTCAAGAAATACCGAATCTCGAGGATCTTCTTTTCGGCAATAATCCAATATGCGAAAACATGGATGCGGAATCGTGGCGCGCACAAGTGACTCGACGACTTCCGGCTCTGAAGAAACTCGACTCAATTCCAATAGTGTACGTTTTTTCTGCGCGTTTTCTTTCTTATATCTCGTTCGCCGAAACAATCATTTCAATCTCGTTCCCTTTCAGGTACACCGGAAATTAGTAATACCTGGTGAATAAAAGATTATTCGGTCACTGAAATGATAACGTTTTTTTTTTTTTTATAAATTTATACAACGAATCTACACTGTTAAAAAAAATTTTTTGAAACAAAATTTATTTGATGCAAGTAATTTAATTGTTTGTATATTATCCCGTAATTCGTTATTGGGATGAAGTAAATATATTTTTGATAGAAATATCATTCTTCAATGAGAGCAAATCTGAAATAGTTTAAAACAATGCACAGTTACTATACGGGAATGTACGGGCTACTAAAATATCAAACCCATTTACTTCAGTCAAGTAAATTAAAATTTGAATCAAGCTTCCAACTACGTGGTTCCGAAAATTGAACTGTTTCGTCAAACTCAATGATTGCTTGTACTCATACAGGTCATACGTTCGATTAGTTAAATACTTTTCTTAAAATGATTACTAATTTTTGGTGCCGTGTATGGTTTCATAGAAGTTAGAAAATGCTTTCTCTGGATCTAGAAAATGCTCATTTGAATGGAACGTGCTATCAGTTTCTTCCAAACCCAAATCTATCGGTCCAAATAAATATTGTTTTAGACCACCCGTGCAGAATTGTTTATTTTTTCCATATATTTATCAGTTGTTACGATGAAAATCAGTTCTATATTCACAATTGATAGTTTCTACAGGTCAAGTAACGAAAAAAAAAATTCGCCCTATCAAGCCTCCCTAACGACCTAAGGCTGGGACGCTAACCACTACACCACCGAGTACCTTTAATATACTGATGTAAATATCATATTTATAGAACACAGGCCGAGAAATAAATACGAACCAAAATAGTATTAAGCATTTATTTTCATTACCCAAAGGCCATTTTTTGGTTCAACTTGTCTTATAACTTAATTTAAAAAAATCAAATATTGAATCAGATGAATAATATCAATAATAATAATACCAAAATAAGAATCCCGTGTCATAATATTACATAACTTTTTCTTGTACCGGAAAAATACACGGTAAGGTGAAAAACTTAAATTACTTGCGTCAAAAAATTTTGGTTAATTCAATCACAAATTTTCCATATACACAACTAATAACTCGAATTTGTGTTAAATGGATTAAATATTGCGCTCACATACAATAATCAATTCAGATAAATAATACTGATTTTTAAAATGAAAAAATCCTATTTCAATATTAAATAATTTTTATTTGGCTTAATAAAACAGAATGTTCCGATGGATCATCCGAAGTAGTTCAATCGAGTAATTTTTTTTGTTATCCCAGGATACCAAGTCTTCGCATCAGGGTATATTTTCTTGTACCAAAGAAAAACACAATTGATGTAAAAAATGTAAATCACTTGCTTACAGTATTTTTGGTTTATCCAATCAAAAATATTACATATTCGAAACTATTAACTCCGGTTGATGTTGAACGAATAAAGTATTACGTTAAAAAATATTAACTATTTCCAATTAATATTTGTGCCTTGCTGTTCGTAGAAATCCTGTATTCGAATGAAATAACTGTAACTAGTATCAATGAATTAGATTATTTTGACCAAACAACTGCTACCAAGAAAATGACTTACTGAGCGCAATTTCTGTTTTTATTAAATTCAAAGAAAAATCGGTTTGTCTCAAGTAAATGCCACTCTAGTAATTTCGTTTATTTGGATCAAATAAATTTTTTTAACAGTGTAAATTTGTAGGATTAATAATTCTCGACTCTCATATCATTCAAACCGAGTTCCTCGTTCTGCTCGAATGTTCTGTCATATTTCGTAATTTTCAAACCCTCGTCATATCCCTCGTCGGTCAAACTCTGCACGTAACTGTTTCCAGCCGGATCGTCGAGGACAAGCGTAATTTCTCTCTCGGCGTTCAACACTTCATCGAACTTCTCGATAAACTTTGACATTCTCTCCTCGGACGATTTTTCCACGCTGTCGCCGGTCAGCGCCGTGCAAGAGCTCAATTGTTCCTTCGTCGCTGACAATATTCCCTCGATCGTTGTGAAACGACCGCCAAGTGCGACGGGACCGACCTCGAGATCGAATTCCGGTATCTCCATTCCGCACGTCTCCGATTTCAGGATATCCCGATTAAAGTCCTCTCTGCTTCTCACTTTTACCTCTATCCTGACACCTTGTGATTCTATACCACCGCCGCTCTTCACCTCGTTCGTTTTCGCGCCGCAAATATCGCACGTTGTCGCCATTATCACTACTTCCTTGAAATGAGGAATGTCTGGTGTGTCGCGGCGTTAAGGAAAATAATTTTACTCTCCCACGAAGAAAGGTTTGTTTTCGTGTGAGACAAAAATGTCATCAAAGTAATCGTACTCAGAATTTTGTGAAGTTGCTGTCTTTGCTCCAATTTTCTTTCAAATGATATAATTAAAACTTCGAATTTGTTTCTAGAAACAAAGGAAAAAATTGTGCCAATAGCAATTTGAACATTGTTGCATTTTTTATATTTACGTTGTGGGAAACCCAATATTGAGAAAGCTTATGCTCATAAAAAAACATTAGAAATAGCCAAAAGTAGTAGTGCAATGTTGAATTTTGGATTTGGGCGATTATTTTTCTCTTTTCTTTAATTTTGACGTCTTTTTACATCGATAAAAGGATACTGGTCATCTTCATGTTAGTCTCGCAAGGGCTGTTGCAACTTGGACAATTCGTCGGAAACGAAAGAACTTCCCCTTCAATCTGCTCCAAAGTGAATTCACCCTCCTCAATGGGTTTCAACAGAGAATCCTCGTTTTCGGGATAAATACCGATACGTCGATTTTCCTCATTGGATCTTGTGAACCAACTGACGATGCAATTGCCGTCTCTTGCCGGTGCATTTGGATTCTCCACGTGACATTCACCCGTTATGTCCTCGAAAGTTATGGTAAATGGCTTTTCCAAGAGTTTGAGATTTTGCAATTTCTGAATGAAAATATCGATTTCAGCCGCTGTTTCAGGATTTTCCTCTCTCCTCTTGGATTGATCCTGCTGTAGTCCCGCTACACTCCGATCAATTATTCCCTCGACCGTGGTGATCTCTGAAGGATTTAATTTGAAAAAAAAGTTAATACACATAATTACTTATGCGAGAATGGAAACAAAACTGACAAACCTCCTTTCTGGGACTGCGCTGGTATTTCAAAGTCAAGATCTGGCACTTTGACGCACGTCTGATCGGATTTGACAATCTGACGATTTAAATCCTTGGATTCTTTCACTTCGAGCATTATTCTCACTCCCCTGTCCGCGATCTTGCCACCGCTTTGAATCTCATTATTCTGGAATCCGCAATTCTCACAGTCGAAGGACATGAGAATGACATCCTTGTAATGAGGTATCTTGGTAAGGAGAAGTCTCGTTTCACCCTGTTCAATTGAAAATGAAACTTGTTATGGTACATCAAGAAAATGATTCCCATTGATTTTTATTCGGAAAAAATGTATGTAAAGATTTTGAAGTTATGTCAAATATCCTCTCCCTTGCTTTCATAGGATTGCACAGGATTTGAGGTTATGATGACCTTTACACTTCCCTTAATCCACGTGGGATGAAAAGAAAAACAATATATTGCCTCCTCACATTTTCACCGCAATTCATACAGAGACTGTCGATCACCGTAGTTTCGGGCTCTGGATCTTCCGCTGTCAAATCCCGAAATATCTGCTTATTGTTATTTTCATTTTTATTATCAGACTTCCTCTCCTCGGCAGCCATTATGCACTCCTCTGATGTATATTTTTTCAATTTTTTTGAGGTTATGGATACATGATTACCCCTGCATTCGTTTTGAAAGCTTACGCGCTCGTGAGTGCTTGTGAGCGCCACATCCTATAAGCGCAATAGCAGCATTATACTATTAGTGCGTGAGAGAGAGGACGATCCGATATCAGTGGAACAGAGAGAGATGCACGATGCAGCTTATCACCACGCACTCTACTGGCCGAAAGTGGTACTACTCTTCAGCTGTCAAATAATCATAACAACGCGCGCACGCTTCCATTTCCGTTATACATATATTCGCTGCTTTATATATTTTCGTTTATACTTTTTAGAGCGTAATAATCATCCTTGTCAAATAGTTCTGGAAAACTATATTTTTATTTGACTCGCAAACGATCAGTAATAATTGTGGATACTCTTACAAAACTCCGATACTCTCATGCTCCGATTTTTGGCGCTGTCGATTTTTGGCGCGCTTTCGTAACCAACGTTTAACCTCAAAGTGCCAATTGAAGTAATAATAAACCATACATGTAATAAACAATGGTCGACGAAAAGTCTTTAGCGAATATTCAACGTACATTCTCTCTGTACGGGCTCATCGTTACGAAGTGAGTACGGATACAAACAATATTTAATTTCACGGTTCTTTTTCAGGAGAAGGCAATAATGTGTAGAATAGAGGCCGCTTCTTGTTTAATCAAATATCAATTTCATCAGTCGAATTTCATGGGAATATTCTCACTTTCATTGTCCAGGAGTCTCAGCGTTAGTATCCACAGATTCTTGCAAAGAATCGAGCCGGAAAATCGCGAATCATGGCTAACACGTATAATGGATCATGTTTTCCAACAAAATCTGGGCACTCCTCATGTCACCTTCGAGAGCATAGAGAAAGCAATAGCGGAATGTCACAGACCGGAAACTACTCTGCAGGATACAGAGACTGTGTTCAATGTCATAAATGCTTTTGATACACCAAAAGTCAAGTACGACAGTGGAAAAAAAAAATTTGTCCTGAAGAAGGTCGATCCTAGTTTGTACGACGAGGCTGCTCACAAAGCGTCCGTATTCAGAGACAGACTGGAGTTACTGTGGCACAGAACACGCAGGCAAGAATTGTTCACGCCGTTGAAATTCGGCGAAGCCAGATCCGAGAGATGGGAACTCACACCCGTGGAGTACTTGTTGAGCGAATCCAGGGTGGGCGACGTCTATGTGATGGGCATACTATCTCAGCTTACAGAGGGACAATTTTACTTGGAGGATATGGGCGGATCCATAAAAATTGATCTGAAGAAAGCAATATCCTTTTTCTTTACACCAATGTTAAACTTTAGAACAACATTCATACCATTCATCACAGTTTCAATTACAATTACTCATAATAATTATAATTTGTACAAAAAAGGCCACAATTCTTATGCAATTTACAAAACAACAAATATAAATCTGTGGTTTGCAAGCATAACGAGTTAAGTCCAAAAACAAGAATTCCGGGAAATGGCTGTTTCGATTTCGACAGATTCGATTTTCAATAATACGTATTTCTCCTGTATAGGAGAAATACTTCAGGATTCCAAAATATGTGACCATAAAATTACAAATTCTAATAATTCTAACAATTCTAATTGTTTATAATAATTGAATATTCATGTCAAGTCCAAATATCCAGGCATAATGAGTTAAGTCCAAAGATCCCGGTGTAACAAGTTAACTCCACATATGGAGAATGATAATTAGTGATACATTTGAACAATGGTTAAAGTTTTACTAATTTTTTGTACAGTTTTATTAATTTGTTATTGATTAAAACTGCAAATAGATCATAAAATAGTAATCAGCGAATTTGCTGTTTTCAACACGAGTATTGATTTCAAATTGACTTAAAGGGATCGAAAAACGTATTAAAACGATCCTAAATAAAAAATATCGAACAAAAACATAAATAAAAAAATTGTTTAAGACCAAAATGTTAAAATTAGTTCATGAAAAATTTTAGGAACGTGAAAAATAAGCAATTTTTTTTTTAAACAATTATATTTATAAATCGTTTTAAAGAGAAAAATGTTGAAATTAATTGATGATAAAGTTTATTTTTATTTTTCACGTTCCTAAACCTTATTATCAACTACAATTTTAACATCTTTCTCTTTAAAAATGATTTATAAATATAATTATTTATAAATATTGTTTATTTTAAAAAATTGCTTATTTCGCACGTTCCTAAAAATTTTCATCAACTAATTTTAAGATTTTGTTCTTTAAAAATTGTTTATTGATGTTCTTGTTTAATATTTTTCATTCAGAATAGTTTTAATACGTTTTTCGATCCCTTTAAGTCAATTTAAAATCAATACTAGTGTTGAAAACAGCAAACTCGCTGATTACTATTTTATTATCTATTTGCAGTTTTAATCAATAACAAATTAATAAAACTGTACAAAAAATTAGTGAAACTAGAACCATTGTTCAAATGTATCACTAATTATCATACTCCATATACGGAAATAACTTGTTATACCGGGATTTTTGGGCTTGACTCGTTATGCCGGGTTATTTGACCTCAACTGGTTATGAAATATGGCTGTATCTCTTATCAAATCAAATAGACCTGGGTAACAAATGTCTGAGAAAAAAGTAGACCTAACAATTGACTAATTTCCGTTGTTGACTCATGTTTCAAAAAAATGGACTTAACTCGTTCTGCCGGGAAGCCACGGAAATATTACTTTGTAATTACACGATTATTCCGAGTAATGTATAATTTTTTACTACATTTTCGGTCAGTCTGATGGAGACAAATCGCTTGACAAACGTTCCACGTAACATTCCACATGCTTTTCATTTTCTAAAAGATTTTTTATCCGCTGTCTGATCAGAAAAACAATGTAATGCGATAAAAAAACGTGCATTATTTCCTTAGCAAGAAAAAAAAATACACACAACTTTCAGGCAGGACTCATAACAGAGGGTTGTGTGGTAATTGCAAGCGGTAATTACGACGACGGCGTCCTGAATATAAAGGACATTGGTTTTCCACCGGCCGAGTTGTCTGAAAACTCTCGAGCTCCTTTCGGCGATGAGAATACATTTGGTGGTGTTCATCCGACCTCATTGAAGAATTCAGAAAAGTTGCGAGTTCACGAGGAAACTCTAACCGACGCCATGATCGTCTTCGTGTCGGAATTTTGGGTCGACAGTTCTCGGGTTCTCGAAAAATTTCAAGCTATGCTCGAAGGTTTTACGGAATATCCGCCTGTTGCTTTTGTACTTTTCGGACATTTTCTCAGCTTTCCGCCAAATCCAACGAGCGCCCGAAAGTTGAAGGAAGGTTTCACGAAACTCGCTGATATAATACAGAGATATCCGGATATAATGAAAAGCTCGAAATTCGTATTTGTACCGGGACCGCACGATCTCGGATCACCGAAAATCTTGCCAAGAGGACCGTTGCCTAAGAGTCTTTTAAACGATTTCACGAGACGCATACCCGATGCGATATTAGCGACGAATCCTTGCCGCATACAATATTGCACGAAGGAAATTGTCGTTTTTCGAGAGGATATGCTGACTAAATTGTGCCGAAATACTCTGAGATTTCCGGACGTGGGGCAAATATGGCAGCACGTGAGTATCAAATCCAGGAATGGGCACAATGTATTTTAAAAATAACGAATGGTTTAGTATTTATCATTTTTTTGTTTCTTCGAATGACGAATTAATTTTCACTCGTTATTTATTACAATTTCAAATAACGAATTAATTTTTACTCATTATTTATTACAATTTTAAATGACGAATGAATTTTCACTCATCATTTATCCGAGAATCAAATGACAAATGGATTTTCACTCTTCATTTATTCCAGTTTTAAATGACGAATGGATTTTCATTCGTTATTTGAGACAAATACGAATGAATTTTTGTAAACACAGGACACAGGCACATAATTAAATAAACAGACGGAGACGGGCACACTGGAATGAAAAAGGACTTAATGCATGATGAAAATACAAAATACATTTTCATTCCTTATTTATTTCGAACGAATGAGAATGAATATTTATTCGTTAATTAATCCAATTACGGATTAAATTTGTATTCATTTTCGACCCAATGCGAATCGCAAATCATTAGTACTTCTGGAATACTAATGATTTCTTAGTAGTATTAGTATTAGTATTGTAAGTATTGGAATGAATATTTATGCATTATTTAATCCAATAATTGGATTAAATAACGAATAAATATTCATTCTCATTCGTTCGAAATAAATAAGGAATGACAATGTATTTTGTATCTTCGTCGTGTATTAATGGCTCAAATAACGGATGAAAATCCATTCGTCACTCAAAGCTGCAATAAATAACGAATGAATATTCATTCTTCAATTAAAGCTGAAATCAATAACGAATGAAAATCCACTCGTCATTTAAAGCTAAAATAAGTAACGAATTAAAATCCATTCGCCATTTAAAACTGAAATAAATAACGAATGAAAATCCATTCGTCATTTAAAGCTAAAATAAATAGCGAATGAAAATCGATTCGTCATTTGAAGCTGGAATAAATAATGAATGAAAATCCATTCGTCGTTTGAAGTTGGAATAAATAATGAATGAAAATTCACTCGTCATTTAAAACTGGAATAAATCACTAGTGAAAATCCATTCGTCATTTGAAATAGTAATAAATAACGAGTGAAAATGAATTCGTTATTTAAACGCAAAGAAAATAACAAATAAAAAAACATTTTGTATTTTCGTGGTGTATTTAAGTACTTTTTCATTCGAATGTGCCCATCCCTGATCAAATCCACAGGAGAAAATTGAATCTGTTGAATCTCGAACTATTCGATGAAAGTGTGAATCAATAATATATATATATATTTTTTTTTTATTGCAGTACGCTAAATCTATGATTTGTCAATCGCACCTGACACCGTTGAATTTGTCAGTAATACCGGTTTACTGGAGGCACGATCACGCCATGCAATTATTTCCAACTCCCGATCTCGTCGTCGTCGCTGATGACTTTCAATCTTACTCGACCAATTACGAAGATTGTCTTGTTACGAATCCGGGTACATTTGCGAAAAATGATTTCTCGTTCAAAGTTTACGTTCCCTCGACCGACGTTATCGAGGATTCGGCTATTCCCAATGATCTAGAATGAACTTTGAGGTAAAAAAAAAGAAATTCAAAAATCTTCAGACTTTGTACAATATTTATTGTTCTCGCGTAATAAAATCTTTTTTTCACTTTTACAATACTCTGGAAGGCATTACCCCTCGCTTATAACTTAGGAAATAACAACTCTACAAATTAAGTTAATAGTGAATTTTTGTTTTTGTTTTTCATTCTTGTTTTTTTTTCGTTCGGTTCAAGGATCGAGCTATGAGAATAAGTTAATCACTCATCGAGGATACTGGGATATTTGATCGGGTGTAACGTGTTCAAGATCAATTGACGAAAGAGAGTTGAAAGGAGAATTAGTTTTTTTCCAAACGTAATTTTCAACGAATCTTCCGTGCAAGTCCGGCGAGTTTACAAATCGATGAACTTATTCAAGATCGTTATCGATAATTATAGTTTCTTTTTTTTAACAGTCATTTTCAGTATCTGCAGTTTCTCCGTTGAATATACGTGGATCGTAGATTTTTTACACGGGACACGAACAGTGCAGTCTAATCGCTAAAATTTTCAATATAAATAGAGGTACATACGATATTTAAAAAAAAAAAAATCATGCTCTATCTTTCTCGCAATTATACATAACAATGTTACAGGTACGGGCTTTGAGGCCTCGCAAGATCTCAATTAACCACACTGGAAGCATAAATCATATTTACTCTTTCTCTCTCTCTCATATGGTGGCTACTGTCATTATTCTAATGACAAATAGCTGTTGTATTTGTACTTGTGAAAATTATAGCTCTCATTATCTCGGTAATTGAAGATTTTTGCAAAACCACATACAGGAAATTGTCCAGTATCCCAGCCTCTTTTTTTCGTGAGCCTCTTTGACTTTTATGACCTTTTGCCAGTTAGCGGTAATACTTGAAAAGATTTGCTTTCAATAATCTCATCTTTTTTTAATCCAATTTCAAAAATTCAAATACCTTTAAATGTTAAAGACAGTTTCAGAACGAAAAATATTCTCTTGAACATTAATAATAAAAACTCTTGATCGATAATCAGCGTTGTAGGAATATTTTCCACATAGAATTGTTTTGAAAAATTATTTTTAAAAAACAAACATTAATAATAAAAACTCTTGATCGATAATCAGCGTTGTAGGAATATTTTCCACATAGAATTGTTTTGAAAAATTATTTTTAAAAAACAAACGAAAGGCTTGAAATTTACAAAATTTAGAAGCGGGATAAAAGTACTTAAAACGAAATGGAGTACTTCCGAAATGGTTGAACGAAATAAAAAAATCTTGAATAATTCGGAGGTAGTTTTTTTGCGTCGTATTGACAACTGGCAAAGTTTCAATACATCCTGAAAGAATAGCGAAAAATAAATAACTGGAATGCTATACAATGTGCTCTGCATCGCCACCGACAAGAATTATCAAGCCCTCATCGTATTCGACATCACAGAAAAAGATCTTTCCGAAGAAACGGATATTGAGTGTTATAATAATAACTGCAAGATACAGATTGAGAATTTTTCGCATTATAATATCGGTTAAATCTATGATTGCGCAGTATCCCAATACTATTTTGATTAATTTTTTTTCTTGCACCGCTGACGCAAGAAGAGAAAAGAAAGGCGAAGGAGACGAGGATAATTCTATACCACACTGGCGAACCGCGATCAAGCGTAAAAAATAAATTTACTGTTTTTTTTTGTATTTCCAACGCGACGTATGTTCACGAATGCTTCAACATCGTGTACCCTGAGCAAGAAAAGTCGCATTTTTTCTTAACGCGTGAATGTTCGTGAGAAAAAAAAATTATCTACAGAATGAGAGAAGAAAAAAATGTCTGAGAACTTCAGTGACTTTGTGGAGACTGGAGTCTTCGATTTATCCTCGGTTCAACAGTTCGGTTTTTAATACATAGTAATACACGTTATGTTTATGTACCCAGTGCTCATCGCGTTTTTCTTTCTTTTTTCTTTTTTTATAAACATTTAAATATTTACAGTTATTTCGGTGCGGGGAAGATTATCGGATGTTCCCGATTACGAGTAGTCGTGGGATTTGATATCCAGCTTCTATGATCGTGCATTGAAGCTAATGACTCTGGGTGAAGCTCTCCTGGAAGACGGAAAATCCAAACGGTACGACGAGGATTGTTCCGCGATGGAGCAGGAGGCGAATGATGGAGAGAAATAGAGAGAGAGAGAGAGAGAGAGAAAGAGATATGCCGATTAGAGGCTTCTCGTTACGTGAATACCGACGAAGGCCTCGGCGTTGTGAATACCGTCTTACTTTCTCTCTGATATCTACGGCAAGCTTGACTCCTCTCCTCAGCATCGAAGTACCACAATGTTATGGCGTATCTCGTTTTGTAAGCCGGTTGTACTTCGTGAGGATTTCTTCGATCCGACCAGAAGAATAAAATCCTATCGAATAGGGGCTCGATGTCAGCAACCTGATCTCGCCAACCCTCGGGAAATATTCTCAGCAGACCGCCGTTTTTCTGTAATTATAAAGGCAGAAAAAATTCATTAGTCCAACGCATACGGATGATGTTGAAGTTTGCATCGTTGAAACGCAACGAAAATCAGTTTTCTTCTTTTCAAGTACTGTTTACCTGTTTTTTGGTCTATTTAGAACTCTAAATCGTTAATAGAGAACCCAAAAAATATTTAAACCTTTTTTCACTTTGAAAACACATCCTTAAGGGTTGTTAATTGAGAATAAAACCTATTGTCGTTTCATTTCAACGTTGCAAAGCTGAACATCCTTTATATGGGAAATTATAGATGATTTTGAAGTTTGCATTGTTGAAACGCACCGAAAATCAGTTTTCTTTTTCCTTTCAAGTATTGTTTACCTGTTTGTCTATTTAGAACTCTAAATCGTTAATAGAGAACCCAAAAAACATTTAAACCATTTTACATTCTGGAAACACATCCTTAAGGGTTGTTAATTGAGAATAAAAGCTATTGTCGTCGCATTTCAACGTTGCAAAGCTGAACATCCTTTATATGGGAAATCATAGATGATGTTGAAGTTTGCATCGTTGAAATATAGCGAAAATCAGTTTTTTTCTTCCTTTCAAGTATTGTTTACCTGTTTATTTGTTTATTTAGAACCCTAAATCGTTAATAGAGACCCCAAAAAACATTTAAACCATTTTTCACTTTGAAAACACATCCTTAAGGGTTGTTAATTGAGAATAAAACCTATTGTCGTCGCATTTCAACGTTGCAAAGCTGAACATCCTTTATATGGGAAATCATAGATGATGTTGAAGTTTGCATCGTTGAAATATAGCGAAAATCAGTTTTCTTTTTCCGTTCAAGTGTAGTTTACCTGTTTTTTGTCTATCTAGAAACCTACATCGTTAATAGAGACTCCAAAAAACATTTAAAACATTTAACACTTTGAAAACACATCCTTAAGGGTTGTTAATTGAAAATAAAACCTATTGTCGTTGCATTTCAACGTTGCAAAGCTGAACATCCTTTATATGGGAAATTATAGATGATGTTGAAGTTTGCATCGTTGAAATGTAACGAAAATCAGTTTTCGTCTTCTTTTCAAGTATTGTTTACCTGTTTGTTTGTCTATTTAGAACTCTAAATCGTTGATGGAGACCCCAAAAAACATTTTAACCATTTTACACTTTGAAAACACATACTTAAGGGTTGTTGATTGAGAATAAAACCTATTGTCATTGCATTTCAACGTTGCAAAGTTGAACATCCTAATTTAAGGCTCTCCCTTCTGAAGACTCAATAAGTAAATTAAATTGATCATTTTCTTCATTTACTAAATTTCAAGGTGTTACTGTTAATTTTATAGAAGTCCACATACAAGCCTTCTATAAATTTTTGTACAAGGCGATGTTCAGCGAAATGATTTGGAAAAATTTAATGTAGATTTTGAAATTGGCGTTAATCCAGTGCTCCTGATGCTTGACGTTTTAGATATAATCTCCAGGACGTACCTTGATGTCCCAATCTTTATTGAGATAATAAATTGCCGTGATGCAACGTCCATCCCGATTCGGATTGTCAACGTGTTTGACGTAATGAGAACCATGACCAGGATAACAAGCGACCATTGCCTGAAACATAAACGTAATTTTTCTTGTAAAGTAAATATTATTAATCGATATAAATATATCTTAGTGAAAGACAGGCAAAACTTGTAAACAATAACGAAACAATGAAGAGTGCTTATTCAAATATAATTGTATGACAGTCTTAAATGGGGAAAACAAGATGTAAAAACTTCAGTAAGGGGAAGAACCGATGAATAATATTTCCAATAACAGAGTTTAGCAAATGTGCGGAGGATTCCCCGGAACGTTTGCATGTGTGTATGCGTATATATATGTTTAAAGTATTTCCAACTATTGTCTACCACGATAAAAACGACTGCAATAATGACCGTGTGACAAAGAGGATCGATGATAAAACATGCACAAGGCTTAAAGTACGTGCTCTGTTCGCCAGCTGTAACGTGACGAAGCACTTTTGAAATTAATATGAAATGACAATTACTCGCAGAGGTTCGACGTATCCTGGCTTAAGGGGGAACCTGAATTATAACGATAAAGAAAGGTAATTTTTCAAATTTTTTTTCGCAACTCTGAGATTAAAACGAATCTTTAAACTCTTCGGATGCTGTATTACATATCTCAACATTACAATACAAGTGTTGTCACTCAAAAATATTCATTATTTCATTTGAAATATTCTGAAATGTTTGAAACTTCCAGATGGTTTATTTTTTATTCAATTTTTATAAAATTACTTTCCGTGCGAATCTAAATATTTCTCGAATGTTACCAAAAGTTTTATTTGAATGGAAAAATTCGATTCATTCAATGTTTCAAGTCCAAAAAAATTGCAAAATTGAAATTTCTGTTACCGCTGCAATTTTGGTTTTCCCCTGAAGGACAAAAGAGGAAATATAAGGATAACTATATCGGCGAACATTCATTGAGCGCTGGGATTCCCCGGATGAAAAACTCAATTTAGTATTGCGGGTTTATACATCCTGTGCGAAGTGCGAGAGTAAACGATGCCACTGTTAACTGGCTTTGTTGCTCATAATGCGAAATTATTCCATCGAGGAAATTTCTCGAGCGCAGAAATTCGCTCGATAGGAAAAAAACCGACTGGTTTTTATTGATTTCTTTATCCAAGAGGTTTTGTTCACCTGATAATTTTTTTCTATTTTCCTATTTCTGTTTCAAGCATGCTACAAGTTTGATAATAAATTTATTAGAGCGATTAATATCAAATACAATTAAAATAACGTATTGAAATTTTCATCCTAATTTTTCCTTTTCGCTTTTCCCCGCATTTTCCTGTATTTTTCTTCCAGTAATTCGTCATGAAAAAGTAAATATTTTGAAAACTTTATGATAAATAATATTTTCCATTATTAAGTTGTTACAATGCAACAAATAACATTTTTTTTACTAAGATTTGTTTCCTCTGAAATTGAATGATAAGTTAAGAATCCCTGATAACTTTTTTGGAGTTTCCCGATAATCTTGGTATGAAAGTACAAATTTCGCTTCACAAAAACTTTGCAAAATTATGACCATCAATTTAACAAACAAACAAACAAACATTTAATTTATTGTGGATTCTTCTGCTGCATCGAATAAAAAGTTTTTTATCGAAATTGACCTCCATACCTTCTAGTTTTTTTCTGTAAAACCAATACAAACAATTTTCACAATTTCAACATTCCATCAAACTGACTGTGTCGCAAAACCTCAAGGTAGGAACATTCATGGAGCAAAACTTCTCACGTCTTTTCAATTTTATCCTATTATTTCATTTTTTAAATCAGAAGAATGACGTGCTAAGTGTATCTGGCATAATATTGTATGTGGGTCAAAATTCCGAAAGGCAGCATGCGTTTGGACCTCATAGTCGACGATTGTTTTGTAACTTTAGAGACACATAGTACAGTATGAGAGTACACTCTGGAATTTTTTTTTGATTTTTAAATCGACGAGCTTCACCGTACCGATGACGTCATTTTTTTGAAATTTCTTGAATGTCATGTTTTAATCAATTTCTCTAAACCTCTGTAATAAAAAAAAAAAAATTTCGACATTCATTTTCACCGAAAAAGATCTCAGCTTTTCAAAAAAAATATTTACCAATACGTACCAATTCTTATAAGCATAGAAAAATAGGTTTTTTCCTCAAAAAGTTGTTTTATCGATGAGCCTACACTCCAATCTTTTTTTTCATATTTTTTTAGAATTTCTGAGGTTTTTTTACACAAAAAAACTCTTTTTCCAGAGTGAGATCTCCACGGCATCAGACCGTTATATATTAAATATAATCTGAGGTGCTGTAAATATCGAGAAAATAGTGCGGATACAATAATGCTTACTGCGCTAGTATTGAATTGTATTGTTACTATCATTTTTTATCGAGGTCGTTATGGGTTTTCAACTCAACTTTTAATTTATTAGTACTTTAACAGGAGGATTTGACTATGAGAAAAAATAATAATAGCCCGAAAGCAATATAATATACACAATTCCGGGGACTGGGTGTGTAAACAAACTTTAAAAAACATCCATTTATCTTTTATGAAAATATTTATTGACGCATGTTTAATTTGGCGCAAAAAAAATATATTTAACAATTTTTACTTGTTTAACATTGGTTGCTTTTGAGTATACTAAAAAAAAAATTATTTAACAATTCATTGGTGAAAAATTAACAATACGTCAATAAATATTTTCATAAAAGATGAATGTATGATAGTAACAATACAATACAATACTAGCGCAGTAAGCAGTATTGTATCCGCACTATTTTCTCGATATTTACAGCACCTCAGATTATATTTAATATATAACGGTCTGATGCCGCAGAGATCCCACTCTGGAAAAAGAGTTTTCGTGTAAAAAAACCTCAGAAATCCGAAAAAACGATGAAAAAACAGATTGGAGTGTAGGCTTATCGATAAAACGCCTTTTTGAGGAAAAAACCTGTTTTTCTATGCTTATACGAACTGGTACGTATTTGGAAATACTTTTTTTGAAAAGCTGAGATCTTTTTCGATGAAAATGTATGTCGAAATTTTTTTTTTATTACAGGGGTCTAGAGAAATTGATTAAAACATGACATTCAAAGAATTTCAAAAAAAATGACGTCATCGGTACAGTGAAACTGGTCGACATAAAAATCCAAAAAAAATTCCAGAGTGTACTCTCATACTGTACCATGTGTCCCTAAAGTTACAAAACAATCGTCGACTATGAGGCCCAAACGCATGCTGCCTTTCGGAATTTTGACCCATATATTTTTCCCTATAAAAATATGAAGATTGAATTAATCCCAAATAGCAGCTCAATAAAATCACGAGCAATCCGTGTCGTGAGTTTGAAACGATAATGCACGGTATTTACTCAAACGACATTAATGAGTCATTGCACATTTTATTGATGCTGTCCAATCAATGTCATTGTCAATGGATCTAGAGACTTTACTTTAATCGGTGCTTCAAAGACACACAATCTTCCAGCGAACATTTTCCACCGACAAACTGTACGGTACAAGTATATACCCACATTTTTTTTTTCATTTCCTTAACTCGACATTTATGGACATCGGTGGGAGACAACTCATAGGGCGGTCTCGAGTTACAAGGTTCCAGGGCACAAGGTTCACCCGTATGACCTTGGCCCAAATTGCACGGTCGGGCATACGCGTCGCCGTTAATATTCGGTTACGTTGTTCTCGTCACGTAGACAAATACGAATTCCGAAATTCATCGACCTTTAATTTTTTTCGAAACACCCCTCCCCTCATTATCGATTTCCCGATCAATTTTATTACTGACGCAGACGAAAAATAATTGAAAATTTCCTTCAAGGCGGTATTCTGGTCTGGAATTTTGAAAAAATCTATTTTTCAATTTTTCATTGAATAATCAAATTGAAAATATTAACGAAGTTGAGATTTGCATCATTGGAATGCAACGAAAATAAATTTTTAGTGATGTTTACGGTTTGCTTGTGTATTTAGCATCCCAAGTTCTTAATAAAGTCCTTTTAATGACCTCAAAATATATTTCAACAATTTTTCACTCTAAAAATTTCTCAGGAAGAATGAATTTTATTTTTAAAAAACATTTCCGCTGACGTCAATGCAAACTTTAACATTCAATTAGTTATTATAATTGAATATCTAATTTTCACTGAATTTAGTAAATTAAATTGATTGTTAGTAATTATTAAAAGCAGTAATGTCAAAATTGAAATATTTTCAAAAAATGATTATTTTCAAATGGAAGCTGAGCCATTTTTTTCGTATTTCTCTTTATCAGTCGGTGCCCCCCCCTCCCCCCCCCCCCCCACAATAAATTGATACGAGCTGACGAGAAATCCGCCTTATTCGGGGCGTGTATAGAGAGATAACAGTGAAAAGATGCGGTATGTTTATCAACGTTGCAATAAAAGGTAAACAGTGAGTCACTCGAAACGAAAAAAATTGGTCTACGTGATGAAAATAACGTCGGAGAAATGAATTAATTCTCGTGTGAATGTTTTTTGGTCGGAAGGGGCAACGCTTCAATCGATAAGAGAGACCCAAAGAGAGAGAGAGAAAGTAAGAAAGATTGGACAGTGGATTCAATTATGCTTTCAAAAAACCGTAAAAAAAGTTATTTTTCCGCACAAATAAATATCATCGAAAATTACAATCAAGAAATTTTTCCAATTTCCAATACATACAAAAATTAGATCCTGGTATTTAGATTTAAAACAAATTAAATTAAAAATTGGAAGAATATTTTTCAATTGTTTATTTCATCGTAATATTCAAAAAATCCTGCAGATCAGAAATTTCCCAATTGCTTCCTCATTTTTGTCCATCGTTCACCGTCGTTCAATTATGGTTTCCTCACAAAAGAACCTTTTGAGGAACGTTGGAGAGAAATTGGGAAGCTTAGGGCTTCTAATTCTCACGATTTTTTGCTACATTTGAAAATTTAAAAAAAAATTCACAAATTCACAAAAATTGGACGGTCGAAAGTTTTCAAAATGTACTTGTAAAGTTCGACAAAAAATGCTCTTAAATGTGGAAGCTATGTAAAAATTTCCATGATTTTTTGCATCTAACCAACCAATGTGTGCAATATGAATAACGTGTGACGAGCTTCTGCCGGATAAATGGCAGACTCGGAAGTCACGAATCCACGACCTAGTGCACAATTTCCTAGTTTCGAGTCACTTGGAGGATCCTGTTATTATTTTTTTTTTTTTCGCGTTGCGACAGACTTTTATTATTACCAACGATTATGGCTCTCGCAAAACTGGTTTTTCAAGCAGGTGAAATGAAGCGCGCATATTTAGTGGTCCAATAAATTATACGGTGGATTATTGTCCGGTGTTGTTGGACGCGAATTCGCGTGGGAGTGAAACTTCATGTTTTATTTTGAAAAAAAATGGACAAACAAACCAAGAGCCAGGGGATTTGATCGAATGTTCGGATTCGCGTTTGTAAACCCGTTAAAATAAACCGGCATGATTTTCTGCCCACTCGAGAGAGATCCTCGAGGTCACGGATTTCTAAGTATAGATCTGACGCCAGGAATCGACCGAAGGAAAAAAAAAACTCGCACACAAATTTGCGCTGGCCATTTGCTGCCCATAGCTTTTAGCGCTGTATGCTCGCTTTTTCCTTTCGGGGAATTATCGATTCATTAACCAAAGACCATTCGGATGCTTTTGTGAGCTAGTTCTTTCTCTCTCGATCAACGACCAAGATGATGACTAAGCAATTTGCTACATTGCCGTGCGATCTCCTCGAATTCGTGAGAAGAAGAACGGGCGATGAATTCCTCGAGCAACCGGAAGTGGAAAAAAGGTCCCTAACGCAACGATGAACTCTCGGGTAAAAATGATCAAATTTAGCGGAGAACAACGTTCATTTTTGGTTAAACTTTGAAATAGACCGAAAAAAAATCTTCCCGACGCTCTAATTTTTGTAACATTATGTGCAATTTTTTGATTTTCCAAAAACAATTGCGTTAAGTATTGCTCGTAGCATTTCTCATTTTATAAATTTACAAAATTTACAAAAACTACTCGCTGGAATAATTGCAGATGACAAAGTAAACAGGAAGAAATGGTTAATATTTTGCTATTCACATGTAATCCATTATGGAGAAGCCAAAATCGATGCAGCCATTTTCTGAGCGATCTGCGAATAACGAAAAATAATCAGAAAGCGATGTGAAAATTACAGCCGTGTTTTAGTGTAGAATTTTGAAAAATTCGATTTTTTTTTTGCATATTTTCAGTGTCTGATGTCTCAAGAATGTACCCTCCAAAGGAAATTTAGAAATTCCAAATATTAACGGAGTTATAGCAGTAATTAGTGAGGTGGAAATAACCGACGTTTTTTTCCCACCCCCACTTCATCAGCCGGTATCTGTCAAGATACTGGATTTTTTTTTGCCATTTTTTTTGTAGAATATTGAAGAATGAATAAATATGTGATGAAAAAATGAATGCAAAAACATGTTTAGTTTTTTTTTCATAGCATGTTGAAAAATCCCTAAATTTTGGCTTTCTACACTAGAACACGGCCTTAATTTGTTTTCTAATAACCTGAGCGTTAAAAATGTTCGTGCCAATATTCGAGAGACTCGTTTCTCCGAAATTCATTTATTCTTGCTAAAAGTGGAAAATTGAAAAGTATAAGACAGTCGATGCAGTTTTGTCCGTGTGTGACCAATATTTTGGCAAATTGCCGAGCAAACAACGAAATGTCTACCGCGAAGAAAATCTCATACGCTTTCTTAATGCCTCGTCGAGGAATCGTCACCGGCGCACCTTCACTCTCAACAGCAGTGCGCTCGAGTTTCACCTTCGCGAAGGTTAAGGTGGAGGTAACATCGAGGTCGATACGTCGTGGATAAAAGTGGCATTACGAAGGGCGTACATTCGACAGAATAAAATTCGGAAAGACTGATAAAAATTGACCTTCCACAAGGCAAAATAATTTCCGCTTTCGTTTTTCTATCTGAAAAAAAAAAAATATTATTGACAAAATTTACACTCGAGCTGGCCAAAAATAAGTATATTTATAGACGAATAAAGAACGTTTCGAGTAAGCGTGTATATAAAAGCGATTTTATTTTTATTTTGCCTTTTTTTAAGATATTTTCATTACAAATAAAATATTTTAGACTTTCAATCGAAATATCTCTCAGAAAAAAATCATTCCGTCGTTTTGATAAATGTGGTTACTCGAAACGTTTTTGTCCATCCACAAAAACATTTATTTTTAACCAGCGGGAATACAAATTTTTTTCAACAGACAATTTTTTTATATTTTTTATTTTAAAAAACCGAAACAAAAAAAATCGACCCTGTGCAAGGTCGTTTTTTATCTGACTCCTCGACTTCCATGTTTTCATTGAAAATACACACACATACAGAGTCAAAAGTTAAAATTAACTTCGGACAATAATATCTGGTGAATATTGATAATGTCGTTGAAAAAAAAAATGTTTATCAAATTTACGTCTCTTGTCGTTTGTGAATTTACGTCGCTTGTAAATACTTTCCCAATAGTATTTACACCTCTGTTGTCATTTTCCCCCTCCCTCCCTCTCTCGCTCTCTCTCTCTCTCTCTCTCTCTCTCTCTCTCTCTCTCTCGTCTATCCCATTCTCGAATTTTCAGCGACGAAGAAAAAAAGTAGAGAGGCTTCCGCAACTCCTTCATCCGTTTCTAGTCTCGCCACGTGGTTCGACCTCTCGTTTGGGAATCGTGCCTTCCCCTCCACCCAAAAACGAGAGGAAAGATCTTGGCGTACGTGACTGACGCGAACTTTGCTTTGGAACGTCGTGGATAGGCGCAAAATTTGCGATTTTCATTTTGGCTTTTGCATAGCTTCTCGTATGCAGATTTGCTCGAACACAAAAGTGTTGTGGACGAATTGAAGCTTGAAAACAAAAAAAAACATTAATTTTGTATGATCGATGACGAAAATAAATCATGGCTACGACGCTCGTTACGCTAGACACAGCTAGACAACGCATCGAATAGCCTCTTCTTCTTCTTCTTTTTCTCCTTCTTCTTCTTCTTCTTCTTCTTCTTTTTTGTCTTCCTCTTTCTCTTTTCCGTTGCGCTTTTCCTCTTTCCCCGAGACCGTGATGCATACACTTGACTTTGCCATGTCATTGAGATAACCATTGAGCGTGCATTTTCCTATTATAGAATAATATACGACACTCTCAGCGACGGTAAACAAACCGGATAATCTCCCACTGATCGATATGATTACTGATACCACCACTCGATTATTCAACAAATTTTTCAAGGAAAAAATCGTTGAAATTAGAATTTGCACATTCTTTCTTCATGATTTTATTCTGTCGCGAATCTTCCTCCATGAATAACTCATTTTTTCTATATAAATTTTCGAATAAAGTGAATTTTTTAATTGAAGAAAAAAAAGCTAAAGTTCCATAGCAAAAGCTTTAATGATAATTTTATAACTGAAAAAAAACTCAAAATTCGAAAGAGTGGTCTGCTCCTAAATTATACTGCAATTATTGCAGCTTATTCATTCAAGCTGTTCTAAAATTACAGAAGTTTCATTTTTGCAGCATCATCACATTCGCACGCAACACAAACATCCAGAAATTTGTCTCAAATATGTTATCTCTGTGTTTTCGGACATTTTGAACATGTATCGTTTAGTGAGGGAAAAAGAAAAATAAATTGCTGAATAAACCGAATAAACTGAATTGCTTTTAAAAACAGAATGATTCAGTAATTCAATTCATCCTTCAGCTTTGTCATTGCATGAGAATATGGGAGTAAAACATCACGAAAACAAAGTTTTTCCTATGAGGAAGCAAAATAAAAACAGAATATATCGTGAGAGACGAAATTGCTGGACAAAGTATAGGGGAGACCGGGGACAGTTGTAACAATCTGTATTTTGGCTTTTCCTGGGCCCAAAGTATAATGCTTCCGTAAATCACACGTATACCCCTGAATAGAGCATTTACTGGTCTACAAAATGGTTTTATGTTGAAGTCTGTAACTAGAATTGAAAAAAAAGTATAGGCCTTTATAAAAAGTGTAAAAAATTGTTACAACCGTCCCCTACCCCGGCGCAGTTGTAACAGTCGATGGGGACAGTTGTAACGGTCGATGGGGCTAGTTGTAACATAAGATTTTAACACAAAATTATATCTTTCATTGTGACCAATATTATATAATATTACTACAACATCAAAAATTATCACAGGGATATATATTACGGTCACAATGATAAAATCTCAACACATGAAAATAGTCGTATCGAATTGATAAAAATCATGAAATAATTGAATAAAGTCTCAGACACACCAAACTTGTCAAAGAAACATGACATATAACCCAAAGATACGTGCCGCGGTTGCCTGTGTAGATTTTCCATTTTTGATCTTTTCATACGCTTCTTCGTACGTTGACATGTCGGCACATGTTCGTTGCGTGATTCTTACGCGTTGCAGAGGCATTTTTGCACACAGAAACTTAAAAAAAAAGGTCTGTTCGACGTTAGATTCAATGTTTAGATGTCAAATTATCAGGACAACTGACATCCGACAAACTGTTACAACCGTCCCCGGCAAAATTGTTACAATTGTCCCCAGATGGTTTTTTCTACTTCAAAGTTAGAATTTGATTAATTTTCTCAAGCTGCAGGCTTTCAAAACCGCGAAAGTTGACACAAAAATGTCCAAGGAAGCTTATGAAAAAAAAAATAATGACTATATGCAGCACAGTAATCGAGATATTCGTGTTTATCGAAAGCCGCAAAAGTTTACTTTGGGCCTGACAATACCAATACACCTCTCTGTTCAAGTCTGTTTAGTGCGGATGTCTCCTAGCCTAGTAACCAAATGTGAGGAACTGCAAGACGAATTATGTGCCTGCGGGACACGGTGGTACCTACTAAAGTTTGGGAGATATTCGCTATGTTACAACTGTACCCTGTTACTTTTGTCCTCGGTCTCCCTTATGCTGTATTTCTTTCTCCTCGTTTCACACTCAAATGAATATTGCAAAAAAATTACCTTTGTTCTTCCGTTGATCGTGTAATTGGCCATTTTACCATTGTTGTGCATCTTGTTTGCCCTCATTATGATCGCATCGACCTGCGATATTAGCATACCAATGTTCTTGCACTGTCTCTCCTTGCCGTCGAGCCACGTTATTTGATCACCCCTTATTGTCTTTAGATCTTTAGCACCAGCCTTGTTGGAGACCAATTGTCCATCCTTGAACATACCCGCACTGTACATATTCAGTACCTCGTTCAAAACGGTCATGCCCTTTTCGGCACCGAGAAAATTATCAACGACGCAGACACCGTACTCGTCCATGTCCCTTATCACGTTTCTGCATATATCTTCGATTATCAATTCCTCGAGATTATTACGATTCCTGTGTAAAAACGGTGGCAAAAAGTCGTCCTCACCGCTGAGGGAAACTTCCGGAAAATTTTTCATCCCGTTGTGATGATGATGATGATGGTGGTGATGGTGGTGATGATTTTTGTGATGATGATGATGATCTATCCTCGATAGTTCGTTCACAACGATTTCCGTATCGTCGCGAATTCGCGTGCCCTCGACCAACGGATTGAGAGATTCGGCTCTTGCTCCGAGTATCGTATCCTCGGAGCTTCCCTCGTACGTTATCGGTGAGGTCCAACCGTCCGGACGTCTGCAGGAAGCTCCCCTCGACGTCTTTTCGACACGATTGTTTCTCGTTCGATCGGCAATCGCGCTCTTCTCGCTGTAATCGATTTCACCCGATGACCTCTGATTACGATTGTCCGTACCTGGTTGCAAACAGCGTAAAGATAAGAGCGAGAAATAGAATTATATAAACGAGCGAGTATTCGCGGTGCTTTTTTTCTCTTACTCATTGATCAATCGTGAGGAATAAAAATAAATAACTATATGAAGGAACAAATACTCGCCCGATAAGATACGTGATCGGAGATTGGGAGGTTTCAAGTGAATTTTGAGCAAAAATATTGCCGTGTAACGGAATTTCAATCGAATATGAAGCATATCTTAAAGCAAGAGACGGGGTCTCATAATGAATGAAAGGAGCGAACAATAAATTGAATAGAGGATAGAATTCTGTGTAATCTATTTTATATTTTATTATATTTTTAGTGAGATTTACGTTTTGATTGTTTATTTACATTTCTAAGGCCTTCATAAAAAACTCCAAAATACATTTTTATGATTATTTCATTTCCGAACTTGCTCAGGATGAATAAATTTTCTTGAAAACTATACTATTTTTGTTGCATCGAAACGATGCTAACTTTAGCATCATGTTATATTTATTTCAAATTTTGCAATATTATTATTTCAGATTTGATAGTTTCCTTCGAAATTTTTATGCTCAAATCTGAATATCGGGTACACCGAGATGAATTTATTTTTTACATTCGACAAAAAAGACACAGAAGTTAGAAACAAATTTGAGGAAACAAAACTGTGAATCATAGTCAGAGTCTCTTAAGCGGAGAATGGATTTGAACGAAAGAAGGACAGAGAATCACTGCGATGAGAGTCTTCGCGGTAAGAGATGAATTTGAGGAAAGAAAGAACGGTATCTCTGCCGCAAAGTCAGCATAGTGAAGAATAAATTTGAGCGAACAAACTGGAAATCATTGGAACAAGAAACAGTGTAATGAAGAATAAATTTGAGCAAAAGGACTGAGAAACGTTGCAACAAGAATCAGCGTAATGAAGAATAAATTTGAGCAAAAGGATTGAAAATCATTGCAACAAAAATCAGCGTAATGTAGAATAAATTTTAGCAAAAGACTAAGAAACAATGCAACAAGAATCAGCGTAATGAAGAATAAATTTGAGCAAAAGGATTGAAAATCATTGCAACAAGAATCAGCGTAATGAAGAATAAATTTGAGCAAAAGAACTGGAAATCATTGCAACAAGAATCAGCGTAATCAAAAATAAATTTGAGCAAAAAGATTGGAAATCATTGCAACAAGAATCAGCGTAATGAAGAATAAATTTGAGCAAAAGGATTGAAAATCATTGCAACAAGAATCAGCGTAATGAAGAATAAATTTGAGCAAAAGAACTGGAAATCATTGCAACAAGAATCAGCGTAATCAAAAATAAATTTGAGCAAAAAGATTGGAAATCATTGCAACAAGAATCAGCGTAATGAAGAATAATTTTGACCAAAACGATTGGAAATCATTGCAACAAGAATCAGCGTAATGAAGAATAAATTTTAGCAAAAGACTGAGAAACGTTGCAACAAAAATCAGCGTAATCAAGGATAAATTTGAGCAAAAGGATTGAAAATCATTGCAACAAGAATCAGCGTAATCAAGAATAAATTTAAGCAAAAAGATTGGAAATCATTGCAACAAGAATCAACGTAATGAAGAATAAATTTGACCAAAACGAATGGAAATCATTGCAACAAGTATCAGCGTAATGAAGAATAAATTTTAGCAAAAGACTGAGAAACATTGCAACAAGAATCAGCGTAATCAAGGATAAATTTGAGCAAAAGGATTGAAAATCATTGCAACAAGAATCAGTGTAATGAAGAATAAATTTTAGCAAAAGACTGAGAAACATTGCAACAAGGATCAGCGTAATCAAGAGTAAATTTGAGCAAAAGAATTGAAAATCATTGCTACAAGAATCAGCGTAATGAAAAATAAATTTTAGCAAAAGACTGCAAAACATTGCAACAAGAATCAGCGTAATGAAGAATAAATTTGACCAAAAGGATTGAAAATCATTGCAACAAGAATCAGCGTAATCAAGAATAAATTTGAGCAAAAGGATTGAAAATCATTGCAACAAGAATCAGCGTAATCAAGAATAAATTTGAGCAAAAGAACTGGAAATCATTGCAACAAGAATCAGCGTAATCAAGAATAAATTTGAGCAAAGGGATTGAAAATCATTGCAACAAGAATCAGCGTAATCAAGAATAAATTTGAGCAAAAGACTGAGAAAAATTGCAACAAGAAACAGTGTAATGAAGAATAAATTTGAGCAAAAGGATTGAAAATCATTGCCACAACAATCAGTGTAATGAAGAATAAATTTTAGCCAAAGACTGAGAAACATTGCAACAAGAATCTGTGTACTGAAGAATAAATTTGAGCAAAAAGAATGAAAATCATTGGACCAAGAATCAGCGTAATGAAAAATGAGTTTGAGCAAAAGGACTGAAAATCATTGCAATGAGGAACAGCGTAACAAAGAATCAATTTGGTCAAAAAAAGAACGGAGATTCGATGCAACAACATCCAATGTAACATGTTGAATACAATTGAAATGAAATTGGAATCAAATGTGTAGATATTCTTAGAATGGCAAGAAAAACTGCAAAATACTTAAAAGAACAAAATCCCGTGGACAGAGAAGTGTATTCAAAGAAATTCAATTATCTTTACAATTATCCGTCCTTGTCAAAGTATTTTCGAATAATTGAAGTGTTTGCGAAAGAAAATACATACTTCAGATTGTACAAAAGTGTGTACTTAAGATTTCAGTGATTTTCAACGATTCAATTTCCATATAAATGTGTACGTACCGCTAATAATTTCTTCGGTATTTTCCTTGACTCGAGGACCGCCGGACTGTCTCCTCGTTATTTCACTGACAATATTGCTATTTAGGTTAGAGAGTACACCGGATTCGCAGGAGCGCTTTTTTTTATCGTCTATGTGAGGTTTCGAATCATCGATGCTAATACTCGAAACAACGGTTTTCGTTTTAAAGGAAGTATCGTCGAATGTTTTTTTAGATAGACAAAATTCCTTGTGACGCTTCCAATCGAGTCTCTGATGTTCCTTGTTGCAATAGACAACGGTTTTGCATCGCGAACACCTGAGCAAATTTTTCGTGATACCGCAAACGGCGCATCCCCCACGAATATCCGCCACGACACCGTCAGAAGTCTGCCTACAACTGACGATCGGAATTGACATGTTTTCCTCGCTGAGGGGGAGCTTTTTTCCTTCCTTCCTTCCTTTCGTTCCCTCACTTTTTTTTTCACCGCGGTCTGTTGATCCCCGACGACATTTCAAAGGCCGTCGTAGTCACATACGCCAGAGAATGTAGGCGCTATCGGCATCGCGCGCCGCGCATATGCAAACACAACACACAAACGACCCCGAGAAACACGTAGAGAGCAAAAAGGAGAGATATATTCTTGCCCTCTAAAACGAGAAAAATTTCAATTCCGGGAATGGGAGACACTGCGGACGAAAAAGAACGATGCGCGAAAATTCCACGAGAATCCTGGGATTAGCTCTCGTAAGCTAATTATTGCTCCTAACGTGTCCTAACGCTCACGGCGTTTTTCTTTCTAATCGAAACACGACGCAGCGGACAATCGTCATAGCTCTCTGCCCCACCAGCACGCGCACGCGAAAGCCAGAGAGTTTATTATTATTTTTATTATTATTATGATTTAGATGAGCTCTCTGTTTTACCGCTGAAAGTGTCGCCTGTCTACTCTCCATTGATAAGTGTTCTGTTTTACCGACTGAGCTATGCAAGTTGAAAGCGGCGTTCGTGCAAATGAACGTAGATGGCGCCACTGACATATTCCGCAAGATACATGGATCAGCTGTTTTCGATGTTTTGCGCGCCGTCCATCCCCGTCGATGATGCTCCGTATTTTGTCATTATTTACAAGTTTAAAACAGTACGAATTACGTGATAGTGAAGATATATTCGAATGAAATATTAAAACTGCATCTTCGTATGCGGATTAGTTTGATAAAACTTCTTTCAGGATTCCGATAATTTTGTATTGGGAATGGACAATCCTGAATAACATTTTTTTAGGTTAGAATGAATAACTTTTACGCCGGTATATGAAGTTCATAATTTAAAAAATCGAGATAAATTCGTTTTCATCGTTATTTCATTAGAATTCGGAGAAAGCGCCGCAATTTTCGTCATGCATCTGTCGCGATTGCATTTATTTATTTATTCAACAATAACATGTTTCTCTCACACATCCGAAGAGACTGCTCCAAAATATATAGAATATGAAATGCGAGAATCGAAGGATATAAGATATACATTTTGTAGATTTAATGTTTATTATTATTTTCAACAGGTTCTGCGATTATTAAATTCTAACTCTGTAGCAAGCCTGAGCGAACGATTATGACGTCTATCATAAAGTTACACGCCATTTCTGGCGCGATGGACGAATCGCCGCCTTGCTACATACTCCAAGTTGACGAATTGCGAATATTGCTCGATTGCGGATGGGATGAAAATTTTGATCAGGATTTCATAAGAGAATTGAAAAGACACGTTCATCAGATAGACGCTGTACTTCTCTCTTATCCCGATCCTCTTCATCTCGGAGCTTTGCCCTATCTTGTGGGAAAGTGCGGCTTAACTTGTCCCATTTACGCCACAATCCCTGTTTACAAGATGGGTCAGATGTTTATGTACGACATGTACCAGGTAAAATGCTGATCGATAGAACAGAAATATGATGAAAATTCTATTTCTTCATTATTCGGTTTAATCCATCTTTCAGTCGCGTCACAACATGGAAGATTTTGATCTATTCACGCTTGACGATGTGGATGCGGCTTTCGACAAAATAGTCCAATTGAAGTATAATCAGAGCGTGTCCATGAAGGGCAAAGGTTACGGCGTTACCCTTACCCCTTTACCGGCTGGTCACATGATCGGCGGAACCATATGGAAAATCGTGAAAGTCGGCGAGGAAGATATTATTTATGCCGTTGACTTTAATCACAAGAAGGAGAGACATTTGAACGGCTGCGAACTCGAGAGACTTCAGAGACCCTCGCTTTTAATAACAGATGCGTTCAATGCCACTTATCAACAGGCCAGAAGAAGAACCAGAGACGAGAAACTCATGAGTGAGTTGTTTTTCATCCCAAGATGTACTTTTTCATTTGGGAAAATTTACGGATTTGTAATTTTTTATTTCACTTTTCCTCAATCCTAGCGTGCACAATGGGGTGATTTGAAAATCAATTTTATTTTCCAATTTCGTTCTCGAGATTATTGTACTTTTTGTTTATTGCTCCTACAAAAGCGGAACAACTAAAAGCCCGGTTAAAAGAAATGTTACTTCAAGATTAGACTGATTAAGAAAAAGCGACTATTTTTTGTTCTTCGAAATAACATATTAAATACTTTCGGGAAGATGAAAAAAGATGCCCGTTAAAAGCTGAATTCTTAATATAAATATTTAAATATGTCTTGTCGCAAATTATTATTTCCTATTGAAATAACACAGGAAAAAATGTTTTTCATACTTTGAAATTTTATACCTCGGCTTCAAGTTAATGTACCGTATCGAACGATACGGATTCTTGTAGAGAATTAAACGCTCTACAAAATAGGTCTCTTATGATTTTTCGATAAACTCACTCCTTCAAAAGTTATTCACGGTCTAATATATATGGGGCATTCCATACCAAGTTGACCTGAGTGTGACCCTCGACTTGCTAATTTCGTTTATGATTTTTTATATGATTCTTCCAACTCAAAACAGCATTCAGAATTTTTTTCACATTTTTAAAACCAAATTTGAGTACGTTATGATTTTTTAAACATTTTTTTCGAAAACCTCAAGGGCTGTAATTAAAAAATCTGAAAAAATTCTCAAAAATCCGGTGTCAAAAATGAGCATTTTTTACCAAAAATTCATCATGTCTAGGTTTTCGCTTCCACCTCGATTTTGACATCATCAATTTTGAGTCAAAAATTTTCATTTTTGACACCGGGTTTTGAGAATTTTTTCAGATTTTTAAATTATGGCCCTCGAGGTTTTCGAGAAAAATGTTCAAAAAATCATAACGTACTCAAATTTGGTTTTAAAAATCTGAAAAATTCTGAATGCTATTTTGAGTTGGAAGAATCATATAAAAAATCGTAAGCGAAATCAGCGAGGTCGAGGGTCACGCTCTAGTCGACTTGGTATGGAATGCCCCATATTTATATTAGACTGTGAATATGGGTGAGTTGGTCATTTCTTTAAAAATTAGGCAATTTATGTTGATACAATTTAAACTTTTGTTTCAAGAACGATTTTACGATATTTAGTACTAAGTTTCAACATTTTGCCGGAAACTAACAAAAATTTACTCTAAACTTAACTTTAACCTCGAATAACTTTTGAAGGAGTGCGTTTATCGAAAAATCATAAGAGATCTTTTTTGCAGAGCGTTCAATTCTCTACAAGAATATGTATCGTTTATTTTGGTACATTGGATTGAAGCTGAAATATAAAATTTCAAAGTTAGACTTTTTTTTTTCCTGTGTTATTAGAATGGGAAATAGAAATTTGCGATGAGACATATCCAAATATTTATATTAAGAACTCTGCTTTTAGACATCTTTTTTCCGAAAGTATTTAATATGTTATTTCGAAAAACAAAAAATATTCGCTTTTTTTGAATCAGTCTATTCAAGATATTATTGCCCATCGATATTTGATTAATTTTTCACCGAGGATCTTTTTTTAAAATCATTTTCTTCTACTTGAAATAAGCGTTTTGGAAAATTCGTCGTTTCTCCTTCATGACAAAAGAAAACTTTAAACGTTATTGGAAAGTAGGGCGTTTTTTTAATTATCTTAATGCTCAAGAATATATGAGGAAAATACTATTTTTACGTTGTAAAAAATCCAATAAACAATAAGAGTAATTGTCAAAAACTTTTTAGCCAATATCTTGCAAACTTTGCGCGGTGGTGGAAACGTTCTCGTGGGTGTCGATACCGCTGGACGTGTCCTTGAGCTCGCTCATATGTTGGATCAACTTTGGCGGAACAAGGAATCCGGTCTTCTCGCTTATTCCCTCGGTCTGCTGAACAATGTCAGTTACAACGTTGTTGAATTCGCCAAGTCGCAGATCGAATGGATGAGCGATAAATTGATGAGAAGCTTCGAAGGAGCGAGAAACAATCCATTCCAGTTCAAACATTTGCAGCTTTGTCACAGTATGGCGGAATTGAATGAAGTTCCCAGTCCAAAGGTAATTCATTCGTTACCGTTGACGATACAAATAAATTTGCTTCCGCTTGATTCAGTAAAATAATTTTTTGTTTCTCTCTACAGGTTGTACTGGCAAGTACGCCGGATATGGAGTGCGGCTTTTCCCGAGATCTGTTTCTTCAATGGTGCTCGAATCCTCAAAATAGTATTATACTAACGAGTAGAACGTCGCCGGGAACGTTGGCCCGTGATCTTGTCGAAAATGGCGGTAATCGTAGCATAACGCTCGAAGTAAAGAGGCGCGTTAAACTCGAAGGTGCGGAACTCGAGGAATATCAGAAGAAGGAGAAAGCCAAACAAGATTTGATAAAACAGGAACAAATGTATGTCAATGCGATGGAAAAATTGCGTATCGGGACTAATCGATTTAGCACGTTTTGTTTTTCACCTGCACCTTTCATCGAGATTTTTACAAGTTTTTCCTACAAAACCGATCTTTTACACCCGGGGCTTGTACAATTTTCTTGAATACTACGGCATTAAGGTTGTTTAGAAGCAAATCGCGTTTAATGAGAAAATTCTGAAAATTTGGTATGTTTTTCAATGAAGTATTTAAGAGGTCGTGTAAAAATTTCACGACGATTTGGAAGCTCGTTATCGAATAATTAAGATTAACAAATTAAATAAAATTAAATGTAGTCTTATGAAAACTGATATAACCTTGCGATAAGTTTTTTTTGACCTCTCAATTTTTTAATATCCACAATAAACTGAGAGCAACAGAAAGAAAACGAAGTTTATTGATAAATATTTGGGTTTATTTGTTTAAAAAATTGTTTTTAACAAAACGTTAATTTCTTAATAACGAGCTTCCTAATCGAAATCGACATACAAAATTTTCAGAATTTTCTCATCATTTTTTATTTTAACCCTTAAGGAGGTTGAAGTAATGATGATAGAATTCTGAAAATTTGGTATGTTCTTACATGAAGTATTCAGGAAGTCGTGTAAAAATTTCACTACGGTTAACAAGCTTTTTATTGAACAATTAATATTCAAAGGTTTCATAGCTTCTAAACAACCTTAACGTCGAAATTTGCTGAGCATTTATTTTTTATGCAAAAAAGTCACAAAAATATTAAGGATGTTGAGACCCAAATCGCAAATGATGAGAAAATTCTGAAAATTTCGTATGTTTATGGATGAAGTACTTAAGAGGTCGTGTAAAAATTTCACGACGATTAGGAAGCTCGTTATCGAACAATTAACATTAACAAATCAAATTAAATTAAATGTAGTCTTATGGAAACTGATATAACTTTGCGATAAGTTTTTTTTTGACCTCTCAATTTTTTAAATATCTACAATATATTTAATGCAACGGAAAGAAAACGAAATTTATTGATAAATATTTTTTTTATTTGTTTAAAAAATTGTTCTTAACGAAATGTTAATATTTCAATAACGAGCTTGCTAATCGTCGTGAAATTTTTACACGACCTCGTAAATACTTCGTACAAAAACATACCAAAATTTCAGAATTTTCTTATCATTTTACATTGTAACCCTTGAGGAGGTTGAAGTAATGATGATAGAATTCTGAAAATTCGGAATGTTTTTACATGAAGTATTCAGGACGTCGTGTAAAAATTTCACAACGATTAAGAAGCTATTGAACAATTAACATTTAAAAGTTTCATAGGGACTCAACATCCTTAATACAAAATATTCCTTCACGGTAGTTCCATCTGTAAAACGTTTTCGAAGAATTTTGGAAATCTCAGTACTCAGACTTGACTGCATCGCAAATATTATCCTAAGAGATCGATTAATTTTATCTTCAAGGGAAACTGCCAATGTTAGCTCAGAATCCGAAGACGAGATAGAAGTTGGAACTGGTCGGGGGAAGCACGATTTGCTGGTGAAGCTTGAAACTAAGCCTGGATTTTTTAAACAGAGTAAAAAGCAACATCCAATGTTTCCATTCGTGGAGGAAAAAATCAAGACGGACGAGTACGGTGAGATAATAAGGTAACAAAAAATGTAAAATACATGTTTGCCATGCTTTGTTCAAGAAGAAGAGGGAAACGAAAAAAAAAACTAATGTACGAATTAACATGGCAATCCCTTTCTTTCCCAGGCCAGAAGAATACAAAATAGCCGACGCAGTGCCAGAGATAGAGGATAACAAGGAGAACCTTGAGATAAAGCAGGACGAGGCAGCGCATCATCCGGAAATAGCGTCGGATATACCGACAAAGTGTATACAACAAACTCGGACTATAGCGGTTAACGCATCGATAACTTACATCGATTTTGAGGGTCGATCGGACGGTGAATCGCTGCAAAAAATATTGGCGCAATTGAGACCGCGAAGGGTCGTTTTTGTCAGAGGTACGCCGAAGGATACGGAAATTATGGCGCAACAAGCTCAGGCAGCCGGAGCAAGAGTCTTTATTCCAGGAAGGGGAGAAACTCTGGATGCTACGACAGAGACACATATCTACCAGGTGACCAACGATTCTTTATAAATGAAAAAAAAAAATTCTAGTTTTTTAAAATTATAACTCTTTAATCGATTCGATGATTCACTTGATTAGGTTCGTCTGACAGACGCGCTCGTCAGTGGTCTTAACTTTTCAAAGGGCAGAGGTGACTCAGAGGTCGCGTGGATCGACGCGTTGATGTCTGCGCGTGATCCGATCTGTCCTGACGCTGTTTCCGACGCCGAGCACGAGGATTCCGATCCCAGTGACAAGATCCTCACCCTGGAACCTTTGCCATTGAACGAAGTAAGCTATGAGAAAAGTCAATGCGGATCTGTTACCATGTTTATCCGAGTTTTACAAGGAAAAAACGGTTTTGCCTTGAACCAAGTAAATGTTGGTACCGGTGATCGACAAACAAAAATCTATCTATTTTTATTATCCAATTTTTTCGAAAAATTAATAATTAGCAAAAAAATATTACAATTTTTTTTTTTAACATTAGTAATCAGCGATAACATATTACTAATTTTTCTAATAAATAAGTAATTAGTGACATAACATTTCTAATTTTTCCAAAAAAATGAGTAATTAACGATAAAATATTACTAATTTTTTCCAAGAATTAGTAATTAGCGAGAATGATATTGCTAAAGAACCAAAAAAGTCAATAATTTATGGAGAAATGTCGTATTAATTTTGGAAAAAGTAATAAATAAATAAAAATTACTAATGCCTTTTTTAATAGGTACTGATTAAATATTCGTATTAATAATAACTTATGTGATATCTCATGACATTCGATACAATAAATACTAATGTGTGAAATATTCGAAAGATCTAGTTGTTGTAAAAAATAAAACAACTTTTTTAATAGAGTTGTTTGAGCTTATAACCATGACTCAATCCGTACACACAAGTACGTAAATATACACAATACTTTTCTACAAATTACTGTTTTTTTAAATTAATTAGTGATATCTCCCTTACCAATTGCTATATTTAGAAAAAAATTTGGTAATATTTTTTCGCTAATTTCTAATTTTTTTGGAAAAATTAGAAATATTTTGTCACTAATTACTAATTTTTTGGAAAAATTGGAAATATTTTCTTACTAATTACTAATTTTTAAGAAAAATTACTAATATTTTTCCGCAAATTACGAATTTTTATAAAAAATTAGTAATATTTTTTGACTAATTATTAATTTTTCGAAATATTGGTACTAAATAAAATCAATATCGTTGACGAAAAAATCGATACTGCCGATCACTGGTTGGTACATGGTAAGAAAAGACAAGAAAAATGTGTAATATACTTCAGCTATATGAATTTTCATGTGGGCAAGAAGGAAATACATTCCATTTCTTGTATTGTCTCCGTTTACATGTATTTATGGAACGTATTCATCTTTTTACAAGGTACCGGGCCATCAAACGACCTTCATCAACGAATTGAAATTATCCGATTTCAAGCAAATACTGAACAAGAGTAACATTCCATCGGAATTCAGCGGGGGTGTTTTGTGGTGTTGCAACAACAGTATAGCTGTTCGACGTGTGAGTATTAGGGTGATTCATTTCAGGGCAACTGTTTTTTTTTTTTACCCATCGTGCCCGAAAACCTTCGATTGGTATCCAAAAACGAAGTTTCGTGAAAGGGGGATGTTGTCAAAAAATATTTAGAGGTCGCGAATGAAAATTGAAGGTTTCCCATTTGATTACCATTGAAAAAAAAATGGTCTCATTATTAGTGTTACCATTCCGCGAATTTTGATACCGCGATATTTTCCAAGTGGGTTCTTATAGGAAATATGATACTCTACAATAAAGTTCATTGATCCATGTCCGTAAATTCAACTGTTTCAGCGGTATCATTATTTCAAATGAACAGTGTATGAAAATATCTATTCAAACGGCTGTAACGCCTAAGCTATTGGATTTATCGAAAAAATTCAAATGAGAACTTTGTAGAGAAAGTAATTTGCTACAAAAAAGTCTCATAAGCCGAGCCCGTAAATTCGACGCTTTTTCAGGTATAGGTGTATGAAGTAAAATAGATAGATATTTTTTTGTTTTATTCAATCAAACGAACTCCATTTTCTATTAGATAGCATGTAAAAAATCATCAGGAAAACCATTCAACAAATGTCACAAAGACTTCCCTATGCAAATAAATCAATAAAACAAAAAAACAAAAAATCTATTTATTTTACTTCATCCATTTATAGTTGAGAAAGAGTTGAATGTACGGGCTCGGCTTATCAGACTTTTTTCTAGGCAATTACGTTGTCTACAAAGTTCTCATTTGAATTTTTTCGATATATCTAATAGCTTAGGCGTTACAGCGGTTCGAATAGATATTTTCATACAATATTCACTTGAAATAATGATACCGCTGAAACGGTTGAATTTACGGACATGGCTCAATGAACTTTATTGTAGAGTATTATATTTTCTATCAGAACCCACTTGGAATATATCGCGATATCAAAATTCGCGGAATGGTAACACTAATAATGAGAAATAATTTTTTTTCAATGTTAATCAAACGGGAAACCTTCAATTTTGATTCGCGACCTCTAAATATTTTTTGACAACACCCCCCTTTCACGAAACTTCGTTTTTGGGTACCAACTGAAGGTTTTGGGGCACGATGGGTCAAAAAAAAAAGTTGCCCCGAAACGAATCACCCTAGTGAGTATACTCACAATTTGCCATAAATTTTGAAAAGAAAAACCGAAAATTATCAAAATAATTCGACATTCCATATGTCCGTCATTTCATTCTTCATTACCGTTTTTTTTTCAGCACGAAGCTGGAAAAGTCGTGTTGGAAGGATGTCTGTCCGAGGATTATTACAAAGTTCGTGAATTATTGTACGAACAATACGCGATCGTATGAACATTCGATATGGGAATGCAAAATGTTCTTTGTTGTAATTAAAACCTGAATAAATTTCATTATGAAAACACATGAAAAATGTGTTTTCAATGCAGCTAATTTTTCGGCGAATTCGTTGCGGAAGAAAAAAGCTGGACAGCAAGAAATAAATATCGAAAGAAGGATAATTCATGTTCTTGAATACTTTTGTGCAACAACGAAATCCTATTGTACGAGATAAATCGGGCATTTGCGTGAATCCATATAATTTAAAGCAGGGCGATCGAGGATCGCGTGCGAAATACAAAAGACGCAATATCGCCAAAGTCACGGGCTTTTAATGCACATATCTATATTGATACAGCTATATCTATACGTATTTGACAGTTGACACGATAGCCGGTAGCACACACGTGCTCAAATCCGCAGTAACGTCAAAATTTAAATGGTTGCGCCGTGTGTGCGAGAACGATCGTCACGCCGATCACGCAAAAATCAGGTGGTCATGGTTCTCAGCTGTTGACTATACCATCTTCCTTCCCCCTCTCCCGCTGTCGCGCAGGGGAGCAATTTTTTTCTTCATTTTCCTGCCAAAAGATCGTTTTTCTCTGTACGTGAAAAATTATCAATGATAATGAATACGCAAGATAAACAATGAGATTGATGCTCGAATGAGCCATCGATTAATGCAAAATAAGTTAATTTTACGCCCGAAATTGACGAAAAAACGATTCGCGACGGACTACTTTCGGGCGTAGTAATACCGGCCCGAGAGTCTGTCTCCTCCAAATTTCGCCAATATTTGTGGCGAAAAAATATATTTCGAGCTAAGCAACATGAGCTCCGAGCTTCGATCAATAAATTTCCAATGAACAAAAGCTCATGGACGATCAATTCGTCCTTGAATTTTTGTCGAATTCGCGAAATTTTTGTTTATCGCGGAGGAATGGTCGTTTTGCACGCGGGTGTGGTGCCGCAGGAAGGGCCCGTTCATTGGCCGGAATCGGGTGAACAACTCGACACACACGTGACGAAGACTTTTCTGCTCGTACGTACACGAACTCACACGATAACGACGTTTTCGTTCGTTATCCAGGAGCGTAACCGAATAAAGTGCCCCTTAGCCCCGATTTATGCGCAAATTTTGGCAATTCGATTAGGCGCTGATACATGCGAATGAAATCTTGTGACAATTCGCCAATTGTTACGATTTCGAGTTCAATTGATAATGCGCGTAAACTATCGAACGATGAGTTAGCGCGCTTTTCATCGTAAATTGCGATTGTGGGGACTCGTGCCCGACATTGCCAACTCTCGCCCATATCTCTCGCGATAAAAGGCTTATCGAGGTCGCATATCAATGTCCTGAAAGTTACATAAAGCTTTTCAAGCGACAATGTTTGCCGTCGATGAAAATTAAGGATTCGAGAGGAAACCTTTGCAAATATCGCCTGATATTTTTGCAAATGATGAGTTGAATTTTTGCGACAAAGGAACGATTTGTACGTACGCTCCTGAATAATACTGGTCTCCGTCGTCGAGGCTGAGGGTTCGAGAAGGGGTTTTTCGCACGCATACAGGAGCGGCGCGCGCGGCCAACAGAAATTCACTTCTCGCCGGTTCAACAAGAACGCGTCGACGTATACACCGCGCGCTTGTGCCTCGACAAGGCGATATATCTGTTATATTTATAATAAAAAAAAAAAGAGGAAGCTAGAAGAAACAAGACGGACGAAGAAGAAAACGGAAAAAAAATCGCCCCGAGTTAAAAGCGATTAGTGATTATATTGCAAAGATGTCGGGAGAAAAGCGTAGCCAAGAAAGCGAGGATTCTCTGCTTGCCGAGACGGCGATAATCGTTGATATCGAAGGAACGACCACCAGCATTGGCTTCGTAAAGGTAACAAAGAGCATGGCCGGTGTGCGCGGCGAGGCAAGAGAGGCGCCGGCCGAACTCCGCATTTCGCTACTCTTCGGCTTTTATCTCTGAAAATACGTATTAACATGCCATTTTTACGGTCTCGTTCGAATTATTAATCATTCGGGCATCGAGGAAAACCCAATCCGGCGCGTTCGAGAAAATTCAACGAAAATTATTTCCGTCGCGGTCATGTCTCCCGCGGGCCAGGACCAAGTATGCCGGCTCTGTATATCTGTATATCTATATATCTCTTTCTTGCTCCTCTCATCGTCTCGTTTCGTCCTGCGAGCTTCCACTGCGATTCGCGAGGCCCGTGCAAATGTCGCGGAAATTTCACTCGTCCTTTATGATAAATCGCCAACAAAACGCTTCATCCCGTGTTACAACAAAATCTCGATCGTCGAGAGATTTTACATTTCTCGCCGGTTTTTAATGTTGCTCGCGCGATATTTTGCTATTAAAAAAAAAATCGAAAAATATTTTTTTCAATTTCATCGTTTTTTTTAAAATAACTTTTCCGAAATTTTGAAAATTCCACTTTATACATCTTGAACAATCCTCAACGAGCTGGTAATTTTTTTCCTTTAAATTTTTAAGCACTTTTTTAAATTTTGCAATCAAAGTCTTTGTTTATGATAGTTATGATGATTGTTGAAAATTTAAACGGATTATTTATTGTGAAATTTTTGTTTCACTGTTACAGGAGACTCTGTTTCCTTATGTCAGGGAAAACTTGAAGCAATACCTCGAGAAGAATTGGGATGCTGAGGAGCTTAAGGCTGACTTGGAAAAATTGAAAGAACAGGTGAGTCACCAATTTTCTTGAATGGTCGTTTTTGTCCTGTTTTTTAATTTTTGTTAATTTTTCAATTTTTTCTACGATTATTTGTAGTTTAATTATTTATTGTACATTTTGGATTTCAACAATGGCTTCTTCTAAGCCTGCATAGATGTTTTAGGAGCAGATGGTTCACTTTCAAAATTTCTTACCTGAGAGTTATCCTTTGTCCTCCATATATATATATATATATATGTATATAGATATCATGTACCCAGCCCTCTGAATCCGTGGACTTCATGAATGATATTAGGGCTTCAAACTTTTCTTCTTCCTTCAATGCAGTCTTTGCAGCCAAACTGAATGAATTTGCAATTCCAAATTTGAAAAATTCCAATAAATAAAATATAATTGAAATATTTGATACTCATTTTCAGACTAATTGGTTAATTAATTGTTTTGATTATAATTTCAAATTTAATGCAATTTCAATTAATTTCTTTATTTCAACTAAGTCTTTATTCATGCGCACAAATTTTTTTTTTAAACTTAATAGCTGAAAAATTACAAGATTTAGGGCAACTACGAAAATTTAAAAAAATTGTATTGTATTTATTCCACGGATTTTGTCCTTTCACTTATACATCGCCTTTCTTCCTTTTACATTATTATCATGAATAACTTCTATTGAGTATTCTAGATAAACTGGTATATATATGTTATTATCATCCATATTTATATTTCATTCTGCCTCTTGTTTTGCTCATTTTCTGGTTAAACCTCTTAATTAAAGGAAATTTTTTTTTTTTTCATTCGAATGATATGCGATTATTTTCAGATTAAATAAAAATCGTTGTTCTGTCTCGTGCATTTTTGGCAAATATTTTGAGCTCAATAGTCGTACGATTACAAATGTCGAAGCATTTATATTTTTTGAAAATTGAACATTTTCCAATTCAATACCAGAGGTCTTTGTCATCTATCGCATTCGTGCAAAGAACTTCCGCACAATGGCAAAATTGTAAAAGTTGAAGTTTTAAAAGGCATTTGTTAAAAATTCAATTGTTTTTCTCTAATCTGAACTCATCGAGCGATTTAAATTAAATTTATTGTAAAACAAATGTTGCAAATATTTGCATTCACAAATATTGGAACAAAATGGGACTCTTCAATTGGCGTTACTCAAATTCGATACTTATCGCCTTTGTCAACTAAATCAATTTGTGTAAAACATTGAAAATTGTGTAACAGGAATTTTGTTACACACATGCGCACAGATACATTCGCACATTTGTTCCAAAGGCGAATTCTCGTTATATTTGTACATTTTGGGATGTTTAAACATTGGCATGAAACCTTGAAAAATACAATTTCAAAGTGTCCACATTTCATGTACTGAAAATTCCAAACGTTCTATCGAACAGGAAATCTTCGAATCTATTCCTTCGAAAAATTGAAAATGTCTGCCAATAGTTGGTAAATAATTCTCAGAATATCTTGGATTATTCAAAAGATTGTATTTACCAAGTATCGACAGTGTCTTTCAATTTCAATCAAGTAATAACTTGCTCGATTTTCCCTTCCTGCGATTTTTTTGGTATATCACATTTATGTGACTATCATAAAATCATTCCTGCTAAAAGTTGTTCGCTACGATTCCAAAGCTGTAATATTGATGTAAACTGAATTGTGCACCGTTTCTTAAAAACATTTGAAAAAAAAAGGGAAAAATATCCATCGATAACAAATTTTTAATGAATGAACCGTTGTGTGCGAATTAAAAAAAAAATGATTGCCCGCACTGAAATTCCATACAACAGCTACTTACTGATGAGAAATATAAATATATGTATATTAGGCCGTTTAAAAAAAATTTTTTTTTTTGTTTCTTCTTCCAAACAGGCTCAAAAGTTTTATTTAGGTATAAGAAAAGGTCTGTGAAAATATGAACTCTTAATATTAATATTAAAATCGTCCTCATCGCACTTTTCGATTTTCCATAAGAATAACATGGGAAAAATTATTTGTACGTCTTCTGATTTTTATAACTAGCAAACGATCCATCATACGGGAAATCTAGAGACATCTTTGTACAGAATTGCACGCTCTACAAAAAAGGTTCTGGGTAACTTTTTGATAAGTCCACTCGTTCAAAAGTTATTCAATGTTTAAGCTCAATTTTTCGTAAATTTCGCTGATTTTTGGATATTACACCGGAACTAGTTAGTTTTATCGACAAAATGTGGATGAAATGTGATGTTAAACGCAAATTAAACTTTCGACAAATGTTGACCAATAGTTCTCACTATAATAATAAAAAAAATAGAACGCTTTTAAAAAATTGTGCAGCAGAAGTTTGGTTAACAATTTATTTTTCTATTAAGAAATTCATTGTAGTATATTGGTACATTTTTATTCGTTTTTATTTTTAAATTAAAAAAAAAAAAACAAAAAAAAGTAAATTTTAAAGCTAATTTCTGCTGCACAATTTTCTTAAAGCGTTCCATTTTTTTATTATTCCAGTGAGAACTATTGGTTAACCTTTGTCAAAAGTTTAATTTATGTTTAACATGAAATTCCATCCACATTTTGTCGATAAAACTAATAAGTTCCGGTGTAATATCCAAAAATCAGCAAAGTTTACGAAAAATTGAAATTAAACATTGAATAACTTTTGAACGAGTTGACTTATCAAAAAGTTATTCAGAGCCTTTTTTGTAGAGCGTTCAATTCTGTAGGAAGATATGTTTCTAGATTTTCCGTATGATGGATCGTTTGCTAGTTATAAAAATCAGAAGACGTAAAAATAATTTTTTCCATGTTATTCTTATGGAAAATCGAAAAGTGCGATGAGGACGATGGTAATATTAATATTAAGAGCTCATATTTTCTCAGACCTTTTCTTATACCTAAATGAAACTTTTGAGCCTGTTTGGAAGAAGAAACAAAAAAAAAATTTTTTTGAAACGACGTAATATATATATATAAAGATGTTTATGGCCTCGTGGCTGCAACCGCGACACGTGTAGATTGTTGTTGTCAACGACGTTTTTTACCAAACCGTGTCGGACTCGCGATAATTATTCCGACGTGTCGAATTGCAGGCGAAGAAAGATGAGACTGACAAAGTGGAGGGCTTAGTGTCGATAACCGGCACGACCCCCGAGGAAGAGAGGGAATCGGTTGTGAAAAATGTTGTTTGGCAAATGGACGGCGATCGGAAAACCGGTGCGCTCAAGCAACTTCAGGGGCACATGTGGCGTGAGGCTTACAAGTCTGGTGCCATAAAGGGCCAGTAAGTTTATCGCTTTTTACGGTACCCACAATGATTCCTCATAGTTCGACAGTAACCGAAAAAATATATTTCATTTGTTTGAATTTTGTAATAAAAAATCCCACTTGAGCAAGCTTCAAGTGAAATCCCAGCACGTTTCTATGCATTTCCAACATTCGAAACGTTTAAAGAATCATTGTGACTTCAAAATTTGGCGTTTATAAGGAAAAAAAAATCATGATTATCAATAAATTAATAAATTTTCATAATATTAAGACAAAAAAAGTTCTCCCCACTGCACGGCATTAAAAAAAGCCGCCGCTTAACCGATTTTTCTATTCAGTGTTTACGAAGATGTGCCCAAAGCGTTTGACCTATGGACAAAAACTGGAAGGAAAATCTACGTGTACTCGAGCGGAAGTGTGGAGGCTCAAAAATTACTCTTCGGCCATTCGGAGCACGGTGATATGTTGAAGGTACGTTTTCAGCATAGGATCGATCTTTTTATTATTTTTACATTTTATTTATCTCATTTTATTGGCTATCTCATTGTTTATGCAATATTTATTACGACTGCTCAAAACTGACTAATATTCCTTATTTAAAAAAAACAGTCAACTGATATAATGTATAGTTCATTTTTTTCAAATTTTTTTGAACATTATTGAAAACTGTTTCTTGTTTGAAGTCATGCTGAACATTATTTTCGAGTCTTGATGAAATTATTTTTGTATTTTCAGTACTTCACAGATTATTTCGATACCGAAGTCGGTGCAAAGCAAGAATCTTCCAGTTATAAGAAAATTCTTGAAAAAATCGGTGCCGAACCATCGACTGTGTTGTTCCTCACGGACATAGTTAAAGGTTCGTATTGCGATCAAGTAATCGTTATAAAATTATAAATATAAATAGAGTTTACTACATTTTTTTCAAGTTCCTTATTGAATGGTCAATCTTCGAAATCTGGTTAACATAAAATTCAAAAATTAGACCCAACCGAAGAAACATTTAAAAAATGTCATCCAAGTTTGTATCAAAAATCGGGAGTAATTTCTTGAAAATTAATAATTTTGAAATCTAAATTTTCAATTATCCGAATAATGGGTAATTGGTCTCAAAATAATATCAATTAATTAGAAAAATGGGTAATTGGTCCGAAAATAATTTCAATTATTCGAATAATCGACAATTGGTCGGAAAATAATATCAATTTTTTAGAAAAAAGTTAATTTATTGAAAATCGGAGTGATAAATCGGAGTAAATAGATATATATAGAGATATATATCTATATATCTCTAATCACTCCTATTTTTTACAAAACTCATTTTTAATAAATTATTAATTTTTTTCTGGGAAATTGAAAATATTTTCAAACCAATTACTCAATTTTCTGAAAAATTGATATTATTTTCCGACCAATTACCCATTTTTATGAAAAATTGATATTATTTTTCAACCAATTACCGATTATTCGAATAATTCGAAATATTTTCAAACCAATTACCTATTTTCTGAGTAATTGATATCATTTTTCGATCAATTATCCATTATTTGGATAATTGAAAATACACTTCGGATAATTTCAATTTTGCCATGAATCGGTAATCTATCTTTTCAAATTATTGATTTTCCATCGATTGAAAAATGGAAAATCGTAATTTTTTTATGCCGATCCCTGGTTTGTATTCAATCACGCATTTTCCCATACGATGCGGTGGAAGTGAAATTTAATTGAACTTTCTCAACATTAGAGCGCGCAAGAGTGTAATGGCGTTTGCGCAATACCACGACAAAATTTTTTTTCTTCTAATTTTTAATTCTCTGCGTTGAGACACTGCTGAGTGTCTCGAAGCTCAAAACGCGCAACATCGAAAAAATTCAAGCAGCTCAAATTGGATAGAGTTCACGGCAAGAATTAAAAAAAAATATATATTAACTTTGAGAAGTCTGTTTTCGCGTAAAGACTCGCATCAACCGTGTTTCTCATATGTCGTTTTAAATTTGCACAGAGGCGGAGGCTGCCAAAGAAGTTGGTATGTCAGCAAGAATCGTCGTTCGTCCGGGCAACGCGTCACTGACCGACGAGGAAAAGGTAACTTTTACAACTATCGAATCGTTCATGGATTTGTCCTTTCAAACGTCGGCCAAACGGCAAAAAGTAGAGGCCTCGGAGGAAAAGGAGAAGGAGAAAACAGCGGAGCCCGAGGTGGCCAAAGTTGAGCCGATGGACACATCCGAGGAGGAGGCGGTTGCTGAAACAAGCGAGGAGAAGCCAGCAGCTGAGAAAATCGACGACTCGGCAAAGCCCGCGGAGAGCGCTAAACCCGAGGAGTCGAAAGTCGCGGAGAAACCGGAAGTCACGAGTATGGAGACCGAGAGTAAAGTTGAGACTGAAAAAAAAGCTGCCGAAGTAGTCGTTGACAAACCGGCTGTCGTGCCGGAAGAGACGAAGAAGAAAAACGATGAAGAATCAAAAGTGAGCGAGAAAGTGTGCGAAAAAGTGAGCGAGGTTGTTGCCGCCGAGTCGACGAAAGTAAGCAGCGAGATCGAGAGTGAACCCAAACCGAAAAAAGAAAGCGAAGTAACCAAGACCGAGACGACCAAAGTCGAGGCCGAACCAATGGACGAGGATAAAAATGACGCACCGTCGAAAAACGAATCAATCGCCACAATCAAAGAGGACAAGACTGAGAAAATCGAGAATTCGGAGCCGACAAAGCCGGAAACGAAAGTCGAGAGCGAGGTGAAGACGACCGAAACGGTATCAGATGCGAAGACAACCGAAACGGTATGCGATGCGAAGACGAAGGTCGAGGTCGCTGAAACATCGAGCACGATCGTTGAAAAGGTTGCGAGCCCAAACGCTTCCGCGGCGGCCGAGACGAAGGTCGAAAAAAGCGCCGATGAAAAATCCACAGTCACCGCGTCCGAAAAGACTGAAACGGAAGTGGCGGTTACACCGACGGAAAAAGCAACGGTGAAGGCCGATGAGAAAGAGGTGAAAGAGGCAAAAGAGGAGACGAAACAAAATGGCGACAGCGTTGCCACGAATAACGAGGAAAAAGAAACACCGGCGGATAAAACAGAATCAAACGGGGATGTGAAAGAGGAAGAAGCAAAGAAGGAGGAAGTAGTCGCTGCGACGGTCGAGACGAAGGATCCGGTTGTTGAAACGGAGAAAAAAGTTGTCGAGCCGATTGTGGAAAGCGCGAAAGAGGATAAGGAGAAGGAAACGACGAAAGCCGATGAAAGTGCGCCAGCGGCCGAAACAGCGGATGCTAAATTGAACGGTACGCCGGAGAATAATTGTGAAAAGGACAAGGAGGATAAACCACACAGAAACGGCTTGAACGATGATTCGTCGAACGAAAAGACCAACGGGGATACGAAGGTCGAGGCGAGCGCGCAGAACGGCGACGCCGAGAGTTCAACCGGCGCAACGGCGGCAGCCGAATCGATAAAGTCAAAAAAAGTCGTTGACTCGACGATTGCCGACGGTGCCGGTGAACCCGATGTCGTTGCACCCGCACCAGTACCCGTAGCCGCGACGTCCTAATCTCGTTCGCTTTAACATTTTAAGAAACATCCTGACCCTTTCCCTCCGCCCCTTCATACATAACCCTCCAAAATCCCCGATCCAGTACTTATCTCATAGGATAAAACAACAACAACAACAACAACAACAAAACAAACAACCACAAAAAAAACTTGAAAAACAAGAAACTTGCTCCTTGCTCCCTGCCCAACGCGCACCTTACATGAATCGTACGACATTTAAGCATAATGCGATAATTTAAGATACGGCTCACGGGATTATCGTTCCTTTAAACACAGTATGAATTTAAACAAAACGAAAAAAAAAACGAAAAAAAACAGGAAAAAAAAGAGAAAAGACCGGACAAATCGTGCGTAGCGGCTCGCAGATTCGATTGTTTTTCCTTTTTCTTCGGACTACGAAGTGACTCTGAAAATCGTGGCATTTGTTTTTATCGTGACTATAATAATTAAACTTCGTGTTCCCTTGACTAGAAAATAAGGTTTTACTTTTGTTTATTTCTTTGTGCTGAAGTCTGGCCGAAACGATATCGAGAAAATCTCGGTTTTTTTTTTTTTTTTACAAATGCTTGAAAACGATATTCGAATACATTAGCTCTACGTTCCTTCTATCCATCTTTATCAGCTACGTCGTCATTGTGGGTGAAATTCACGAACGATCGAATTTGTCACTCGCTGTGAACGATTATCCAGTGATTTTTTTTTTCTCATTTCGTCTCTTCTCTTTAAGTTTCGCATCAAGAACTGAGCATATACTCACTTTTACATACTATTAATTGATACACCGTTATTTACGATACGCATACCCATCTAGGATAGTTAATATCGCGGCAGACGATAGTATGCTGTGTGCTGAATGTATTGTGCCAAAAGAGTTTAAACGTTTCGTTCGAAAAATATTTTGTTTTTTTCTCCAACGACGTTCAGTTTCTGGAAATTGTATGCCTTTGTTTGATCCCTTGATTCATACACAGCGTGGATCTTATTTTCTTTCGTTTATATTATAAAACTGAATCGTTGAAATCCAATGTCGTTGGTTCGATGAACGTCGGAGGGCATTTCAAAACGTACTTAAAGCATCTCGAATCTCTCAACTCTAAACTGTCAAAGCTTCTCATTGTGTTTTTGGCACATTCGTTCCGGGGATCTTTGACTCAACGTTGAGTCATCTTGACGAATGATTAAATTTATTCAACTATTCACTGTTGTAACGTAGTTACATCGAAATTTGAACGTTACAATTGTTTTGTTTGTTTTACAATTATCAATCCATACGTTTGCTGGGAATGAAGGCTAAATAATTATTATTCTAATTCGCCAAAATTTTCTCTAATTTCGAAGCAAACGAAAATAGCAAAGAACAGATACGGAACCGATTTCGTTGCAACCGATATTTATGCAATCGTTATAATTCATTTGCACGATTCACGACCCTTTTCGAGATAGAGAATATGCTCCAAATGTCCATATTATTGGCCCTTCGATGAATATCGAACCAACGAGTTTTACAAGCGGAGGGATTTTTCAATTGTGCTTTTTTTTCATCAACGAGAAATAATGAAAATATATTGGCTATAATATTTCATGAGCGAGTGCGTGGCTGCAGCGTGTAACTCTTTTCGCCGAGCGATTAGTCAATAATACTATATAATTTATCGTAACGTAAATAGTATATATATATATATTTTTTTTGTTCACGAAATTTTAAAACGCTTCTAACATGTTCCCGTAGAATAGTCCGTTGAATTTTTAACGAAATAGGCGTCTGAGATAAATCTTCCCCTTTGACGGCGCATTCGGTACCCAGCTATACTTATGGTCAATACTCGTAATGTGCTGATATTCGATATTGTATATTTGACTACCGGACATTCATTTTGTATTGTACTTTTTTAATTTTTTTTTTTAAATTATATATATATAAATGCGATCACTCTTCGTAGTCCGAAAAAAACTGAAATTTCAACGATCGAGCGTTTGTCTTTGTTTCGATGATTTTTATAATTTTTTAATTATCGGTGTATACGTCCATTCCATGATTTATTCTCGTGCCAATATAAAACGCGCACCGTTGAAAACACTGTGTGAGTACAATAAAATCCAACACGGCCGTAAACATAATTTTTTCTTCGCGTCTTTTTTTCTATTATTTTTGTTTTTTTTTTTTAAATTAAAATACAACGCTCGAGTTTTCGCGCGACGATGCGATTTATAAGATTGTAACGTATCGTTGAAGATTCTCGGATCGTACGGACGAATAAAAATAGACACACACAAACACAAACGAAGACACACAAACACGTAGTTCGGTAGAGATCAGAATTGTAGATTTCATATACGATTAATCGCGATTTTCGGGAGGAGGAATTATAATACACTGTCGCGTCATCGAAAGAGAATTGCGTGAATTTTCGTGAATATCAAGGGGAAAAAAAGGAAGAATAGGAATCGCAATTTCCGATATTCGATTAATTTTGCTTGATCGTGTCTCTGTTCTTTTTTTTCTTTGTTTTTAACGCAGGATAATGTAATTTTGTGTAACATTCCTTCGTTTCGTCGCTATATTTTTTGTTCAATCGTCGTAAACTAAAAGTAAAAAAAAAGAGAGAGAGAAAACAATAAACAAGAGGAAGAGACGCGACTATTTCTGTTGCGATTCGGTGTTGAATATAACGTTGCAAATGGACAATGCGCTATTCAGTTTGATCGACTTTTCGTCCTCATCCACTTTCATCACTTCATATCATTCATACAAGATTTGCGTCAATGATCGAACGAACGAGCGTTTGTTATATTTGCATCGCGATATTCACTTCGAACGATACGAATGCTCAAGCGATAGTGGATGTCGATTTTTCTGGTTTCCCCCTTTTTTTTATCTTTTTCATGCGTCAACTACTAATCATTGCCCGATTAATCAGTAAAACAAAAAAACATTCGCAGATATTGAATAAAACGTTTATAATTTAAATATTCGACGTTTCGACTGATATATTTACCATAGTTACGCGTTTTGTCGTTATTCGGCGAAATTACGAAAAACAAAAATTTACCTGCGTTTTATAGCGAACGATCAACAATCCCGAAACACTGCCTTTTCTCTTGCGTGTATTTTACCTCGTGAGATATTTCGCGGCACATATACGATATATTGTGGCAAAAGCGGTTTTTCTATTGTTTCCGTCTTTAAATACTATTTTTCATCTTCGAAATAAACATTTACTGCGTTTACTACGAATAATCATCCGTGATGTAAAGCAATTATACTATATTCTCAAGAGGATAATTTCTTTATTATACGACGTATATAGCGCTCGATGTGGATTTGGTGAAGAGAAAAAAAAACAAGCTAAAAGTAATGGCATTTAGACTAAGATCCTCGAAGGTAATCTAATTATTCAGTATGATTCACGTGGTAGACACACGCACTTATATATATATATACATACATATATATATATATCGGTGGTATTCGAACGATATATCAGAAAAAAAATGAAAAAATTTGTTGTAAGAATTTCATTGGAAAACCCCCTCTCACAACGACATTATGTCTCCATTGTACTATTAATTCCAGAGGCATATATTATTATATACAATAAAATTCGCGTTGCATGGACTTTTCGCGATTCGACGAAAAAAAAAACGAGCGGAAAAAAATAAAGGAAAACAATGTAACGGAACAGAGTTGTACGATATACTCAGTGAAAGAGTTCCTGCTATACAACAAGAAAAAAAACGTTGAATTTTCTCTCAAAAGTGTAAGTGGATTGAGCACGTGCATAACCTCAATTAAAATGTCGTCAGAATTACGCGTATGCTGGAGACGCAATGTATGATATATTCAATAAATATTTGTTCATAGTAACGTTGCGTTTGATTGTTCATCGGATCTTGCAGCTCTTGCCGTTATACCGTCTCCCAAGAATGCAAATTCAAAAAGTCGGCCGTTATGAGAATATAACTGCAGCGACATCTTGCGGAGTTCGATGAAACTCGAGGGCAAATTTCAAGCTACAATGATGACAGTCGGTATAGTAGAAAACTGCACTGCAGCACGAGGCGTCGTCACTCTAAAAAAATTCCAAGCAACGTAGAGGGCAGTGCTGATCGATGAATTTGTTTGCAAGAAAAAACATTACAAGCACTATTTTTTCATGCACTCTCTCATGTAGTGGTGAAGAAAAGCAATACATGAACGATATGTCTCGTGTCACGGCGTAGCTATGCAGTTCGCGAGGCAAAATTCAAGTTTATTTTCGCCCTCGCCTTGACGATATTTCGCGCTGATAGCATGACATGCCCTCTCTCTCGCTCTCGCTAGAAGAAGCGTTTTCCTTTGTTCTTCCTCGAATACGACGCGGATTCTTGAACGCGATGATACGAGAACTCTCTTGCTGAAGTGCAACGCCGAATTGCTTCGAATAATGAAAGAGTGAAAAAAGTGCGTATGCGCGCGCGTGTGTGTTATTTTTGCGTTTGAAGCTAAACATCGGATCAGCTGATGAGTGACAACGGATATATACATATATATACATAATCTGTTGTTCTGGGTTATTTTGGTTATGGCGACAAGCAGCTCCGATGGTTCTTGCACGGCTCCTGCGGACTTTCAACTATCCTCGGAGCTTGAAGAAGTTTCGAGCCGTTTGAGCCTCAATCTATTGAAGTGTCCGCTCTGTCACAACAGCAGACGAATATTTTACTGCAGGCAGTGCATACAAAATGGGGATTTCGTCCACTCGACGTCTGTTTACTCTGAACGGTAAGCAAGAGCCTTTCTCGGAGCTTATTGTAACTATTGAGCGCATTGACATAAAAAAACGATCAAATCGTTTTTTCGTTCACTCTTGCGCTTCCTTATAAGCTTTGCTTCAGTAAAATTGCCTTTTTTGATGTTCCGATGGCTGTATATGGGACATTCCATACCAAGTCGACCTGAGTGTGACCCTCGACCTGGCTGATTTCGTTTACGATTTTTCATACGATGCGTTATAATTTTTTAACCATTTTTTTCGAAATCCTCGAGGGCTGTAATTAAAAAATCTGAAAAGATTCTCAAAAATCCGGTGTCAAAAATGAAAATTTATGGCCCAAAATTCATTATGTCCGGGCTTTCGCTTCCGCCTCGATTTTAGGTTTTTATGAAGAAAACGTAAAAAAAATAGATGCAGAAATTAACTAACTATTTTTTGAAAAAAGTGAAAAAAATTCCAAAAATAGTTCGTTAAGGATAAAAATATTCAAGCCACTTTTCACGGTAGATCAATTTCTGCATCTATTTTTTTTTACGTTTTCTTCATAAAAAATCGTAATAAAAAATCGTAAACGAAATCAGCAGGGTCGGGGGTCTGGAATGCGGTGGTATGGAATGCCCCATATGCAAAATGTCCCAAAGCGTCTAAAAATCATATTTAGAGAAAAAATGTCTGGACGTGTATTTCCAAAATATTTAAAATAATGTATCTGAAGAAAGTTTTGAGAAAAATTATCAATTTAGCAGGACTCTCAAAATTTTGCAAAATGCCTGTGAATGCTCCAATTTTCGTAATTTTGCAGTTCTAGAACTTTAATTGTTTGAGCAATCGATAAACAAATTTTGAAATTTAGAAATGATACTCTTGAATGCTGTAACTTTTCAGTTTAAAAAAAAATCGTAATTTGAAGCTTTTGAGTTCCAATTTTTTGCAGAAATATACTATATGAAAAAGCAATTTTCTCATTTTTTGACACGAGCACTGTTTTGAAATTACCATTTTTTGATTATCATGTTTAATGGCAAGTATTTTTCGCAATGTAACTTTATCATTGCTATATTGATGTTCGTTTGTTGTTCACAGGTTTGCGGATAAACAGTTACGGCTGTTACGGTTGAAAGCCGCCAGATCTCAGCTGGAAGATAAATGCGTCGAGGCTTTTGAGAAACATAAACAAAAGGACAAGCTGGTAATTTCTAGGCGGCTCGTCTTACGACCATTGAACATTTTTAGTTGGAAAATTTGAGATATTGCGAGAATCGTAACTGTATTATAATATTGTAATGAAACTTTCAGATATGTGATATTAATATGTGTAAAGAACGAGTGCGGCTCCTGCAGACTCTTGTGAATGAAACAAGACAGAGTATCAACAGAGGTAATAACAGTATATTAATCATGTTTCTTTACTTTGCGTTACTCTGGTTTTGTCTGAGGATTTTTTTTCGGATTCCATTAATATTATAAGGATAAACTTCAATTTCATTGATGCAGACGAGTTTCATGTTCCTCTTCTCAAATAATTACCATTTGCAGAATAGAGGTCACGAGATAATTTTCTAAGAAAAGTATTGATCTTCATCCTTGAAATGCTGCAAGAGAAATTGAGAAATATTAAAAATGATGAAAACTATGAATTTTCAACGAAATGGATGTTAGAAACTTTTATTTGAGCCACATGATTTATTAATATACCAAAAATTCCGAAAATCATAATATTGAATTCAATTCAACATTCTTTTCTTTTAAATATCGTACGAATGGATAAAGTTAAATATTTTTAAAAAATCGTCAACAGGGAATCAGCGACTCAATGTTTTAAAGGACGTTAACTCTCAGCTTATCCTGCGACTTCCAAGACACGAGGAGAGAGTGGAAAAGTTGAACAAATTTGTGGCAGGATTGAAGATATTGCAAGAAAAACAGAGAGAGGCTGTGGACAGAAAGAGGCAACAATTGAAGAAAGTCATAAGAACAGCTGCGAAACAATTGATTCAATATATCTTTCCTCTAATTCAGGTCGATCCCAACCGAAGGTATATACAGAAATAATCCTCATTGTCGATTTTTCAATCGCAATATTTTTCCAATTAATATGAGAGTAATTTTTTTTTCTCAGTCTGTGCAGCAGCGAGGAGGAAAATTTAAGTTCGGATATCGTAACTTGCGCGTTGGCGGACGCATCGGGAACTTCATACGTAAGAGGACGATGGATTAATGACACTGAGAATAGTTTAGAAATGCAACATCGTATCGTGGCTCCTACTCTGCCCGGCTCGGGGGACTACAGTGCTTATTCTCTCTGGGGTAGTTAAAATGTTGCATTTAGCCGAGTAGAACGAGAGAGATTCATCGATAGAAAAATCTAGATATCGAGACCAATTTTTTTCGATTTTTTTCTTAATCTCACACCGGTCCAAATATTTTTCCACAAGATCGATGAAATTATCGTCGATTCTTTTTTTAATTTTCTAGTCGCCGCTAACAAGGATGGCGCACCAGGCGCAAACAAGGAACACGCCATGCACAATCCCGGATATAATATCAGTGCAGCTCTGACTTACGCCACGCAGTTGGTTAACATAATTGCTTATTACGTTAACGTGAGATTACCTTACAAACTTGCGTACAGGTAAGCTCTATATGGGGTATTCCAGCTGAAATTTTCATGTTCGAACCCGGACCCGAATAATTATGAAAAACATTTTCCGAAAAGTATTCTGAAAAATAAAAGACTCGTATTTTTTTGTTAAGGGCGAGAATTGGTATTTTTCGTCGTACGATTTTAGTAAAAAATTCAAATTTTTCACTAACTCTATTCTAAACACGTAGTATCTTGATAATTCGAGATCCTATAGAAAAACGCTTCGGACAAAAATTGTTTGTTATAAAACTAGTGAAACAATTGATTTTTTTTTCAATCGTGGGCACACGAAAGGTTGTTTTTACTTCATAAAACACAAAAAAACGATTTTTCAGCAAGTACGCCACTTCGAATTATGAAAGAAAAAAATTGTAAAATTCTGTAGGAAATCACGAAACTTTTAAGACCAGAATGAGGATGGCAAGTTCGAAATCCGTAAAGCTACAGCCAATCGAAGTTTCGTCTTGGCCTTATTTTCGAGCCAGATCATGCAGAACTGTACGTTCTCGAAAAATTATATACAGAAATACATTTGAATATTTATTTAATTATAAATACGTATATTATTTCATACTTGTGTAATTAAATATACGTAATATTTAATTATACTTGTATGAAATAATATACGCACGTATGAAATAATCTACGTATGTATAATTAAATAAATATTCAAATGTATTTCTGTATATAATTTATAGGGAACATATAGTTCTGCATGATCTGGCTTGAAAATAAGGTAAAGACGAAACTTCGATTGGCTGTAGTTTTGGGCAGTACCATAACTGGATTCTTTATATCTCTATTCTTAAATAACTCTATGTGTAATCTCTCTACTCCGACAGAACTCTATTCTTAAATATCTCTAATCTTTAGTCGTGCCTCAACTCTATTCTTCATTTTTCTATTCTTAAATAAGTCTATGTGAACAAATCTGTAGTCTGACACATCTCTAATCGTAAATATGTCTATTCTTAAATAACTCTGCGGTTAATTAACTGTGCTTTCATAAAATCTTATTCTTAAATGTTTATTCTCGAAAATAAGTCTACTCCAAAATATCTCAATTCGGGAATATCTCTACTCCAAAATATGTCGCACCGTAAAAATTTCTATTCCAATAAATCTCTATTCTTAACAAATTCGAAAAATTCTCTATGGCGAAATATCTTTATTCTGACAGATCTCTATTCTGAGCTGTTATTATTTAAATAAATTATAATTTCTATTTGACGGAAGAGAGATATTTCGGAGTAGAGATATGTCAGAATAGAGATATTTCGCCATACAGAATTTTTCGAATTCATTAAGAATAGAGATTTATTGGAATGGAAATTTTACGATACGACATATTTTGGAGTAGAGTTATTTCTGAATTGAGATATTTAGGAGTAGACTTATTTTCGAGAATAAATATTTAAGAATACAGTTTTATGATAGCTTAGTTAATTGACCGCAGAGTTATTTAAGAATAGACATGTTTACGATTAGAGATATGTCAGACTACAGATTTTTTCACATAGACTTATTTAAGAATAGAGAAATTAAGAATAGAGTCGAGGCACGACCAAAGATTAGAGATATTTAAGAATAGAGTTCTGTCAGAGTAGAGAAATTACACATAGAGTTATTTAAGAATAGAGATATAAAGAATCCAGTTATGGTACTGCCTAGCTTTGCGGATTTTGATCTTGCCATCCTCATGCTGGTTTTAAAAGTTTCGAGATTTCCTACAGATTTTTTACAATTTTTTTCTTTTATAATTCGAGGTGGCGTACTTGCTGAAAAATGATTGTGTTTTATGAAGTAAAAACAAACTTTCGTGTGCCAATAATTTTTTTAAGAAATATCAATTGTTTTACTCGTTTTATAACGAACAAGTTTTGTCTGAAGCATTTTTCGATAGGATCTCGAATTATCAAGATACTACGTGTTTAGAATAGAGTTAGTGAAAAATTTGGATTTTTTACTAAAATCGTACGACGAAATATATCGATTCTCGTCCTTAACAAAAAAATACGTGTCTTTAATTTTTCAGAGTACTTTGCGAAAAAAAAATTTCATAATTATTCAAGAGGGTCCGGGTTCGAACATGAAAATTTCAGCTGGAATACCCCATATATTTTAATTAATGTAAAATCCTCAACGTTTTTGTTCCGGTCATTCAAAATTCCGTGTTTCAGTGAGTTTTGCGGTAATGAAATGTCCGGTCAGAAGTTTGCCAGAAAAGTTGCGAGGCTCAACAGCAATGTTCTCCATCTCTGCTTCACTCAAAACGCAAACAGCGCTGTTCTGCATCCCATGCACACCTTGCAAAATATCATGCATTTGCTCAATACCGATATTAGCGACCTTGGAAGGTACGATCGCAATTGTCTCCATCAAAACGATTTATTGACTGCCGGCGAAAAAAAGGCCCGACAAATCAAAATCGCGAAGGCAAAAAAGACTCGAATTCTGCGATTTTGGCGTATTTTTTTGCTGAAGCAGATAAAATTTAAGTTAGAGTGGAAATGTCAAAAGTGATTCGAGCCTTATTTTATCGTTAGCAGTCGATATGTTATTTTTTTACCATTTATCTGAAGAATGTGTTTACTAAAATTTTTGACGAAACGATGCAGAATCGGACCTATGGAGCTTGATCCGTGTGTCCTGACTGAAATGCATAGCCAATTGGTATCCGATCTCGAGAATAGCGACGATTCAGCTTCTGACGAGGAGGAAGATGCCTTCAATTGGGAATGGGAGGCTGTAAGTTTTTATCTAATTTTTCGTTTTTTAATACCCGGATCCTCGATTATATTTTCACGACGCTTCTTTTTCTCAGGTGCCTAACGTCGCTTGCCCGGAAATGACCGTACCAAATCCCGGTGGTACGATGAGTTCGCAAACTTCCAGCATCCAAGTTAATCAGAGCGTAGCTGGTGGATTAGTCACGAGTGCAGCAGCGAGTATCGCTTCTATATGGCGTGGCTGGACTACCAATAGATAAGTCAACGATCGCGTAGACTCACCAAGTTTTGATGTCATTATTATACGAAAAAAAAGATAAACTGCAAAACGTATGTATTAACGATCCGTTATGAAAATGTTGACCATACTATCATACATATGATATATACATATATTCACATATATATAGACTGACGGCGAAAAGTTTCCGGACAAAACTGCAAAAAGGTCTGGAACGTTTTTTAATGCCGTATCGCCGGAAGTCAACGTAGACTAATTTAGCAAGCGGCATTTTAAAGGGAAAGAATTCGGCTTCATTTCCTGATTTTTAAATTATTTTTACAATTTGTTTTTAGATTTGGACTTTACAAACAGCTGTTTCTAGAGCTCTAAAAACTGGCGAAAAACAGCTGTTTTTCGCCTTTTTCCCCCTCTCTTCAGGTGCACCCATCTTCTTTTTTTTTTAAAACATTCTTACGATTGGATTCATAAAGGGGAAAGTTTGAGCTTCAATTTCCTTTTTTGAAAAACTTTGCGCGATTTTTTCTCCCAATGTTATTCTGCTTCTTGTGAAAAAAGAGGAAATTTGAAAAATGCCCTATAATACGAAAACAAAAAGGATTCATGAAAAACTTTAAGACAGCAAAAAGTTGCGTCTGTTTTTGTTGAGTTCAGAGGAATTTTTTCAGATTTTTTTTTCCAAAATTTTGTTTTCCCATGTTGAGGCTGGAACAAAAATCAGAGAAAAAATTTGAAAAAAATTCCAATGTGTTGAAAATGGTAAAATGAAGTATATTTCCCTCTTGAAATTTTATCAATAATCCCATAGTTCTGAAGTTATGGTAATTGAATGATCTGAGCTCCGTCCCAGAAAATAAGGAACAAAAAATGTCGGGAAAAAAAAATCTGAAAAAATTCCTCTGCACTAAAAAAAACAGACGCAACTTTTTGCTATCTCGAAATTTTTTATGAATCCTCTCTGTTTTCATGTTATACGGGATTTTTCAAATTTCCTCTTTTTTCACAAAAAACAGTATATCTTTGGAAAAAAAATCGCTCAAAGTTAAAAAAAAAAAGTAAATTGAAGCACAAACTTTCCTCTTTATGAATCCAATCGTAAAAATGCATTTAAAAAAATTTCTCTGGAAGATGAGTGCACCTGAAGAGAGGGGGAAAAAAGGCGAAAAACCGGTGTTTTCAAAATAGAGTCCAAATCTAAAAACAAATTGTACAAATAATTTAAATATCAGGAAATGATGCCGAATTCTTTCCCTTTAAAATGTTGCTCGTTAAATTAGTCTACGCTGACTTCCGGTGAAATGGCATAGAAAAAAAATTTCAGACCTTTTTTGAAGTTTTGTCCGGGAATTTTTCGCCGCTAGTGTATATCTGTAATAGAAATCGCCCGCCGGAATGACAACGGTGTGGGAAAATGATCGTTTCGCTCAAAACTGATAATAGCGCGACGATTAATTTGCCATCGATTCAAGCGTATATGTAATTATCTAGTTAAATGAATTTTAAAACAAAGGAAAAGATAACGTTGACACTTTTCGAACAGATTATATATATATACACATTTTGTACCACGAAAATTCTCAATTATTATTTTTCACAAAACAAACAAATTGATACAATCGAAGAGTCGGCAATATAAGGTTGATTTAACGTTTCCGGGTGATGGAAAAAATTATTTCTGAAAAGTGGGAACATCGTACGTATGATCTGGTGAGCATTTATCTTGCTTTGGCCCAGGATAATTGCGTTGAAGCAGCACAATATAACAATATATATATATATATATATATATATATATATATATATATATATATATATATATATATCAGAACGAGGATGATCTGCAATTAAATTCATTGTGGATAATACGACAAAAATAAAAGTGAAATTTGTTAAAACTTACGTAGAAACATCGATGTAGAATTATCTAGTTTTTAGAGTATGCAAGATAAAAGTTTCGTGGCACTGTAACTGATTAATGCATCGTTTACATAAAGACATATGTGATAAAAATGTTCTCTACGAGAAAACATGATCGAGTAGAAGTCGAGTAGAACATGATATTTCGCGTACCAATCAAAAAGTCTCTTCGCAAGTTTCGCCGTCTTATTTGTACTTCATCAAAATGGGAAAAAAGGTACCAGAAAATCTACAAAATTTAATACTTTCGCATAGCACTAAACATTGCAAAACTCAATAATTCAGCACAAATATCGTAAAATTACGATGACATAAACGACAAGTACAACTTGACGGTCTCCAATCAGATTTTTTTAAAAGACCCTAACGATTTCTCGTCGTTCGACTTCACTTCAATCTTCATCCTGTGCTGCTTGAAAATGATGTATAGATTTTAGCCGTTTCAAGACGACCAGGTGAATGAAAAAAAAAATAAGAAAGAAAAAGAAAACAAAGTGACGCGAGACAGTTGAAAATATCGTTTCGTGCAAAGAATTACGAAAAAAAAAGTATGATTGTTTTGTGTCAAGAAATCTATAATGTGATAACTCAGACAAACTAGGATGTGTTTTTGTATTGTGAGTTATTATATACGTGTTGTAATAAAAATTATAAGAACGATACGAAACAATTTTCAGAATATGATTAATTTTTTTTCACAAAAACTCTCTGGATAATCTCGAAACGACGATGAATCATTTTACAAAGCTTAGAGTTCAAATACAGAACGATCTCGACCAACGATAATCCGCAAAGCTGAGATCACGTTTATTCCAGGATCGAGTAGTCTCATTTTTTCGCAGCTTTTTTTCTCTTCTTCAACTTTTCGAACAACGATGAGGGATATGGGCAAAGGTGACACGACGCAGTAAAAGATACACCAGTAGAGACATTAAATACAATATTTTCGATACCAAATATTCAATTCTATTGTTATACCGATTTTTCAAACATTTTACAGATTTGATTTTCAAATTTCGGCAGCTACACATTGAAATACAATAATAAACCTATCTTACAGACATGATAATACGAAGGTCAAGTATATCAATGTCAATGATTATATATATAATCTTTTTCTGAGGATTTAAAGAAATTCATGAGCCAAGGATAACGCTGCGAATAGTTGGGGAAGTGATAATAAAAATAAAATAAAAAATATGTAACGTGAAAGTGCATGGATAGGATTGATGAGTTAGCTCAAAGATCTACCGTGAATGAGGGGCTTGTACAGTGTGAAAAACAGAACGAACTAAAAAGTCGAAGCATTTTGAGATATTCAAGAGGAAGAGGGGATTGTCAAAGGATTGCTCCGACGATATAAATTTTTAAAAATCTTTCCTTCCACATTGCCAAACTAGAAAGAATAGTTACAACGCTTTGAAACTCTGTACAGTCATTGTTTTTCAGAGCGAAACTCGAGTGATCGTTTATTTTTATTTTTTTAATTGTTTTTGCGAAAAGCTACTTACAGCAGATCACGACTTTTCGTTTGAATTTAGCGCATCAGGTACAGTAGTCAAGCAATGATCTTCCGGTAAGGTAAAAATGCCATCACTGTCAGTCCATTGTTCCAGGTACGTTCATGTTGTTAGAAGAAGGGCGAGGGTCGAGGAGAGGGGCTACAAAAGATGTCTACAAAAATATATAACCGCATTTTTATATACCATTGTTTCATACACTTAGATCAGAAACTTACAAAAGAAACAAAAACACAAAAAAAAATATATATATATATATGTGTGTTTGTATGGAAAAAAAGAGAAAGAGATGTTTTCTCCGCAATTTACAAAGAGCCTGAAAATTCTGAAGTTCTTTGTTTCTTCGTTTTTTTTTACCCTTGGCAGAAGATGAAATGCTTTGTACAATAAACCTTACAATCGATATATCGTTATAATTAGGTATACAAGTGTATCGCACATAATATTTTTTTTTTCATTTTTTCATTTTTTTTTTGGTAGTGAGTAACCAACGGTGCCTGCATTGTTACTTATAGTGCTATTTTGTACACTTATCGCTCGTCGAGTACTCTTTCTCTCTCTATCTATCTCTCCCTTTCTCTCTCTCTCTCTCTCTCTCTCTCTCTCTCTTCATTGTTGTTTGTTGTCGCTGGTAGTCTTGACTTTGTCACTTTCAGAATGTCCAGTCTAGCGCAAACACCATGTATCATAAATGCATACATATTGAGTACACTAACTGGTGTCTGATTTCTGCAAACATATTACAGTAATGCTACTTGAAACGAGACGTATATATGCATGATTGATTTTTGGGGCGTTTTTTTTTTGGCAATTTCACAAATCACATGTCACAGGAATTGGAACATATCACGAATGAATGTGTGTAAGGATTTGAAGAAATTATCGAAGGATAACGCTCACTTGAACAATCATTTGATAGCTTCGATTAACAAAAAATCATGCGAAGGTTTATTAGTAAAGAGAAAAAATGTTTTTTTTAAGGTTTTAGTCTACTTTAGAAGGCAAAAAAAGCAAATCTTTAAGATTTTCTTTCTCAGCTTCTCTATCAGATATATAACTGTTTTTACAACATAGTTTCATCCTTCGAAAATACAAAAAAAGAATTATTTTTTATTTTCATTCTTTGAATAATTCATAGAAGGCGCCAACGTCGAGTTGTGGAAAATGTTTTGTCCCATGGCCGACAGTTAATCTCAGGATTGGCAAGGCTAAAACCAAAAAATAAACAGCATTTTAAAGAGCAAGGTTTCTTACACAACAATTTATTCGATTTTTAAAAAAATGGCGGATGTTCGAAATAAATTGTGGAAAATTCAATGATTCATTTTCATTTCAAACGTGCGCCATTTTTTTTTCAATCGATTTTTTTTTATTAACGTTGGTAAATTTTCGCGTAAGAAACATTCCTCTTCAAAATGCTTTTTTATTTTTTTGTTTCAGACTTGACAATCCTGTGATTTCGATTTTAGCGCCTTCTATAAATTATGCAAAGAATCAAAATAAAGTATAATATTTTTTTTTGTATTTTCGAAGGACGAAACAACGTTGTAAAATCAGTTTTATATCTGATAAAGGAGCTGAGAAAAAAATCTTAGAAATTAGCTTTTCTTGACTTTCAAAGTAAACTAGTATCATAATCAAGAAGGATTGAAAAAAAAAATAACAGAATAATCACATTCAATTGGAAAACCGGTGTGTTATCGCGACAACCCCTTTCTCAAGCTAGTTAAAAAATTTGGAGCACTAAACTACATAGTTTGGTAGAACAATAAAAATTGCAATGAAACACATTGAGCAGCTGCATAAACTTTATTGATCATTCGAGGTCGATATAAATTGATATATCATCGTAAACTGACTCTCTCCGTTTGTCAAAGGATCGCGCGATACATGACAAAAAATTTCTTCGACCTCTGTAAAGTTGGCACAATCAGTTACTTCACATTTTATTATTTTATTCCTTTTTTTTCTTCTCTCATTCGCACTACACAGAGCTATAAACCAGATATCGTTTAATTACACATCTAGGGTTGTTTTTTATTTTTTTTTTTAAATTTTACTCCTGGGATGCATGTAAAAAATAGTTTCACGTCGGTCGCAAACCCCTCCCGGTATTTTGTTTTTGTTTCTTTTTTTTTGGTTTTTTTAAGTCGTGATCCATTGTTGAAGAATCATTGTCGAGTTTCAATATCATTCTCCTAAAATTATTGTTTTCCATTTAAATCTCGTTGATTCGGGAAACGATGAGTGCGGAATTTATTTGTGAAAGTAGCTGTATTGTTTTAGTGGAAAAGGGAAGAGCGTCTTGAAGAGTGCAAGTGTGAGAAGTTGAAACAACGAAAAGCAATTTAAAAATAAAAATAAAAACGATTCAAACAGTTTCGCGATACTCGAGTAATCAGATCGTAGATCGTTGTGATTGATTGCAAGATGATCAATGGTCAAAGCAATTTTCGATCAATTCTCCAGCATGCATCCTTTATCTACAAAAATTACATAATCATTCACTCTTTCCTTCTTTTTTGCTTTCATACTCATTCTCTCGATAATTCATTCGATTGCGAAATATGATCTTTATTTTTCTCGACATAACTCTGCTAAATCAAGCGACTCTGTTTTAATTTTTTCGTTTTACGGGAATACTGTTTGTAGACAGTGAATAAAAAAAATAATAATGTACTTCGAAACTGGGACAAAAGTTGATTTAGGGGAGACCGGAGACAAAAGTAACAGGGTACAGTTGTAACATAGCGAATATCTCCTAAACTATAGGCACATAATGCGTCTTGCAGTTCCTCACATTTGGTTACTAGGCTAGGAGACATCTGCACTAAACAGACTTGACCAGAGAGGTGTATTGGTATTGTCAGGCCCAAAGTAAACTTTTGCGGCTTTCGATAAACATGAACATCTCGATTAATGTGCTACATATAGTCATTATTTTTTTTCATAAGCTTCCTTGGACATTTTCGTGTCAACTTTCGCGGTTTTTAAAGCCTCCAGTTTGAGAAAATTCATCAAATTCTAACTTTGAATTATAAAAAACCATCTGGGGACAATTGTAACAATTTTGCCGGGGACGGTTGTAACAGTTTGTCGGATGTCAATTGTCATGATAATTTGACATCTAAACATTGAATCTAACGTCAAACGGACCTTTTTTTTTAAGTTTCTGTGTGCAAAAATGTCTCTGCGACGCGTAAGAATCACGTAACGAGCCTGTGTCGACGTGTCAACGTACGAAGAAGCGTATGAAAAGATAAAAAATGGAAAATCTATACAGGCAACCACGGCACGTATCTTTGGGTCACATGTCATGTTTCTTTGACAAGTTTGGTGTGTCTGAGACTTTATTCAATTATTTCATGATTTTTATCAATTCGATACGACTATTTCCATGTGTTGAGATTTTATCATTGTGACCGTAATATATATCCATGTGATAATGTTTGATGTCGTAGTAATCTTATATAATATTGGTCACAATGAAAGATATAATTTTGTGTTAAAATCTTATGTAACAACTAGCCCCATCGACCGTTACAACTGTCCCCATCGACTGTTACAACTGCCCCGGGGTAGGGGACGGTTGTAACAATTTCTTACACTTTATATAAAGGCCTATACTTTTTTTTCAATTCTAGTTACAGACTTCAACATAGAACCATTTTGTAGACCATGAAATGCTCTATGCAGGGGTATACGTACTTTGGGCCCAGCAAAAGCTAAAATACAGATTGTTACAACTGTCCCCGGTCTCCCCTACCCAAATACTTTTGTTTGTAATTGACGAACGAAGAAAATGGTCCCACAAATTAGTTTTGAACTTGCCCTCGCGTCTCCTTCTCAACTGGATGTTTTCTCCAGTTTTTCGAGTCCATTTCGCAAAAAGAAAATATTGAATTTTTATACAAAAGTTTGTGAAAAAATTCTCCAACTGAAAGATATATTTGTGCGTACAGTGTGGAAGCTCGTCAAGGGTTCGATGCATCGAGTAATTGATTCAGGCACATTTTTTTTTACTCCCTCTCTTTTCCCTTTTTTTTCAATGATTACTCGTCTCGCGGTAAAGATGCCACGACCGATATCGTCCAGGGATTTTCACATTGCAGAAAGCTGAAGAAAATGCCAAGCGACAAATAAACGATACAAAAAGGATTAAGAAATAAAAAAAAAAATACGTTGAAAAAGAATCAACACAAATGATGTTAATAATACAAAAGGCATGTGTGTTCCCATGAAATTAGATTTTAATTATGTATATTATATACAACAACATAGGTAAATAGTATAGCGTGAGTAATTTTTTTTTCCATAAGTAAATAGTAACATACACAAAATATTCCATGATATATCGTGTTGCATTCGAGTTACACTGAAATTTCAACATACGATTTTTTCTTCTCATCGAGAAATCCGAGAAGTAATGAATCATTTTTATTTTTAATCAGCAACTCAACTATTTACATGTTATACGATGATTGTTGCGAAAAAAAGAATTTATTGTGACACGAATGAAAAAAAAAGTCAAAAAGATTATTTCAGGACCAGACGGATTTCTCCATGAGAACATCGAGTTACGAGCTCGTGCTATTAAGTGTTTCATTTTTTTCTCTTCCTTTCACGAGAATTTCATCTGAAAATGCTTTGCTGGTTCTTGTGAAATATATTTCAGCCCTCATTGTGCGAATGTCTCTGGCGTATTTTTTTTTTTTCAAGTGAGGAGAATTGATCCCTTCTTTTGTAATTAATTTCATTTTTTCCATGATTCGCTCAGTTTGACTTCGATGGTATAATTTTAGTTATAAAATATTATGCCCCTTTGACATTCATAATTATTGACTTATAAGTAAATTAAAGGTTCATGGGTTAGTCATTTTGAAGATTTCAAGGGGACACAATCGTCGTTTAGCAAAACAATTTCAGGTACACAAATTTCCAAAATCGTCCCGATTATTGTGAGTCCATTTGTTTGTTCTATTTTTCTTTCTTCTAAAGCCATTTATCAATTAACTCTGTCCTACACACAAAATCCGTGTGTGTGTGTGTGTGTGTGTGTGTGTGTGTGTGTGTGCGCGCGCGTGCGCGTGTGTGTTTGTAATGTTGGTGTTTGGTTATTTTTTTCCTGAGCAATCAAATTTTCATTCTTGCTGAGACGATTTGTTATGAAAATCATCTAAAAGTAGGACTTGCCTTATCCAGTAGCATGGGTCCGAAACGATCTAGGCAGATAAGGAAAATGATTTTAAAGATGAGGTTTACCGCCTGTGCCCTTCCATGCTTCTTGTTAATATTTTGGTAAGCGAGAGAAAAAAAGCAAATTAAAAACGGTACAATGATACTTCGATGAGGGACATGATTCAACATCAGCAGTGACATTGTCTCGACCTTGGAGGTATTTAAATGTTTTTTTTTTAAATTTTTTTTCACCAAGCTGATTGAGTTTTCTTTGATGCAGTTTGTCGCGAGATTATTATTCTTCGTTTCATTCGTTTCACACACAAACAGCGCCACAAGCATTGCAAAATATCGTGCGATTAGGTTTTCCGAGCTATGCAGAATTTTACGACTCTTTCGGGTCGTGGACGGTGAGAAAATCGTTTGCGTATGATCTCTGCACTAAATTCGGCGTGCAACTTCACAGAATGCACGAGTAAAAAAGTTGAGAGATGATGTAAAAAATAGTGTCTTATTATTTTTGTGTTTTCTCTGTTTAGAGCGAGATTTTTGCGGTATTATCGAATCTTTAATTCGACGATCGCGCGAGGGAATGTGTTTAGAAATTTTTTTCAACTTTTCGCGATACGGATAACGATTCAATGAATTATCGGCCTTAGTCGCGTGTCTGCGAGTGAATTTTTTTGCTTCTCGACTATTTGCAAAGTTTCGTTCAAGTTTTTGCACAGTATAGGAATAGTTTCATTTCCATTGAATGATCGCGATTTTTTAATCGTGTAAAATAGCTCGTGCTTGTATTATTTCTTCTTCGATGTACGTTATTCATGAATTGAAGAAATAAAAAATTTTATCCACTTTATATTTTCATCGATTTGTTATTTTATTTGAAAACGACGTCAGAGTCTACGGAAAAAAAGGAAGGTTTGAAAATAGCCCACCAGTGATAAAAACGATAATATACTTTGGGACGGGCGTGCCTATACGACCTTAAGATTCAAAATATTGAGATACATTTTAAAGAGACCAAAAAAATAAGGCTGACTTCTTCAAGGGCTACCAGAATATACGATTCGAGCACCGTGTGAAAGGGGACGGTTTTTCAAAAATAATTCTCCTTTAAGGTTGTTTAGAAGCAAATCACGTTTAATGAGAAAATTCTGAAAATTTCGTATGTTTTTCAATGAAGTATTTAAGAGGTCGTGAAAAAATTTCACGACGATTTGGAAGCTCGTTATCGAATAATTAAGATTAACAAATTAAAAAAAATTAAATGTAGTCTTATGGAAAATGATATAACTTTGCGATAAGTTTTTTTTTGACCTCTCAATTTTTTAATATCCACAATATACTGGAAGCAACGGAAAGAAAACGAAGTTTATTGATAAATATTTTTTTTATTTGTTTAAAAAATTGTTTTTGACAAAACGTTAATTTCTTAATAGCGAGCTTCCTAATCGTCGTGAAATTTTTACACGACCTCTTAAAAACCTCATACAAAAACATACCAAATTTTCAGAATTTTCTCATTATTTTTTATTTTAACCCTTAAGGAGGTTGAAGTAATGGTGATAGAATTCTGAAAATTTAATATGTTTTTACATGAAGTATTCAGGAGGTCGTGTAAAAATTTCACTACGATTGAGAAGCTATTTATTGAACAATTAACATTCAAAGGTTTCATAGCTTCTAAACAACCTTAATGACAAATATGCTGCGTTATCGAAATCATTGATTCGTTAATACTATATTCGAGTCATACGGAAATATTTGACGTTAGACGAATCTTTCGATTTCTCTCTGGTTTGCTTTATCATCTTTATCGTTTTTCTTTTATATACATGTATAATATATTTTATTGACTATATTCGGGTTAATTCCGGTGTGTGAGCAACGAGGACAAAAACACTTGAGAAACTAGAGTCAAGAGCTCACGGCCATTTCTACAAACTTACTAATTACCTTTTTCCGAAGAAAAAAATGCAATACCGACCTATAATCGTGGACACGGTATTTTTTTTTGTTTTCTTTAGTTTTTCTTCTAGATATTAATATGTACAGGACTGCTAGGTTTAAGGCTAATCGCAGCTGGTCTGTTTTTTCAACATTTCCATTGACCGAATTAAAAGTAAAGAGAAAAACGACAAAAGTTGATTTTTCACTCCTGGAATGTACAACAGACGGAAGTGAATTTTTTTTCTTCTCTCCTTTCGTCGGACTTGTCGAAAAAACCGATCGCAGGCGAATTAGTTTTATTCTGAGCGCAAGTCCATGCTACAACTACAAAAATATATAATTCTTATATAGTTAATATTATGCATTACTGTCAACACAGAAGAGGGTACCGAAGAAATATTTTACTACGCTGTTTTTCTTTAAATTTTCTTACCCCCTTCTCTTTATACGTTTTCTTCGTTTAAATGACAATCTAAACTACGCAATAGACATTATCCTCATTCATACTGCAACTGCATCCAGTGACGATAGGTCAAAATTATTCGCACGACTCTCGTTGAGTTTAAATCTTTCGGAATGATTATAAACGAATGAAAAAAAAAAAATTAAAAGAAAAAAAAAATACCGTTAGATAAGTACATGTAGATCTAGTATTTCGTATTCTCTATGCACAAATATTACGCAACGGGTCAAGTAACCCGTATGTTTTTTTTATGAAAAAATATTTGGAAATCATAATTGCAAAAATAGCTTTCCAATGTGTTTATGTATATGGGGCGTTCCATCCCAAATCGGACTGTTTGAAAAACTTTTTTTCCTCTATTTTTTTATATTTTTTAGTACCCATCAAAAGGCCCATCCTGTTAAATTTTGAGATTTTTTTTATTACCCGTTCAAAAGATATTGAATTAACAAAAAAACCGCTCTTTTTTTTCGTATTTTGGTAATAACTTCTTTATTAATGGTCCAAATTGAAAGTTTTTTTTTCAAAATTTTCTTTTTTTAATGGCCTTTTCAGAAAAAAATAAAACAAAAATATTCGGCGTGTTTTTGAATGAGTTTTCTGAATTTTCAACGTAAAATCGCGTTTTTAAAAGTGAAAGTCATTTTTGATTTTTTAAAAAAAATTTTGTTGCAAACATCTATGTATTCAACAATTTTTAAGACTAGTCCGATCGTGGGATTTCAATAACTACTATTTTATTCGATTTTTGAAAATTAATTTTTTTTTTCCGTAAGTTATTATGAATACCAATTTTTCGTACTACTGAATAGTATTTTCTTAATCATTTTGAATTAATTTTGACACTTTTTCATTGTTAACAGATTTTTAAAATTAATAATTAATCGATGAGCAAATAACAACAGTTCAAGAATTGTATGAGTGGGCCTTGAACCTAAATCGTCTACCGAATATTGCTATCAAATTTTCACCTGACAAACATTATTTAGATGCAAAAAAAAGATTTTATTTGCGATACAATACTGCGAAGTCAATCACAGGGGGAGACAAAAATTTCATTCTATTATTCCAATTAGCAACGGAAACGTATTGGCACAGGAATATTCTAATTCAGGAAATAATCGTATATGTAAGGTTTAAAAAAAAATACGTGAATAAATAAAAACTGTTATTATTATTGTTCATAAACAGATTTAACGATTAATTATTAATTTTAAGAACCTGTTAACAAGAAAAAAGTGTCAAAATAAATTCAAAATATTTAAAAAAATAATATACAGTAATAAAAATTGGTATTCATAATAATTTATAAAAAAAAAAAAAAAGAAAACATTTTATTTAAAAAAATCGAAAAAAATAGTAGTTATGGAAATCCCACGAGCGGACTAGTCTTAAAAAATGTTGAATAAATAGATGTTAAAAGCAAAAAATTTTTTAAAAAATCGAAAATAACACTTACTTTTAAAAACGCGATTTAAAGTTTAAAACTCAAAAAACTCATTCAAAAACTCGTCGAATATTTTTGTTGTATTTTTTTTTTAAAAGGCCATAAAAAACAAAAATTTTGAAAAAAAAACTTCTAATTTGGATCATTATCAAAAAAGTTATTCAAAAAATACCAAAAGAGAGTGGTTTTTTTGTTAATTTAATATCTTTTGAACGGGTAATAAAAAAAATCTCAAAATTTAACAGGAAGGGTCTTTTGATGGGTACTAAAAAACATAAAAAATTGAGGAAAAAAAAAAAAAATTTTTTTAAACTGTCCGATTTGGGATGGAACGCCCCATATATATATATAAATTCATACATTTTTGTGTGTGCATGTGTGTTCTTATGGATCTGTGTTTTTGTGTTTATTCGGCTTCGTCGAAACTTCAAACCCTATGAAAACTGTATGCCAAATTTGCCCTAGGACGAAACATTAATGAGCGTATGTATTTACATACATATATATATATATAATTTATATATACATATATAAGTCTATCTGTGATGATTCCATTTGGTCTAGATTTGCATTGATTGATTCGCGAGTAAAGCAAATACACACCTAGTACAATATCTCTCAACCCCCTGCATAATAACTTTGATATAAATTTTCGCCACTTTGTGGATGTAGGGGAAATTTACAAGATATAACAAACTGCGATATAATTATTGTGGTTTTTCGATTTTTTTTGTTCTTTCTTTGACGATTATCGTAATCGATATTACGTCAAATCAGCCGAACTAATAAATTGCAGTTTAGATTCGTTATTTGTGGGAAGGGAAGGTGATTATAGCAATATATTTGTATCAATGTAATTGTGATAAAATTTATATTTCTACCCTCTCAGCCGCTATCTCAAAGGAAAACGAAAAACATTGCATTGCAAGAAAATCCGTTAGAACAGAAAATGACCAGTTTATTTCGTGAAAATTTCCGCTAACATCCGCATTCCTAAATTGCCAAATATAACGGGCGATAGTAACGAACGGAAAAAAGAAAATTGAAAAAAATAATGAAAAACTCAGTCATTCAGTGACCGTTGGCACAGAGACCGTCGAAAAAGCATTATAACGTAAATTGAAAGAACAAAAAAAAATACACGTATTACTGAATAAATATATTTGATCAGCGTGTAACGAAGCCCCTTAAAGCCCCTTGTTTGTCAATAATTTTTTGGTTTCTTCCACCCCCTCCCCTATCTCCCTTTTTTCAAGTAAAATCTAGGTTCGAATTTTCTGGATTTTGTACAATTTTAACTCCATCGATTTGCTCATTCTCAATCCATTGGAATTTCGATTTGTCACTTACCGATAATCTTATCAATATATATGATTTCTTTAATTCAATCCTCGACCCATGATTCTAATTATTATAAGATGATCTTTTTCGTTCGTGAACACTGCTCAACGTTCTTCCTTTTTTTATGGCAGACATGATTTTACATTCATCGGTCATGTTATGATGTGAGATGCTTTGTCTTTTTCATCCAAGGAGACAAGGCTTCAAGCAATTTTCTTTCTCTCTTTCTCTTTCTCTCTCTCTCTCTCTCTTTCTCTCTCGCTCTCTCACAACACACACAAACACACAGTTTCTCTCTTTCTTCCTTTCTCTCTGTAGTAAAATCTGCATGAACGAGCATGGAAGTAGGACTTGTGCAATATGATTATATAGTTGTACATTTGATGTGATTTAGAATAAGGCGGAGTTAGTTAGATTGAAGGGTAATCGTATCTAAGACTTACACTGTCTGCTTTGCTGGGACATACTTCTCGAAACACTTGTTCAATGAGTGATTGCCTGAAAAAAGGATAAATATTCGTTAAAGTTTCGACGTCGAGCAATTTAATCGATGAAAGAAAAAAAAAGTGTTCAGAGTGGCCACAAAAATATACAATATTTCCTTGACTTTTTGCTAATTAAATGGTCTAAATATCAAACTTTTCTTTAGCAAAATTAGCATAGAGTGGGATCGATTTTTTTCGATATTAAAATTTATAATTTAAAGTGTAAAAAATCAAGAATATTGAATATTCGCCGTTTTTTCTTTCTCATAAAGGAAGCTTTGTTTTCACGAAAAAAAATTTTTTTCGCAATTTTCATGTCAGTATGTTCAAAACGTCCCAAAACGTCGAGTTGAAATTTGGTATGCAAGTGGATTATCCATGTCCCTTTACTCAGTGCAAATTTTTTTGAAATTGCAAACTAATTGTCAACCTGGCGGGACTTTGAAGTTTTTGTAAAATGTTTGTGGGTAGTCTAACTTTCTTAATTTTGCAGTTATTAACCTGAAATTTTATGTGCAGATACACTTTATAATACGGACGGTTGGGATTGAATTTGGGAAGAATAGTTCAAGAGGTTCGGTTGAAAAAAAAAAAATTCGCGAAAAATTTTTAAGTTCTCTAACTTTTGTAATTTTGCATCTATCGAGCTGAATATTTTTGTGATGATATATTCAATGACAATCTAAAATAATACTAAATTTCAAAAAAATCACGTAAGAGGTTCTGTTAAATTTTTTTTTTGAAATTTTCATAAAAATTTCGTTAACGCTCCAACATTCTAATTTTTAGAAGTATCGAGCTAAAATTTTTTGCACATATACACCAGATGACAAGAATGGTTAGGGTTGAATTTGGTGAAAAACGCTCGAAATGTTCGTTCGCAAATTTTTTTTGAAATTTTCGAAAAATACTTGTTAACACTAAGTTTCCTAATTTAGCAGCTATCGAGTTCACTTCTCTAGCACCGATACACTGGACGACAAAAACAATTGATAATGTAATTGAACGGAATTGCTAAAAAATAATGGAAATTTGACATTTGCACATAGCTTCTTCATTTGTTTCCATCGTTCGTGAAGCTTCCTTTATGAGGAAGCCATGATAATAAACATAAAGGTCATAAAAATGGTCAAAGGGATCCTCATAAAGGAGGGTCCAGGAACGACGGAAAAAAAATGAGGAAGCTATGTGCAAATTCCAAATCTGCATGATTTTTTTTTTTAAGATACTCCATTCCTTTAGCTTGCTGTTTGATTTCTGCTGGGCCTACTTTTTTTTTCACGGAGCATTAAAGCGTTTCAATTTTTTATTGAACAATCAATAAGTTGCTCTGAAAGATCCGAATCACACAAGTTCAATTTCGATCATTAGATCAGCACAATTATGATGAAGAGAAAAGCATTTTTTTCTTACGAAAACAAAGCTTTCTGTTTGAGGAAGCAACTAAACAGGAAGACGCAGAAAGAAAACGATATAACATAGTTTTAAAAAACTCATGGTCACAGCAAGTCCAATTATGATATTGCCGCGAGAAATCTAATTACGTATATTGGAATAAAGCCAAGATTTGATAGACTGTCGACTCTTTGTGTTTAACTGGCATATGTGCATCGTGTGACCTTCGTCCAAATTACGTAAACGTGATAAAACGCCTGGTCAAATTTGCTTATAAAATTCGGGCGTTACGCGCAAAGAATTTCTTAGTTCCGCGAGTGAAATCGTTCGACGTTTCAGTCGTAACAGATTGCATTTGAGAAAGGCACACTCTTCATTGCTTGAAACGGTTTTCTCTTTTCACGTGATAAACACAAAACCGCGCTAATTATACAGTGTCAGAAATTTAGAAATATGGTTTTTTTGTGTCGTACATTTTCGTTTCGAAAATGAAATAATTGTTAACGAGTAGCTTAGGGTGATTCGTTTCAGGGCAACTTTTTTTTTTAACCCATCGTGCTCGAAAACCTTTAGTTGGTGCTCAAAAATGAAGTTTCGTGAAAAGGGGGTGTTGTCAAAAAATATTTAGAGGTCGCGAATCAAAATTGAAGGTTTCCCATTTGATTAACATTGAAAAAAAAATTCTCATTATTAGTGTAACCATTACGCGAATTTTGATATCGCGATATTTTCCAAGTGGGTTCTCATAGGAAATATGATACTCTACAATAAAGTTCATTGAGCCATGTCCGTAAATTCAACCGTTTCAGTGGTATCGTTATTTCAAGTGAATATTGTATGAAAATATGTATTCAAACGGCTGTAACGGCTAATATCGAAAAAATTCAAATGAGAACTTTGTAGAGAAAGTAATTTGCTACAAAAAAGTCTGATAACCCGAGCCCGTAGATTCAACTCTTTCGCAGCTTCAGGTGGAATAAGTAAAATAGATTTTTTTGTTTTATTGATTTATTTGCATAGGGCATTCTTTGTGACATTTGTTGAATGGTTTTTCTGATGATTTTTTACATGCTATCTCATAAAAAATGGAGTTCGTTTGATTGAATAAAACAAAAAAATATCTATTTATTTTACTTCATACACCTATACCTGAGAAAGAGTTGAATTTACGGGCTCGGCTTATAAGACTTTTTTGTAGCAAATTAATTTCTCTACAAAGTTCTCATTTAAATTTTTTCGATATATCCAATAGTTTAGGCGTTACAGCCGTTTGAATGGATATTTTCATACAATATTCACTTGAAATAATGATACCTCTGAAACGGTTGAATTTACGGACATGTCTCAATGAACTCTATTGGAGAGTATCATATTTCCTATAAGAACCCACTTGGAAAATATCGCGATATCAAAATTTGCGGAATGGTTACACTAATAATGAGAAATTTTTTTTTTTCAATGCTAATCAAATGGGAAACTTTCAATTTTGATTCGCGATTATTTTTTGACAATAAACCCCCTCTCACGAAACTTCGTTTTTGGGCACCAACTCAAGGTTTTCGGGCACGATGGGTCCAAAAAAAAAAAGTTGCCCTGAAACGAATGACCCTAAAGTAGTTTTGATCGTTTAGATTTATTTTGCTTTTTCATCCATCAGCGGAAGGACGACAGCTTCGAGACTTACTTTGCAAGAAGACCACCGCCTGGAGGCAGATTTGGTAGCTCTTGGTCCGCGAGAAGCTGGAACACTTGAAGATAATCGAAACCCGCTTCGCCTTCCTGCTGCGCGACGATTTCTGTTGGGACATTAAAAGAACACAACGTTATTACATGTCTTCAATTTTGTACTCGTTTTATATGTGCCAATGAAGAAGAAGAAAAAAAACGTTGCACTTCAAGACGTGGTGTTACGTGAAAATTTGTAAAAATTCGTAAAATGTTTAAAAAAATTGTAATGTATAAAAACGTGAAGAAAAAAATGAACACGTTATTTTTGTCTTCGCATTTTCAGCGCAAGCGTATCATTCGTTTGACCCCTCGATCGTCGTCGTGGCATTTTTCTTAAACATTAAGAGAGGATGGACGAGAATTGAGTAGAAAATTTGGTGGTGAAAAAAAAAAACACTCGTTTCTAGCTTAATCCATAATGCGCAATTGGTCTATAACGATTAGTATGCAGTGATGTAGATTTTTGTAAGTGCTCTTCGACGCATCGTCATTCCTGGTTACGATCTCGGTGAAAACAAAATTATCTCTTTTCCTCGATGCAACTTGCGGAACATGAGGTAGTTTGTTACAAACGTGAATGATGAAAAATAATCGCAATTTTTTTATATTCAAGAAAAATAAAACTCATAACTACGAATAAACGGATCAAAAAATTCTAATCAATTGTACGAAAAAAATTAAATGAATAAATAAAAACATGCAGCTACTTCGATCACGAACGTGTCTCACGCTACATTTCTTATGGAAATATCTTAGAAATCTTGAGCGCGAACGGTGAAACATCCGAATCGTCAAAGTACGACGAAATTTTTAATCCACCTCTGGAATTGTCAACACTCGATCGGGAAATGTTTTTGTACTCTCATTCTTGCCTCTTGAACGACATAAGAAAATTAATTTTCTCTGTTTTGTACGTTATAACGGCAATCGCAATGAATCTCCATAAGAAATGCATTGCCGTTAAACTATCGAGAAGAGGTATATAATATTATTTTAAAAAAATAAAAAGGGAATTGCGAGACAGAAAAATCTAGTGTGTTTTGTAAACAAGTTTGCACCTACCTGTGGGCGCCTTCTAAACTATTATTCCAACACGAGATCAAGTACTTTAAGTTTGATATATTTTTTCTAATTTTTTCTTTGCCTCTATCTCGTAAAGTGACATGACAACTCCAAGGGTGGACCTATTTTGATTTTTTTTATATCTCTAACGTCTCTCTACCATGATCGTGTGATTTATAATTCGTACGAATGTCAAAAAAAGAAAATAACGAAGTGAAGAATAAAAATGATTGTAAATAAAATGGAGAATTCGTCGTTGTCGATGACCGTTCGAATGAATCGGATCAAAGAGTTTATTCCAAATATCTTATTAAACAATTCACCTAACGACTTTGTGTTTTTCTACTTTTGTACTAAATGTTTCGTCACTTACGACTAAGCTTAATTGTTAAATTGCATATGGCGAACGAAGCTCCGAACAAAAAACATCGACGATATGACAATCCTTCGGTCCTTTTCTCTTCCTCACTTCTATCGATACAATCACAAGCGCCGATTAATTCGCCATATTTCTTCTCACTGTCAACGTTAAATTGAGACTGATTGTTTGCAAATTCTTATACCGTGATAATGAATAATTAATTAATAATTAAGTAATTGCTTGGCACTCATAATTAATACTTTTCATAATCAGAGAACCAGCTCTGTCAAACGTGAGAATAAATATCGAAAGATTACATGACGTTTATAGAGTTACAAAGAGTGGATGGAAAAATCTGGACAAAGCTTGAAACAGAGATACGATAAAATTCTTGACACAGAGTAGCGAAAAAAAATAGATATGTTTATATTTAAATCGTCTATATGCGATTGAAGCCGGGTCGCGAAATACAAACGCTCAAAATTACAAGGAAAATACGAATTTGTTTCTTTACTTCTCGAAATAGCCTAATCGAATAGGTTTTTCCAGGACGGAGGATGGTGAATCCCGTTTCAAGTATCAAAGTTAAATTCGTTAAGGATGTTTAGTCCCTATGAAATCATTAAATGTTAATCGTTCAGTACATAGCTTCTTAATCGTCGTGAAATTTTTACACGACCTCCTGAATACTTCGTGGAAAAACATATTAAATTTTCAGAATTCTATCATCATCACTTCAACCTCCTTAAGAGTTAAAATGAAAAATGATGAGAAAATTCTGAAAATTAGGTATGTTTTTGTATGAAGTATTTGAATTTCACGACGATTAGAAAGCTCGTTATTAAAATATTAACATTTTGTTAAGAACAATTTTTTAAACGAATAAAAAAAATATTTATCAATAAACGTCGTTTTGTTTCCGTTGCTTTCAATATAGTGTAGATATTAAAAAATTGAGAGGTCAAAAAAAAAAACTTATCGCAAAGTTATATCAGTTTCCATAAGACTACATTTAATTTAATTTAATTTGTTAATGTTAATTGTTCGATAACGAGCTTCCTAGTCGTCGTGAAACTTTTACACGACCTTTTAAATAATTAATCCAAAAACATACTAAATTTTCAGAATGTTCTCATCATTTGCGATTTGGGACTCAACATCCTTAAGTACGTGAATATTAAGAGGAATTCTAAAATACATCTCAAATCGAGGAATTATTAAAGAATGACTCGGTATTAGACTTATCTTGCGATTTTCACGCTCATCGAAATTAGAGTACTTTGTTAAAAACGCAAAGTTCTCAAGAAGGATCTAAAAAATTTTCATTGAAAATACTCGAATCTCGAATTAAAATCCAAAAATAAAGCCTATTTTTTGACTTGTCGGCTCAACGTTAAAACAAAATGGCATTCATCCGTAATGTGACGAGGTCGATTTTTTTGTAGCACCTCGATAAAAGTCACCGCGTCAAACACGGTCGTGTTGCTTTTTTGCACTCAGTGAATTGCACAGCAATAATTGTCAAGAAAAAAGTTAATAAATATTTTCTTCGAACAAGCGAAAAAAGTTATCAAGAGTAATTCGAGTCTACTTATTATTTATAAGTTAGGGATAAATATTTTTCTAGCTAACGTGATCGCTAAGTTGGAAAAAGTATTTTGAATCATTTTTCACCAGAATGATACGACTATCCCTGAATTACACTTATGAGCTAAGTTTGATATTGTGGCAAGGGAAAATTATCCAGTCACTAAAATTTTGACTGGAACCTACGTTATAAATATGTTTTTCCTTTTTCTTTGGTGTTTCTCATAAAGGCAGCACAGTGATTTCCAAAGATTGCTTTCAGGGATTTTTAAATAACGGACAAGGGGCAAGTTTTGTTCAAAATCGCAGTTTTGATTTGCGCGAAACTCTGGCGAGTATTTTGCGTTTTGCCGATAAGAGAGATTACAACAGGATCTTATCGTGATCCGAAAGGTATGTCGAAATAGAGGAGAATTATTTCTCGTTAAATCCATCATCGTAGGACCCGACGAGTATTTTGGTGTTCAATTTTGGCATTTTTGATGGAAATTCAATTTTTCTCTGTCTTCAGTGATATAGTTTAACGTCTTGACAAATATATATCAGCGTAAATCCGTCAACGTTATCGCTGAGTCTCATCGAATCGATACTACTTAATTAAGACTAGATAAATATGTTTGCAATTACAAACTCTTAATTTGTGGTCCCAAATTCTAATTTCATGAGAAATTTATACTGACGTTAGCTTTTTATCGATGATTTTTTCATTCTTTTTTTTTGGCTCAATGAAAAATTTCACCGATTGGCACATTATCGTTTGATTTGCGTTGCACGCTATCGAATTAATTTTTTTTTTTCGTTCTGTTCTTTTTTTAGGCTATCAACGAAATTGACATGCGAAATTTTGTCACTGCAATATGTAATCGGAATGAGGGGAGATTTTTGCTCTCCACCTCTCCTCTCCTTTATCACTTGTTATCGCGTAATTTTGTTTGTAGTTTTCCAAGACTCGATAGCCATTAATACTTGTATGTATAATAATGGACATGACACGATTTTGTTTCTGTTGTTTCTTTTTCTAATTTCGCGAACGATGCGAGCGTCATGTGTGTTTGTGAACACGTGATTGGGTGTTAAGACAGCAGCACAACGAGAGCATTGAGTGTAAGTATGGAAAAGTAAATGAACCTTTGATTCTCCTTTCGATGGCCGTTTCTAATTCAGCCTCCTTCTTCTGGGCCTCAAGACTCGGCTTTGGAGCTCCCGGGAACGTGACCAAAACTATGCTCATATTGTCTCGGCTACCCTGTAACGGTGGAAAAAAAGATAAATTAACTATAAAAAAACGTGCTTCGTTAAGAAATATCCGAATATCCTGTTATACGTACAAAAATAGTTAATCTCAAGAAATTTTTTATTCAAATGGAGGTAAATGTTTCTCGAATTATTTTAATGAAAATAAAGGCATTTTAAGAGTTAAAAGTGTGAACTTCTGAAGTATCCAATTTTGGACGACTCAAAGATATGCAAAGCTTCTTTCAAACGTCAGAGATGTCTTTTTACTAGCAAATTGATACTCTCATTTTGCAATACCTTTTTTTTTATCCAGAAAATCCTTTATTCAAGGAGTAGATAATTTCATCTAAAAAATGTATTCATTCGATTTTTTTAAAATCCGTCATTGCAAAGTGGAGGAAGTAAAACATACTTTGAAAAAAACGATTATATCTACGAAATTGTAAATAAGAAATTATAAAACGAAAGTAAAGACGAAATTTTGGACTACCAGTGTTTGAAATAAAACAAATTCCCGCTTAAAATTAACGATTGTTTGAAAATTGCAATAAAATTTGCACTGAGTAAAGGTAGAGAGATGGTATACTTGTGTGCAAAATTTTGAATCAAAATCTTGAAACCTTCTTCAGATTGATTTGAATTTGATTTGATTTGAATCGGCGAAAAGTTTCCGGACAAAACTTCAAAAAAGGTCTGGAACGTTTTTTTATGCCATTTCGCCGGAAGTCAACGTAGACTAATTTAACAAGCGGCATTTTAAAGGGGAAGAATTCGGCTTGATTTCCTGATTTTTTAAATTATATTTTTACGATTTGTTTCTAGATTTGGACTCTCCTTGGAAAACAGCTGTTTTTCGCCTTTTTCCCCCTCTCTTCAGGTGCACCCATCTTCTAGAGGGAGGTTTTTTAAATACATTTTTACGATTGGATTCATAAAGAGGAATGTTTAAGCTTCAATTTCCCTTTTTAAAAAACTTTGAGCGATTTTTTTTCCAAAGTTATTCTATTTTTTATAAAAAAAGAGGAAATTCGAAAAATCCCGTATAACATGAAAACGAAGAGGATTCATGAAAAACTTCAAGATAGCAAAAAGTTGCGTCTGTTTTTTTTAGTGCAGAGGAATTTTTTCAGATTTTTTTCCAAATTTTTTTTTTCTCATTTTCTGGCTCGGAGCTCAGTTCATTCAATTACCATAACTCCAGAACTATGGGATTATTGTAAAAATTTCAAGACAGGAAAATACTTTATTTTGCCATTTTCAACACATTGGAATTTTTATTCAATTTTTTTTGCCTAATTTTTTTTCGAGCCTCAACGTAAGAAAACAAAATTTTGGAAAAAAAAATCGGAAAAAATTCCTCTGAACTCAACAAAAACAGACGCAACTTTTTGCTATCTTGAGGTTTTTCATGAATCCTCTTTTTTGTCGTGTTATACGGGATTTTTCAAATTTCCTCTTTTTCACAAAAAAACAGAATAACTTTGGGAAAAAAATCGCTCAAAGTTAAAAAAAATAAAGGAAATTAAAGCTCAAGCTTTCCCCTTTATGAATTCAATCGTAAAAATGGAAGAGAGGGAAAAAGGCGAAAAACAGCTGTTTTCAAAATAGTCCAAATCGAAAAACAAATTGTAAAAATAATTAAAAATACAAGAAACGAATCCAAATTCTTCCCATTTAAGGAGGTTCTATCGCCATAATCATAATAGTATATACAAAGTAACGGCAAAATAATCAGATACAATTTTTCCAAGCTAATTTTTTGAAATTTTCCGTGAATCTTCTTGAGCGTCGTATTATAATGTGTAAAAAGTTTCATCGTCTGGTAATCGAGATATTCAGTGTTTAAAATCGCAACTTTAACACAAGGTCTTACGGGAAGTTACGAAAAAAGGCGATATTTTACAACAAATAACTCGATTTCTAGAAGTTCAAACTTTTTCAAATTTTACCTACAGTTGAGTATGATTGTTATGAAGGTTCATACGAATTTTAAACAATTGAACTTGAAATTTATCTAACGCATGAAAAACGATGATACCTCCTTAAAATGCCGCTTTTTAAATTAGTTTACGTTGACTTCCGGCGAAACGGCGAAAAAAAAAAAACGTTCGAGACCTTTTCCCAAGTTTCGTCCGGAAACTTTTCGCCGTTAGTGTACGTTCGAACATTTGAAAAGAAAGTGATGTCTTGACGTTCCAAGACATTTTGAAGATACCGGCATGATAATCTCAATCTCTTCCTTCAGGCGCAAACAAAGCTCACCTTATAAAGACAGGTGTCGATAACTTGATTGGTAACGGCTTCTAAATCATCGGTGAGCAACAGCCTTGAGTATATAAAATCGCAAAGATCCTCGTTGGTCATAACGTCCCAAATACCGTCACAGGCGAGTACCAAAAATTCATCGTGCTTGTCCCGATCGCGCACGAATATTTCGGGTTCGGGTGATACGAGCTGTTCGCAAGGTCCGCGTCCCTCGACATTTTTGTACTCATAATCGCCGAGTGCCCGTGAAACGGCGAGTGAGCCATTTACGCGTTGTACCATAACGCTACCGCCGGCCTTTTGAATTCGCTCCTTCTCGGCGGGTACAACGGGCTTGTGATCCCTCGTCGAGAATATCGGCGTCGCCGAGTTGCAAAGTACGGCCCTCGAATCGCCGCAATTGGCAATATATATGATTCTCGGTGATATAAATGCGCAAACGGCGGTTGAGCCGGATTTATCGGTGCCAGCGGTCATTTCCGGTAGATCTCTCATCTCATCATCGAGACGCAAGAATCCCGAGTGAATGCCCTTTGGAACGTCCATTTTGAATTCCTCCGTTTGCATTATACACTCGAGAAGGTGTTCGGAGCTGTGCGCCGATACGAGAGCACCGGCGTGACCGTCGAACACCGCGAAGTAACTCCAGTCCTTCAGATGACCTTCTAGGCACGGTATCGCCTTGTGAGCGTCCTCCATTTCGACGCGCCAGCCTTGCATACTGGCGACGCCGTAACGCAGATCGTTGCCTTCGCCGTGCTCATTGTACTTTTCCGTATTTGGCGTGTCCAAAAATGCCCCCATAGTATATCGACTCGATGCTATTTGTTATCTCTCTTCCTCGAACCGAACAAAAAAGCCTTATTGGTATCTCGCGCCGTCTCGATGATCACGATTATCCTCTATTTGATCAGCATCTTCCGACGACAGCCTCAAAGATTGCTTTCTCCTCTTCTATCTGCGCATTGAAAGAGAGAGAAAAATAACCAGAGATACTGTGAGGGAAGGAAAGCAAAAATTATCGCTATCGCTCGTTTTTCGTTTTGTTCGCATCTTTGCATGAACTTTTGCGTGTTTCTCTCGTTTTTATCGACGCTCGTTTCTCCTTCTGCTCTCTCCGCTCGAATTGCGGAGTTTTCAATTAAGCATCGATACCTTCCCGACATTAATGTCAATTCAGCCTCGACGAAAGGGCAAAGGAAGATAAACATTTGGCGGAGACTCGCTCTCCATTTATGTTCTCTGTTACTTGCCAATAATCAATTATTTTACTAAAATAAGTATTTGTAACTACGCGTGTTAACTCTGCATTTCCTATCGTGAATTACTATGTTTTTAGTGCGTTGCTGAAAGAAAATCATAAACAAGAAATGTAACGAAACAAGTAACTGACAAACGGAGCGTTACTTTTGTGTGTTACGTTGCTTTTTCATAATTTTTTCCAGAAATGCGGTAAAAAAGTCCATTTATTATCTAAACTGAAGAGCTAACATATCCACGTACAAATACTCTGGATTATTTTCGTAAAATGACTGATTATTGCCAAGTAACAGAGAAAATAAAAAAACGTTTTCAAAAGTAACGAAGGCGGACATCACTGGTGTGTGATTAAAGAAAGTTTGTTTTTCGCGTTAGCGAAGATACTCGGATAAAATCATAAGAAGAATAATGTCGCTTGAGAGGGAAACGATTAAAGCGTTACAAAAACAAATCGTGCGAGTTCCGCGGTCTTTGGATATACGCGTTCCTCGACGACGAACGTGAGAGAGAGGGACAGAGATATGTATATTTACCGGTAATCGCGTAAAAGAAGATGTCGATCTATGATTTCGGAGTGACGAAGAAGCGGGCGTGATATTAGCGCGTAATTGCGATAAAAACGAGACAATCAGGAGGAAATAGTCGTATCGCGAAAATGGTAAAAGCGTGAAATCCCAAACTGTATTTGGCATGGCAAGAAATTTTTTTTTGTTTCGCGACTTAAAATAGTAAACGATTTGGGCTTAATTTTCTTGGCACTATGATTCGATAGATATTGAACGATGGACTTACTGGTGACAAGCGTTTCCGATTATCATTATTTTACTTCGGTTTTTACGTGCGTTAACGAACGTGTTTGGTACACGATAATTGCTAATCGACTCGTTTCATGTTTTTGTCAAGGCACACGAATATCACCGTCACCATGTCTTTTTTTGCCAGGGGCCCTCAACGCACACTATCTCGCTCTCTCGCACACTCGTCACTGCGAACATGCACGCACACACACGCACACGCCGGAACAGCGACAATCGACTCGCATGAATGGCGGACGCGCACACAACTTCGCGGTAAAACGATACTGCGCGTGCGCGAAGATTTATAAATAGAACGGCGCGAGGTGTCGTCATCGCGGACCAGTTGGCTTCTCGTATTTTCCGTTCGATTACGAGCGTTTCACAAGTCGTTTTTTAACCCGTATAAAGTCTAACGTCCGCGTTTTCGAAATCATTTATATTCTCGTGGATTTACACTCGATAAAATCAAATTCAAGGTCTCATCAGCGAGGCAATTCTTCATTTTCACGCTGACGGTTTTTAAATCGCTGTTGAAAATCAGCCGTTTTATCCTCTATTTATCGATGCACTGACAGCTCGCTTGTTTCCAATGTCCGTCGTTGATCGGTACTTTCTTGCGCAAAAACATCGTTAATTCACAACGGATGCAATCACGCTCGATTACTATGTTTCAAAGTAAATACGAAGCACGATTTTGTCCCGATATCAGACCCTCCGTTGGAAGAATGCCGATCTTTCCGTGACACTTCCGGTTGAGACCGGAAGTAATGTTTTAAAAAACGCGCGGGAGAGAAATGGCGCGCGCAGCGTTCAATTCCGTGAATGAAAATTTACATATATATATGTTATAGACCTGGAGATACATAATTGTACTGGAAATCACGTAAAACGCATGCGTTAAAAACGATATTGCAAAATTCATTTCAGCTGTGTTCCATATACGTGTGTCCCGCCTCTATGGGGTTGCTGAACTGGAAGGGATATTCCCGCGTAAATTTCAAAGTTTCGCATTTGCTCCGACGGGAAGAAAAAGTAGTTTACATTAATTCGGGATACTTTTCGAAGCATAATAAATATATTTAAATACTTAAATAAAAAATATCCAGTATTCCAACATCAGTAACATTAGGCTTAGACGCGGTGCGTTTTAGCTCGTAAGTGCAAAAATATTCGACGCATAGGGGATCGCTATTATTGTTTTTTTCCTCGTTTTTTGCATCATTTGAAAGGTACAAATCCGAGATCACGGGGTTGCATGTATTTCACGACATCGTCTTCGGTTATTGCGCTTCTTCTCGTTTGATGCTCGCTAACAATTTTTTGTATAACTTCTATCAGTTCCTTCTTGAGCTCACCCGTCAGAATTTCACCGCTTGTGTATCCCTGCGGAACAATATTAGAAGATAAATAATATTTGTTATTTAATAATAATATAATTCATCTTATATTAATAATTGAAGAATGTGATCTAATGGTCTTATAATAATTATAAATTGTTAAAATTATAATGATTGCGATTGTCAACTACCTTTTTCAATTGTTCAAGTTTATCATCATCCTCGAGGAAGAATCTCAGCCATTGATAGGATATATCGACATCGCAATTGCCGCCCAATAATCTGTGCTCCTCGACCGTCGGTTGACCGCCCGAAAAAGCGTGCTTATTAACTTTGTTTTTAATCTGTTTAGCGGTATCTGTGAGGAATATCGCGGTATTCGTATCGCTGGCCGACATTTTTGTCTTCGAGCCTTGAAGCGCGGGAAAGAAGGTCGAATGAAGAAGCGCCGGTTTCGGATAGCCTATTCTTGGCGCGACGTCTCTGGTCATTCTGAAATAAGGATCTTGATCTATGGCGCAAGGAATCAAGCAGTGAACCTTGGTGTCGCCGAAGATGAAGGGAAAGGTGCTGGAAATCGCGGGAGCGGCTTGCGTAGGAGGAAAACTAATTTTTCCAATAGGATCGCTGTCCCCAAAGCCGAAGATACCCTTGACCTGATTGAAGGTCACTGATCTCTGTATCCTTATCATATTTTGATAGAACGAAGGATTGTTGCCAATGTGCTCGAGATTGGAGAATACGAAGGTTTTGTCGAGGTCAAAGCCACATGCTATGATGTCCTTGGCATTGGCGTACGACAGCTTGATGGCGTCTTCCATTTTCAAATTTTTCCATATAAACTTTTCGTCGTCCGTAAGTTGTATTACCAACGGAACATTGAATACATCCTGAAGCCATTTGCAAAATACAAAGGGTATCAGATGACCGAGATGCATGGCGTCCGAACTCGGGCCTCTTCCAGTGTACAAATAGAAGGGTTTTCCTTGTTCGTAGAGATTCAACACCGTGTGCATATCGCGGTGGGAAAAGAAGATTCCTCTTCTGAGAAAGTGATGCGGCCTTTTGCCTGTTATATTGGCAAAACGCGTGAGGAGTTCCTCGTCGATCTTGGAGCTGCCGAATCTTTCTGTGAATCGCATCCGAACGTAAATTTTTTTTTTAAAGATTAATAAACCAATTGTAGAAATAAAAAACGTCAACATAGCTTTTCTATCATTTTTGACCTTTGTTAAGCTTTTTTATAAGGAAGTTATCATCAAACTATATTTTTATTGTAAAATAAAGGATAAGGGAGCTCAAGGAATTGCCTGTAAAGGACACTCGTCATAGAAAAAGGCGGTAGCCGCCATAGACAAATTTTTTATCGGCACGATTTTGAATTTTATTATGAGAAGAAAATAAGTACTCACTGATTAACTTGTCATAATCGACCCCGGTGTCATTTTTGCTTTCGACAGCCCACGGTGTGACGAGATCATCGTCGCCACCGGTAATCGACATATTGTCAATACTTGAATTCAACTCCGCCATGATATTTACGACAATTATTATGGTTTCATATGATAATACTGATGTTCACTTTTTAACAATACTTTCACGTGAATTTCTGCAGTGTCTGTCCATCGGCAGCTGTGACATGTGTGACACACGCAACATTTGCCGAAGGTACGAAACGCTACGTTTATATGACGAAAGTTTCGTCACGAAACAGGAAAACGTGAGCTTCGAAATTCCGAAAACGTGTGCCGATGCGGCCATTTACTTTTTTTTTTAATGAAGGGAGGCTAAATACCGACATAGCAGCAGTTATGTTATGTTCTCGTTCTTACCGACAGCGGATAATAAGAACTGGACGCCATCTAGCAGCTGGTGGCTGAACTAAGAATACGGATAACGACAGATAGCGCCACTGCAATGTTTCGCGCTTTGAAGACGCGGCACGATTTTACACGGGTTTCCTCGAATCCTCGGAAGCACCTCTTCGACGAATTGCACAAGGAGCAACTTGTGTTTGTGTTATTTGTTGTGTACGATTGTACACAATTAAAAAAATTTCGACATTTTTGATCACCTCTCCGTGAACTCTAATTCGTCCTTCATCGAATATAACATAAACGGAAGAAATGGGTGTACCAGCATTCTTTCGATGGCTCAGCCGAAAATATCCTTCGGTTATCGTCGAATGCATCGAACAAAAGGTAACTTTTTTTGCGTTTCTATCGTAATGTTTGGTATTCAATCGTACCTGTGCTCATATTGTCGTCTTCTCTTCTGCAATAGTGTAAAATTTTTTTAACTCAATTAAAAATCGAGGAATTATGATTTTGAGTAATTCAAGGTTATGTTGTTGCCCGATATGCTCACTTTTTTAAACTGTAACACGGCTCTTCGTGATTTTTGTGATTTATGAGTTGCCTGGTGCAGAAATTAATCTGTTAATTCACACGCATTATATTCGCGAAATTTCTGTGATATTTGTATATTTGGAAAACAGGAAGATAGCTCAGTCAGTGCAACTTTAAATGTCTATTATTTCTTCAATATATATAGACTTTATTATTTACCGATTCTCTGTGTCATTTCGAAAATTGAGTCACGTTTTATGTTTGTAAAGTTGCCGTTATTGGAATGCAATGAAAATATTTATTTTGCTCCTTTTGGTAGACTACAGAGAAAATTTCAATGGTAGTTAATTCAAAGTATTTATAATCGAGAAGATGAATTTTAGAAACAAGCCTTTATTTCATTAATATTCATTCCAGTTTTGTAAATCTAAACTTCTTATACTTTCAAATAACTCAGCATAAATTTCTATTGATTCAAAGAGCACGTCGACCGATGGAGTTGCCGTTCCAATCAATTCGGCAGATCCAAATCCGAATGGAGTGGAATTTGACAATTTATATCTCGACATGAATGGCATAATACATCCTTGTACGCATCCGGAAGACAAGTATGAAAAAAGCATTAAACCCTCAGGTAATGTAAGAGTAACTATATAATGGTACGAATCAACAGGCCAGCACCGAAAAACGAGGATGAGATGATGGAGGCTATCTTCGAATGCATCGACAGATTATTTTGCATCGTTAGACCCAGAAAAGTTCTCTACATGGCCATAGACGGCGTTGTAAGGATGATTTTAGAAAAATGGAAGTTTTTAAAAATTCCAAGAATTTATCACTGAATAAAAAAATGTTAAATTTTAATAGGCACCCAGAGCCAAGATGAATCAGCAACGTTCGCGTAGATTCCGCGCATCCAAAGAGACCTCTGAGAAACTTTCTGAAATGGATAGAATAAGATCGGAACTGGCCCTGAAGGGAGCATTTTTACCACCTCCAAAACCAAAAGGCGAACATTTTGATAGTAATTGCATCACGCCCGTGAGTCGCATTTTTTTTGAGGAGTGCGTTTTTTTTCAGATATACGAAAGTATCTCTCACTGTTATATCTCGTTTCAGGGTACTCCGTTCATGGCTCGATTATCGGCTTGTTTACATTATTACATACACGAGCGGTTAAACAACGATCCTGGTTGGAGAAATATCAAAGTTATACTCAGCGATGCTAATGTGCCCGGAGAGGGAGAGCATAAAATCATGGATTTTATTCGCAAGCAGCGAGGTAAAGTATCTGCAATTCAGAGATCGGCAGTAATGATATTTTCAGGCACATTTTCGGAAAATATTATCAATTTTTTGAAAATTAATAATTTTGAAATCTAAATTTTCAATTACCCGACACTGGTTAACGGAAAATAATAAATTTCCAATGATCCAAACAATCGGTAATTGGACGAAAAATAATATCAATTACTCAGAAAATGGGTAATTGGTCTGAACATATTTTCAATTATTCGAATAATCGTTATTTGGTCGAAAAATAATGTCAAATTTTCAGAAAAATGGGTAAATGGTCTAAAAATATTCTCAATTATCCGAATAATCGGTAATTGGTAGGAAAATAATATCAATTTTTCAGAAAAATGGGTAATTGGTTTAAAAATATTTTCGATTTTTTAGAAAAAACTTAATGACTTATTGAAAATCGGAGTGATAAGAGATATGTAGAGATATGTAGAGGTATCTACAGGCATATACAGTTGTATGTCGGCATATAAAGGTATTTGCAGGCATATACAGGCATAAAAAGGTATGTAGAGATATACAGAGATACATATCTATATACCTCTAGATATCTCTAATCACTCCTATTTTTTCAAAAACATTTTTTCAATAAATTATTAATTTTTTTCTAGGAAATTGAAAATATTTTAAAACTCATTACCTGTATTTCTGGGTAATTGATATTATTTTTCAACCAATTACCCATTTTTTTGAAAAGTTGATATTATTTTCCTAGCAATTACCCATTTTTCTGAAAAATTGATATTATTTTGCTACCAATTACCGATTATTCGGGTAATTGATAATATTTTCAGACCAATTATCAATTTTTCTGACAAATTGATATTATTTTTAGCTCAATTACCGATTGTTCGAATAATTGAAAATATTTTCAGACCAATAACCCATTTTATGATTAATTGATATTATTTTTTTACCAATTACCGATTATTCGGATAATTGGAAATATTTTCAAACCAATTACCCATTTTCTGAGTAATTGATATTACTTTTCGACCAATTACTGATTATTTGGATAATTGAAAATAGTTTCGGATAATTTGAATTTTTCCATCAATTGGTATTCCATCTTTCAAAATTATCGATTTTCAATCAGTTGAAAAATGGAAAATCGTAATTTTTTTTGCCGATCCCTGTTGCAATTACGATTATCTTAATTTAATTAATTTTTTAATTTCCAGAGTTTTTAAAAATAATTCCAACAATTTCATGTCTATATTCTCAACGATGTTTATAGTTTTTTATTTTTTTCACAGCGCAACCGGATCATGACCCAAACACACAGCATGTCTTATGCGGTGCCGATGCTGATTTAATAATGTTAGGATTGGCCACACACGAGCCAAACTTTACGATTATTCGAGAAGAATTCAAGCCCAACAAACCAAGACCGTGCGACATTTGCGGACAGTTGGGTCACGAGATGAAGGATTGCACGGGTTCGGAACCCGAACAGGCCAAGGAGGATGCGGCTTTTGGCTCCGAGTGCCAATTCATATTCGTTCGTTTGAACGTTCTGCGGGAATATCTAGAGCGTGAATTGCAAATGCCGAACTTACCGTTCAAGTATGATTTCGAGCGTGCCATTGACGACTGGGTGTTTATGTGCTTTTTCGTTGGAAACGATTTTTTGCCTCATCTACCGTCACTCGAAATTCGAGAAAACGCAATCGACAGACTCGTGAATCTTTATAAAAAGACAGTTTACAAAACGGGGGTACGTGAAGTTCGAATATTTCGACGATTTTACGTACTGTACATCAGGGTTGCAAATAATGCATTACTGTTTTTAATGCATTTACATTTTCAATAAGCATTGACTCTTATTTCAACTAATTATTTCAATTAATCAGTAAGAATTGATTAATTGAAATAATTTCAATTAACCATTAAATGTTAATGATTAATGGAAATAATTTCCATTACATGTTAATGTTTAATGGAAATTATTTCGATTAGCCATTAAAAAAGTAATAATTAATGCATTACTTTTTTATTAAATATTTCGCAACCCTGCCGTTCATTTTTCTTCTCGACCCAGAGAAGATAATCAACGTTTGCTCTTATTTTCACAGGGTTTCCTGACCAACAGCGGTGACGTTAATCTCGACAGAGTACAACTTATTCTCTCGGATCTTGGTGACGTCGAGGATGAGATTTTTAAGAAAAGACAACAGAACGAATTGGCGTTCAAGCAACGGGAAAAAAACAAGAAACGTCGAATGGAAGCTATTAGCAATTACAAACCGAATTGGACGCCAGTCGGTCAATTCGCACCGACTGTAAGCTTTGTTCTCATTTTTGTTTTAACCCTAATTATCTTACTATTGTGATTGTCACAATTTATCCATAGTGGCCAGAACAGTAAATTTTGGAAAAGCTGGGGAATTTAAAAATGGTCACGAAAATTAAGGGCGAAGCATGAAATTATTCAATTGTTGAATAATTTTTTTTTTTGAAGTTCAATCATTTATTCGGACCATCATTCGTTATGTTGCAGCAATGTAACATGGAAGTTACATGTAATGTTACAATGTTATTTCTATGTAATAGCTGTTATATAACGTGCAAGTAACATGTTATGTAACATTTGTTACATACAGGTTACATAACTGGTGTATAACGTTTTCACATTACAGCAGGGGAAAAAAAATTTGCAAAATAATAATATTGCAGTAATATAACTGAAATATTACGATGATATCATCGTAATATTGCTGTTATATAAATGCAATATAACAGTTACATTAATGTAACATCACATTCCAATATTGCGGTTACATAAGTGTTATAGAATTAAATGGAATAGAATTTAATGAAATACTATTTCTTAAATCGTTGCAGCAATGTAACGGCAATGTTACCGTTTGTAACATGTGATATTATATAGACGTTACATGTAAGTTACAATTTCCTACTCAGCAATATAACATTGTTATATAACTGTTACATAATTGTTACATAATTGTTACATAACAATGGTATATTGGTGACCAGGAAATTTTAACTTACATGTAACGTTTATGTAATATTACATGTTACAAACGGTAACAATGCAGTTACATTGCTGCAACATCACTGCGTCCACTGGGTCATTACTTCCGTTACCATGATTAGTCCAAATTTTACATATGGAAGAAATTTTAATTTCACACTGGAAGCTTTTCGCCCATTTTTAGTGGCCACCATTTTAGTTTATTCTTCTGTTAATGTAACTCGAATGTTCGAACACAGCCACTCGGTCAAGGTAGCAAACCCGTGCAGAATGCACGTCAGGAAGCTTATAAAATGCGAATGCAGGGAAGAGATTACAATACGAATGCGTCGAAGGGAACAAACTCAAATACCGCCCTCGAGAGCATGATAGTACCCGAGGTAAGTCTTGGACGATTCGTCGACGTGAATTTCGCAAATATCCATTCTTCAACTAATCCGATATTCTGATGGAACGTCATCAGGGCTCGGATAACACCGATGGAAAACGCAAGATTGATCAAGTTCAGAAGGAGGATGAGGAGGATGATCAAGCTCACGATGAAGTTCGACTTTGGGAGGATGGCTTCAAGGATCGTTATTACGAGTCGAAATTCGATGTTTCAGCGGATAATTTTGCATTTCGGTGAGGTTATATCAAGGTCAACGCTCTACGTTGATAGAATGCTTTTTTTACTCAAAATTTTAATTTTTTTTATCCAGGAACAACGTTGCTCTTCAGTACGTACGAGGCTTGTGTTGGGTATTGCGTTATTATTATCAGGGATGCGCATCCTGGAAATGGTATTTCCCTTATCACTATGCGCCGTTTGCCAGTGATTTCATAAATATCGGTGGTCTTTCTACCCAATTCGAGAAAAATACTATTCCAGTAAGTCTCGACGAAGTTTAAAAAAGTCATTGATACTTTTTTCCTTTGTCATAAATTACAATTGGCTTTATGGTTTTTTTTTTTTTAGTTTCGTCCGTTGGAACAATTGATGGGTGTATTTCCAGCTGCCAGCAGTGGTCACGTTCCGGCACCGTGGGCTCCATTAATGAGCGATCCGGTGAATAAAATGCACAATTTTCTAATTTTCGATATTGAACGATCATCGGCAATATCAGCATCGTTGATTTTTTGTATTTAAAATTTTTCAGAAATCCACGATCATCGATTTCTATCCGGAAGACTTCAAGATCGATCTCAATGGCAAGAAATTTGCGTGGCAGGGCGTCGCTCTTTTGCCATTCGTCGATGAAAAGAGACTTTTTAAGGCTCTGGAACCCTATTACGAGCAATTGACCGATGCTGAGAGTGAGTTATATTCTATTCTGAATATTCTTTATTTTGCAAATAATTTTTTTTACCATTGAATTTTGCAATATATTCGGTGTTTCAGTTGTAAAATCGTTTGGTTCTCTTCTTTTTTTTATTTCAGTAAAGCGAAATGTTCGGGGCGACGATCGTTTGTACGTCGGTCTCGGTAACAGCGGTTACGATTTTCTCAAGGGTCTTTACACGAATAAGGTCGAGTTTAGCTCGGAGACTGAGATATCGGTCGATGGGATGCGAGGTACCGTCATGATTGCCGAAGACTGCGTTGGCGATGGAGCTACGTTACCTTCGCCCATAAACGGTATGCCCGTTCGCAATAACAAAGTTTATTGGTAAGTTCAACGACCAAAGATATTCAGTCGTTCTTATTTCTCCTAAAATTCATCTTCCGACATGCAAAGCCCAAGGTCTTAAAAAATTATCTAAAAATTATGAATTTGAATTTGTGCCAATTTTCATAAAAATAATCCGTGATATTAATCGCTCCGAATCAAATGGATAAAGCTAAAATTTGGAAACAACTTGCAAATGTCAATCTTTTATTTTGTGAACTCTCGATTTTGCATCTCCATATTTTGTAAAAATTCTTTTTTCGAATAGTTTACGATTCCGCGATCCAAAGTACAACGATGGTCATGTTTTTCTGGCGGAACGATTGAAGGGCGTAAATGAACCGCCTAAAGTACTCAAACCGCAGGATTTTGAGCAAATGAATCGCAACAATGGCAATCAGTGGAGGCCACAAATTGGCTTTACACCATCGAACAAGGCTGGACTGCTCGGTGAAGCCGGTCATCGTATGATCGGGTAATTTTATTTTTATCCAAAACATAATTATGAATATTATATGGGACTTTCATAACATTTTGCATACGTAGCGATGCAAAAAAAAACATTGACAGGTCTATGTGAATTCTTAGCAAATAATATTTCAGTGTCGTTATTTTTTCAAGAGTAACAAACAATATTGCTCGAGTGACATCAGATTGTGCCTCATTTTATTAATTGAAAGATGCTTCCAATTCCCACATACATTGATTTATCAAAGACAGCATTATTTCTTGACAAAAAAAAATAATCGCTCAAAACGATGCCAATTTATTTGCACATGTAGCAAACATACACTACCGGTGAAAAATTTCCGGACAAAACTTCAAAAAAGGTCCGGAACGTTTTTTTATGCCATCTCGCCGGAAGTGAACTAATTTAACAAACGGTATTTTGAAGTGGAAGAATTTGGCTTCATTCCCTGCTTTTTAAATTATTTTTACAATTTGTTTTTAGATTTGGACTCTATTTTGAAAACAGCTGTTTTTCGCCTTTTTCCCTTCTCTTTTTTTTTGAAACTTTGAGCGATTTTTTTTTCCCAAAGTTATTCTGTTTTTTGTGAAAAAGTGGAAATTTGAAAAATCCCATATAACATGAAAACAAAGAGAATTCCTGAAAAATTTCAAGATAGTACAAAGTTGCGTTTGTTTTTGTTAAGTGCAGAGGAATTTTTGCGGTTTTTTCCCCATTTTTTTTTTCTCATCTTCCGGGTCGGAGCTCAGATCATTTAATTACCATAACTCGAGAACTATGCGATTACTGATGAAATTTCAAGAGCGAAAAATATTTTATTTTATAATTTTCAATGCAATGAAATTTTTTTTTTTGAATTTTTTTCCCTAACTTTTTTCCAGTCTCAACATAAGAAAACAAAATTTTGGAAAAAAAAATCTGAAAAAATTTCTCTAAACTCAACAAAAACAGACTCAACTTTTTGCTATCTTCAAGTTTTTTATGAATCCTCTTATCCTCTTTGTTTTGGTGTTATACGGGATTTTTGAAATTTCCTTTTTTCTCACAAAAAACAGAATAACTTTGGAAAAAAAACGCTCAAAGTTTAAAAAAAAAGGAAATTGAAGCTGAAACTTTCTCTTTTATGAATCCAATCGTAAAAATGCATAAAAAGAATTTCCTCTAGAAGATGGATGCATCTGAAGCCAGGGGGAAAAAGACGAAAAACATCTGTTTTCAAAATAGAGTCCAAATCTAAAAACAATTTGTGAAAATAATTAAAAAATCAGGAAATAAAACCGAATTCTTCCCCTCCAAAATGTCGCTTGTCAAATTAGTCTACCTTGACTTCCGGCGAAATGGCATAAAAAAACGTTTCAGACCTTTTTGAAGTTTTGCCCGGAAACTTTTCGCCCGTTTCAGCATATTCCGTTTTTATCTCAGAAAATTTTCTCTATATATCATGTTGGATTTGTCCCTGTTTCCTGATGTATTTGAAAATAACAAAGTTGCAGTTTCGTTCGGGATCAGATATCCCGATAGAGTATCCGATGGCGCTTAATTAACGAAGATTTCTTTGATCTTACGAATTGCAGGCATCATGTCAACACAATCAGAGCCTCACAGCCTTACTCGCACGTACCACCTCCACAATCATCGTATCCTCAACAACCGCAGCGGGGTAAGTCCATTTGAGTTCTTGATTTGCAAATAATTCAATTATCACTGCGCTACAGGTGTGGAAGGAAATTTCGCGACGATGAATTCGTCATCAATGATATGACAGATTCGTACGAACGGATGGTGAATCGATTATGATTTTTGATGGCTGCACCAAAGTACACGAAGCTCGCCGGATATTTACGATCCTTCCGAGGGTGGGATGAGGATTCTGGCGGGAAAGGATCGAGAGTTTGCGAGAAAAGGGAGAGAATCTACACAACCCCATAAATCCGTTCGTCAGTCAGTCAGTCAGTCAGTCAATCGTTCTTCGACTCTCGTCTCTCTCTGCCCCTCCCTTTCTCTTCCCCCACCTGCGCGATTTTCCATTTTGCTCCTTCTCTCTTTCTCTCTGTGTGATTTGAGTGAAAAAGTTGGCGGATAGGGATCACGAGAGTAGAATTAAAACGCACGCGACTGTACATTGGCGTTTCTGAGGGGGTCCACAAGTCAGAATCCGACTCACGGCTCATATCCTTCACGAGAGTCTCCCCTCTCTTCTCTCTCTTCTTTCTCTCTCTCTCTCTCTCCCTCTCTCTCTCTCTCTCTCTCTCTCTCTCTCTCTCTCTCTCTCTCTCTCCAGGGTAGTCTTTCATTGTTTTCGCCTCCCTTCGGGAGATTCTCTCGGCCTCATAATCACCCTTGAATTGTTTTTTCTTCTTTCGTATTGCACGTCCGCTCGAAAAATCTCTCTCTTTGGTTTGTTGTCCGTGACCCTGCAAAAATCGAAAAAGGGGTTCCTTCGAGAGCCCCAGCGAGGCCAAAGCGACCCTTTCCTCTCGTATTTCGCATCATCGTTTCATCCAGCCACTCAAATTATTTATTCATTAATCGAAGATGAACGGAACGATCGCGTTTACGTTTGATATGGCGTGTTTCGTTCGAGCATTTTTTTGGGATTGCAGATATGCACAAAAGAAATAATAATTGCGTAAATAATTTATCAATCAACTTTGATAGAAAAATTTGCTTTTTATTGGTACAGTACAAAAATTGACTTTGTTTTATTATGCAGTAATGGGATGATTTTGGGGGATGAATTCTGAATATTGATAATTTGCCAATTACTCCTTGACAATTTTTACGATTTAAGAGGAGACTAAATGTCAACATTGGCATAACATTTTAACCCAAACTTTTGCGGACACTGATCAATAGAAATCAATAAATCATTAACGTTTACTGCATCTTAATGAATCAACATTCTTTAAAAAAAGATTTATTATTAATTATTATGCCTTGATACCTTCGGCGAAATCATTGACATTGATTTTGCTTTATAATTCAGCATTTATTGTCAAATTTCATCAGTTTTTATTTGTCCGTGTCTGGAAGAATTTTCGATAAAAATTTCAAGTAAAAAATGTTGATATCAGCTTTCCCTCAAGAAAAACCACTCTCGATCATGGACGTATACTATCCGCGAAAAGTTTCCGGACAAAACTTCAAAAAAGGTCTGCAACGTTTTTTTATGCCGTTTCACCGGAAGTCAACGTAAACTGATTTATCAAACGGCATTTTAAAGGGGAAAAATTCGGCTTCATTTCCTGTTTTTAAAATTATTTTTACAATTTGGACTCCATTTTGAAAACACCTGTTTTTCGCAATTTTTTCCCTCTCTTCAGGTGCACCCGTCTTCTAGCGGAATTTTTTAAATACATTTTTGGCATTGGATTCATAAAGGAGAAAGTTTGAGCTTCAATTTCCTTTTTTAATAAACTTTGAGCGATTTTTTTTCCAAAGTTTTTTGTGAAAAAAGAGAAAATTTGAAAAATCTCGTATAACACGAAAACAAAGAGGATTCATGAAAAACTTCAAGACAGCAATAAAGTTGCGTCTGTTTTTGTTGAGTTCAGAGGAATTTTTTCAGATTTTTTTTCAAAATTTTGTTTTCTCATGTCGAGGCTGGAAAAAAAATTAGGGAAAAAAAATTGAAAAAAAATTCCATTGTGTTGAAAATGGTAAAATGAAGTATTTTATCAATAATATCAACAATCAATATTTTATTAATAATATCAATAATTTTACGAATAATATCAACAATATCTCGAGTTATGGTAATTGAATCTGGATCTGAGCTCCGACCGAGAAAATGAGAAAAAAAAATATTGAGAAAAAAAAATCTGAAAAAATTCCTCTGCACTCAACAAAAACAGACGCAACTTTTCCCTATCTCGAAGTTTTTCGTGAATCCTCTTTGTTTTCATGTTATACGGGATTTTTGAAATTTCCTCTTTTTTCACTAAAAACAGAATAACTTTAAACAAAAAAATCGCTCACAGTTTTGAAAAAAAGGAAGTTGAAGCTCAACCTTTCCTCTTTATGAATCCAATCATAAAAATGTATTAAAAAAATTTCCTCTAGAAGATGGGTGCACCTGAAGAGAGGGCAAAAAGGCGAAAAACAGCTGTTTTCAAAATAGAGTCCAAATTGTAAAAATAATTTTAAAAAACAGGAAATGAAGCCGAATTCTTGTCCGTTAAAATGTTTGATAAATCAGTTTACGTTGACTTCCGGTGAAATGGCATAAAAAAACGTTCCGGACCTTGTTTGAAGTTTTGTCCGGAAACTTTTCACCGGTATGTTTGTACAAATTGAAAAGTTTGATTCAAACAACAATTATTATTTTGCACGATTCTTTCCAACCCCTAAATCGACACTCATATTTTTCCCGTCAAGAAAAATCAAGATAAATGCGACGAGACAAATAATGATTTGGCGCTAATTAACAGGGCGCGAAGAGCGCGGGGCAAAATTTTGGATTTGTTCGTCTCGTCGGTTATTTATTTTTTAAAATGTGAAAAAAACAGAGAGACAAATTGATTTCAATTTTTGTTGACGGACGAAGCAGCACCAGAAATGGAGGAGGAGGAAGCTGCGTGGTATTTAAAATGAAACGAGCTCGAAAGAGAGACAGAGATGGAAAATGCATCCTACGAGCGGGGAATGAGGCAAAAATAAGCAACGAGAGAAAGGTGAATCGTATATAGACGAGTCACATTGACGGAGGGGGTGGTTACCACGGGACCGGAGGGATTTGCCTTGGATTAGCTGCGAGGGTAGTTCGTCACGTAGCGCGTGACTCCGACCGTTTCGTTGTTTGACACGTCGAATGCGAGAGGGATGCGGATATACAGGCAGAGGGAGAGAGAGAGAGAGAGAGAGAGAGAGAGAGAGAGAGAGAGAGAGAGAGAGAGAGAAAGCGTTCCCCGGCCTTCGCCAACCGTACGTTTTGCCCAATTATAAAACAAACTCGGTGCACGCCGTAATTATCCAATTAGCGTGGATGTGCCCCGTTCGACGAGCGAAGCCTCCCACGCCCCGCGTAGACTTGATTCTCTCACTTGTATATACATGTATACATATACATACTGATAGAATATATGTATTTTTCTGTCCAACCCCTCGAAACGTCGCGACATCATGCGAAAACAAACGATAGAAGAATTAATCCTCCGACGCACGCACGTTGTCCTTAAATTGGAATCAAATTGATCGTCCTGATCGCTCGGTAAACTCGTGAGAATGACAAAAGAAATCCATTCGTCCGATAGAAAACAATATTTCATAATCATAGATCAAAGGTACTAGCCTACTTTGGAAAGCCAGAAAAAAAAGCAAGTCTTTAAGATTTTTTTCTCAGTTTCTTTATCAGATATAGCTTTACAACTGTTTATGAGTCAAAATTCCGGAAGACAGCATGCGTTTGGGCCTCATAGTCGACAATTGTTTTGTAACTTTAGGGATACATAGTACAGTATGAGAGTACACTTTGGAATTTTTTTTGGATTTTTAAATCGACCAATTTCACTGTACCGATGACGTCATTTTTTTGAAATTTCTTGAATGTCATGTTTTAATCAACTTCTCTAGACCCCTGTAATTAAAAAAACAAAAATTTCGACACATGTTTTCATCGAAAAAGATCTCAGCTTTTCAAAAAAAATATTTCCTAATACGTACCAATTCGTATAAGCATAGAAAAATAGGTTTTTTCCTCAAAAAGGCGTTTTATCGATGAGCCTACACTCCAATCTGTTTTTTCATTTTTTTTTTCGGATTTCTGAGGTTTTTTTACACGAAAAAACTCTTTTTCCAGAGTGGAATCTCTGCGGCATCGGACCGTTATATATTGAGTATAATCTGAGGTGCTGTAAATATCGAGAAAATAGTGTGGATACAATAATGCTTACTGCGCTAGTATTGTATTGTATTGTTACTATCATTTTTTATCGAGGTCGTTATGGGTTTTTAACTTAACTTTTAATTTATTAGTACTGTAACAGGAGGATTTGACTATGAGAAAAAATAATAATACCCTGAAAGCAATATAATATACACGATTCCGGGGAATCGGTGTGTAAACTGACTTTAAAAAACATCCATTCATCTTTTATGAAAACATTTATTGATGCATGTTTAATTTTGCGCAAAAAAAAAAAAATTTAACAATTTTTACTTGTTTTACATTAGTTGCTTTTGAGTATACTAAAAAAAAATATATTTAACAACTTCTTGGCGAAAAATTAACCATGCGTCAATAAATATTTTCATAAAAGATGAATGGATGTTTTTAAAAGTTTGTTTACACACCCATTCCCCGGAATCGTGTATATTATATTGCTTTCAGGGTATTATTGTCTTTTCTCATAGTCAAATCCTCTTGTTACAGTACTAATAAATTAAAAGTTAAGTGAAAAATCCATAACGACCTCGATAAAAAATCATAGTAACAATACAATAAAATACTAGCGTAGTAAGCAGTATTGTATCCGCACTATTTTCTCGATATTTACAGCACCTCAGATTATATTTAATATTTAACGGTCTGATGCCGCTGAGATCTTTTTCGATGAGAACATAGGTCGAAATTTTTTTTTTCAATTACAGGGGTCTAGAGAAATTGATTAAAACATGATATTCAAGAAATTTCGAAAAATGACGTCATCGGTACGGTGAAACTGGTCGATTTAAAAATCAAAAAAAAAATTCAGAGTTTACTCTCATACTGTATGTGTCCCTAAAGTTACAAAACAATCGTCGACCATGAGGCCCAAACGTATGCTGTCTTTCGAAATTTTGACCCTTATACAATATTGTTTCATCCTTCGAAAGTACAAAAAAAAATATTTTTTATTTTGATTCTTTCAATAATTTATAGAAATGTATTTTCCCATGGCCGATAGTTAATCTCAGGATTGGCAAGTCTAAAACGAAAAAATAAAAAAGGATTTTAAAGAGGAAGGTTGCTTACACAACAATTAATCACCGTTAATGAAAAATCGATTTAAAAAATAGCGGATGTTTGAAATAAATTGTAAAAAATTCAATGATTAATTATCATTTCAAACATGCGCCATTTTGTTTTATCGATTTTTATTTGACGGTGGTAAATTGTTGTGTAAGAGAGCTTCCTCTTCAAAATGCTTTTTTATTTTTTTGTTTCCGACTTGAAAATCCTTAGATTAACTGTCGGCCATGGGATAAGACATTTTCGATTTAGGCGCATTCTATAAATTATTCAAAGAATCGAAATAAAGGATAACATTTTTTTTTGTATTTTCGAAGGATGAAACAATGTTGTAAAAACAGTTTTATAGCCATATCTGATAAAGGAGCTGAGAAAAAAATCTTAAAAATCAGCTTTTTTTGGCCTTCTAAAGTAGATTTGTACCTTAAATTTAATTCTCAATCAGCCGTTCATTGATTTTTCAATAATTTTTGCTGAATTGATATTCGAGTGTTTTTTTTACCCTTCTTTTTTAAATTCATGGCTAAAAATCTGAATATGAATTTGTGAAAACCTGCCAATTCATACAGCGAAATTCATCAATAGAAACTGCTCGAGAGAAAGAATTTTAAAATTATATTTTCACTCGATTGTCCTTCTTTTTTTGCCTACTACAAAGTTTTTCCATGTCACTTTCCACCCAATTTTAGCTGAATATTGCGATACATTTTTCTATAATATAGAAAGAAAAAATGTGATCGACCAAAAAGAGTCTGTCTTTCAACTAATTGCCCTCAAAATGAGTCTTTAAAAAATTTCAAGTCTCTTCCTGCCCAATATTGATTTATCTCAAAATAGAAGTGATCTATATATATCTTTTTTTTTCCTGAAAAAGCTCGATTGTTACAAAGCTTGTCACGTTTTCGAGTGGAGCATCAGTCGTTGGGATCCTTCGGGCACTTTGGCGCTGGTCGTTTCGGACCGTTGCCCATCGCTACATAAAAACGAAACGTTACTCTCGCAGAGTCACATTCGAGGGGGTAGGGGGATGAAATGGGAAGAGGCTGTAGGCGTGTGTGATTGATATATCGCGGGGAGTTAAACGTCAAGTACAGGTCGACCAGCATTGCAATCCACGTCGAATATATCTAAGTATATGGGGCATTCCACGTGAAATCACGCGGTCATCGGCTTGACCCCCTCGGATTTTGATGTCCAATGAATCGTGGGTTTCGTTTGACCGAAAATATATGGCCTCAAATTTTTAGAAATTTTTATTTCATTTTTTAGGGGTTGCTCGAGCTAAAAAATCTTTAAATTGAGGGAAAACATAAAGAGGGGTCTTTTTCAAATTAATGAAATTTTTCACAGAAACTAGAGCCCAAAATGGATATTTTCGTCATAGTTCCATAATGGGCCAAAAATAACTACTATTTTTTTTATGTTTTAATTTTTTTTTTTATAATTTCTTATTTCGATTGTTTCTTTTAGCGAGAATAACAACACGAAATATATTTTATTGCCCTCCGGACGTAAAAGTGCCTTTTTACGCCCACTTCGTGGGCTTAAAAGGCACTTTACGCCGTCGGGCGATAAGATACTATTTCTAGCGAAACTTGATTTTTTTTTCTTGGTTCAAGAGTGAAACGACAACATTTTTCGACAATTTATTAGCCTCGACAACCTGAAATAAAACGGCTGATTCAAACGCGACTAAAGAATTAAAAAAAAAAAAACAAAAAATAGTAATCACTTTTGGCCCATTATCGAACAATGACGAAAATATCTGTTTTGGGCCCTAGTTTCTGTGCAAAAATTTCATTAATTTGAAAAAATCCCCTCTTTATGTTTTCCCTTAATTTAATGATTTTTTAGCTCGGGCAACGCCTAAAATTGAAATAAAAATGTCTAAAAATTTGAGGTCATATTTTGGGTCAAACGAAACCCACGATTCATTGGACATCAAAATCCGAGGGGGTCAGGCCGATGACCGCGTGATTTGACGTGGAATGTTCCATATATACATAAATATAGAGACCAGTTGTGCGGTGGACTTTCGGACCCTTATATTGGCGTTGGCGGGAGGCTTGAAATCCCGTATTACGATCTAAAACGATGGTCCGAGGCAACGAAACCATTAAACACGATGGTCACCAAAGTGGGTGCTTCGTTTTTATTATCTTCCGGGTGTCTCGATAAAATGATTGAAAACGCGGATACAGGTGATACAAACTTCGAGATATATCGTGGATATATCTGAACAGGGATATTTTTGATACGTCTGAGGCGTATAAAAATATATATCTGATATATTAACCACGAGAAGTTCTTCATCTCGCATCTATCTCGGATATATCCAAGAATATCTATCTTAGATATATTATTCACGGATAAAAAAATGATAAAATATATTTTGCAGTCATAAGCCTCGTGTCTCGCATATATCTTGATATATTTGTCTTTTTCATGGGGGGAACATCGTATGTCGAGACTTTTGACCTACAGCTTGAACTTTTGATGTAATACTTCGAGAGAGTCGTCCCTGAGGAGAATTGAGAGGTCGACAGAAATTTTTTCCAATAAATTTTTTTCAAAGATGACTCCATGGAATAAAAAAGTTGGATCCTCTGCATAATTAATGTGCGAAGGTGGCTCCACTATATTTTTTTTAATTTCATCAACTCGTTTTCGAGAAAAATGCGTGAGTTTTGGCTCTCTCTCTCGCACTCACAAGTCCAGAAAGGCAGCAGCTTTAGTCCGGCCTCAGCAAATGAAAAGAGAAATAAACCCTCTTCAAACCCTTAAATCCAAAAAATGACATTTTCATTCAAATAACCTTGCACCAAATGCGATATGCATTACAGGGAAAAAATTGTGCAATTTAGAATTTGCCTTTACCAAATTCTTCCCCATGAAAAAGTAGCTCTGTGAATTTTTGACTCTCCCCTAAAGGAATTTCCAAGAATGGCAAAAAAATCAATGGTAATGTACAAATTCCACTTTGTACAATTAATTCGTTCTTTGTTTCCACTATTCCTCAATTTAGAAAAAAGTTGAGCTTCCTCTGAGTTGTGGTTAGCAAAATATTCCCAAATATTTCACTCAATTTTGGTAATGAGATATTGAGAAAATCTTCTCCTCGGTTTCTCCTCTCATTTAATCGCGTTTAATCGTTCTCAGTAATCCGGAATTTGGATTAAAAATTCAGGCTAAGAGATATGCTTAACCAGAGGGGAAATCATAGAGCGAGGATTATTAGTACAAAGATCAACGTTGAATTTCTATTCGTCGATTCGACGACCGCGGGCATTCATCTCTCTCTCTTTCTATGTATATATCCATCGGGATGACAGGTGGAGACCCTCGTTAGACAAATTATGCTTCCTCCTCTTGGCTCCCCACGTCGACGTTAACGGGTCATGCCAGCATATATATATATATATATATATATATATATATATATATATTATATATATGTATATGAGGTATTCCAGCTCAACTCAACCACTTTGACATGTTGTATTTTTTTTATTTGGCTCAAACTTTTTTCTATTATTGTACCTATTTATGAAACTTTACTTGATTTTTGTCAAATTTTTTAACCCATATGATTTTTACGATATGATTAAGATATGATTTTTTGTTGAAATTCGATTATTTTTTTTTCAAATGCTTGTAACTTTGCGAAAAATGGACCAAATCAAGCTTTTTTTTAAAAAATGTTCGTTTTTGAGTGCACTTTTTGATTAAAAAAATTAAAATTTTAACGATATTCATCTTCTAGATCGTTTTACCGCTTAAAGCAAAAAAAAATTAATTTCAAAAGGTCGGACACTTAATTTTTTTCAAAAAATTTGCTAGGAAACTTTGTCTATATTAACTGTTTTTAAGACTAGTTTCATCGTGGGGATATTTTTCCTTCTATTTTATTCACAATTAAAAATAGTCTTTTTTCAGTATCAGTAAAAAAGCGTTGATTTCAAAAGGTCGGACACTTTAAATTTTTTTCAAAAAATTTGCTATGAAACTTTGACTATTTCGACAATTTTTAATGCTAGTTTAATTGTGGGCAGATTTTTCCTTCTATTTTGTTCATAATTAAAAACATTTTTTTCATCACAAACAAAAAAGCGTTTTTTTTTTCAAAAAGTGGGACACGTTTAATTTTGTTTTTTAAATTTACAAGGAAACAAAATTAAACGTGTATCACCTTTTGAAATAAAACGCTTTTTTGCTTGTGATGAAAAAAAATGTTTTTAATTATGAACAAAAGAGAAGGAAAAAACTGTCCGCGATTAAACTAGCATTAAAAATGGTCGAAATAGTCAAAGTTTCATTGCAAATTTTTTGAAAAAAATTAAAAGTGTCCGACCTTTTGCAATTAACAATTTTCTGCGTTAAGCGGTGAAACGATATGCAGAAGATGAATATCGTTAAAATTTTAATATTTTTTATCAAAAAGTGCACTCAAAAACGAACATTAAAAAAAAAAGCTTGTTTTGGTCCTTTTTTGCAAAGTTACAAGCATTTGAAAAAAAAATCATCGAATTTCAACAAAAAATCATATCTTGTAAATGCAGGGGTAAAAAAATTTAAAAAAAAAATCAAGTAAAGTTCCATAAATAGGTACAATAATAGAAAAAAGTTTGAGCCAAATAAAAAAATGCAACATGTAATAGTGGTTGAGTTGAGCTGAAATACCTCATATATATGAGCTATACGACACGGAGGAAGAACATGGCCAGCGTTCGCTGCTACGACAGCGGCGAACTCCCCGGGACTCGTTCGGGACGAGCCTCGAGTGGACTGCAAACACTCAAGACTCCGGGGTTGTACCGGGCGAAAGACGAGACTTCGGACCCATCGTGTGCTCATGACGAGAGCTACCGATGCGTGCGGTAGCTCTCTTTCTCTCTTTACCTCTCTCTCTCTCTCTCTGTTCAGGCACATAAACCAGCGAACCACTGGTCATGTTACTCTCGGGCTTTTCTCCCGATTCCAGAGAGAATTAAATACACAAATTTAATACATCTCCATGAAAAATGGATTGGCGTGGTTAAAAAAGGACATTTTTGGCATATTTTTCATATTTTTGTCGCTCCTCATCGAGATTTTTGTCGATTTTCCCTACAAAAGCATTGATCTCCCACGAGAGGAGGCTTTTTGTTTTTTTTCTTTTTTTTTTCTTTTAGTATTGCTGATCAATGTTGAAATTTAGCGAAAACAGCCTTTTTGAAAATTCCCACATTTAGATATCACGAGATGCTATTCGTTCACAAATTTTACTGTGTCGAAACAAAAGTTTCTGGCAGACTCAATTTTTTTAACTTCAATGATGGAGATTTTTTCCTAATTTTTCTTCTAATATTTCGTTTCTCCCTGTAAAACGATTATTAATATTTGGAACAAGTTTTTCCGAAAAAAAATTTTTTCTTTCGGATGGGACTTAGTAAATTCCTCAATTTCTGTCTTTTATCAGTAAAAAAAAGGGATACATTATCGGAGATAGAAAAAATGCGATTGAGAAAATTTCCACACTGATAAATCGTTAGAGAAAAATTATGCATTTATTTGGGGTGACAAAAACCTTTGTTTTCTGACAATCAATAGAAATGTCGAAGGATATTGTGATATCTCAATTTTGAAATTTTCAAAAATTCTCACTTCAGAGGCAGAGAAAAACTTTTGGAGACGAACTTAAAAAATGTCGATGAGGGACGTAGGCCAATGAAAACGTGTATTTGGCACCACCCTGATATTTATAGATGTATATGAAGTGTTTATAGATGTATAGATTCTGTATATGATGGAAATAGTATTTACTGGTGGTGTAAGGACTCGCAGTTGAGTAAATGGATTCCTACTTTGTTGACACGGTGTCCTGACGATGAATGATGGAAATCTAACGATCATCAACACTTTGGTAAATACGGTAGTTTCTCGTGGACGATTTTCTGTTTCAAGCCACGTGAGAAACTATGTGAATAAGTATGTGTGTAAATTTGAATTTGGGGGGTCAAATCCGTCCTAAATTTTCGAAATCGTCTATCCAAACATTTGTACATCTATCGCCAATGAAGAAACGTAATTTCTACTGTGACATGCTTTTTTAATTTGGAAATTTTTCCAGATTACATGAATATACATGTAGGGATTGATTTGCCTTAGAATCGACTATTTTGCATCTTTGATGATGTGTATTTTTTTCGGTTAAAAAAAATACAAATCCGACATTATTTTCTTATTTCGGTGATTCTGGAGTTATTTTACTAATATTTTTTATCAATCTGCCGGTTAAATCGTTGTTTATTATTGTTTTTTTTTTTTATTATGACTTTTTGAATTTTGTTTCATCTGACAAACAAGTAGTTGCATCTTTTAATTGACAATTAGGAAAATCTACCTGGCGAATTGGTAGAGAATGTCTGGAAGAACAAAATGGATCATACAAAATTGAGCAAAAATAGTGGATCAAATTGTAAAAAAAGTGACAGAAAAAGGCATCGACTGGAATTTTTTGGAAATCTATAGCAATAAATATTCTGTTTATCGAGAATGCTTCAGTGCAAAAGAGGATGCATTATCGGTAATTAAAACCCAAATATTTGAAGAAACGATTTTCAAAATTTATCTATTTTTGAAGATTTTCATTCATGACTGGAATAAACATTTATTTCAAATAGAAAACTTTAATTGAAATTAACGTTGAAAAAAAATATCATAAAATTTATCATTCAAATGAAATTATTTATTTCCATCCTTCAACCCCGAATTCACAAATTCATTCTTATCATATAAATTTTAATTGTTTGCATAGAGAAGTCATATTTGACTTAGATCAGAGTTTCTTCAAAATCAGCCAAAAAATCTTTGTGCATTTCAGCAAAGAAATTCTATTCTTCTCAATCGAGTGAAACGTGATTTACGTCGCACAACAATTGTTGAGTTCTGTAGTGTTGAAATTTTTTGTGTATACTTAGTACATTTACGGAAGTACTTTTACCATTTCTTTTTTTGTTTCTTTGTCGTTATATTTCGTTCGGTTTTTTCCTTTCTTTATTTCGTCAAGAAGAGGAAAAATCGATGCCTTGACGAGGCCAAAGAGGGGTCTCGTACGTGTCGTCCGGGTACCCCTTAACAGGCTGGAGGCGCGTCATCGCTAATGAGGCACGGCGTAATTAGTGAGACTGTCTCGTTTCGCCTCTGGCTCGTGCCTATCCCTCTCCTTCTCTCTCTCTCTCTCTCTCTCTCTCTCTCTCTCTCTCTCTCTCTCTCTCTCTCTCTCTCTCTCTCTGAACAAGAAGAGGGTCTTTTTGGCCATCTCTCTTTCGCCCTCTCGACTCTCATCTCTGTTTCCTCATCGTGCTTCAGCACGGAAATGTTCGCTCCGCCCTTTTTCACGCTTGAAAATTTAGCATGTTTGCAAAATTAATCCTGTGTACCGACATACACGATGACATTGTACACAATGTCACTTCTTTGGACAAATCTTTGCCTAAAATACTCGACACTGGGTCGAAGTTTCTTATTCCAAAAATGCTTGGATCTTTCCATTTCCACCTTGAAATAAAATTACAGATATAATTGGGTCATTCCATGAAAAATCGACCAATTGTTGGAATCGACTCCTTTCAATTTCGATGAAATTTGGTCAGAAGTTTTCTTTTATCATAAAACGAAGTTCTACCAAAGGAAAAAAATTTAACAAATTTTTTTCGAAAGTTATGCAAAATTCCACCATTTTTTCAATTTTTCAAGTTTATTTCTTAAATATCTCGAGAACTATTTGAGTTACGAAAAAATCGTTCTGAATTCGTCTGAAAGAATGTACTTGGGGCTACGAAAAAAAAATATTCCGAAAAGAAAATTTGAAAAATGATGAATTTGGAGATATTTGAATTTAAAAAAATCATGAAAATCCACTATCAACATTAAATTTTTTATCCCATTTTTTTAATATAATACCTTGTACTGATCTTGAAAGATCCTGAAATTTTCAGAAAGGTGTTTTTTTTAAATGAATTTTTGAACTTTTGTACAATTTTTTTTCCTCTAAGTTGAGTAAAGTTGAGCAATCATGTAATTTTGTAATTTTAAGCAGTAGAAATTACATGATTGCTCAACTTTACTTAACTTAGAGGTAAAAAGAAAACTTTTTTGCCAAAATTCAAAAATTCTTATTTTTGGAAAAACAAAACACTTTTCTGAAAATTTCAGGATCTTTCAAGATCAGTAGAAGGTATACTTGGTATTAAAAAATTGAAATAAAAATTTAATGATGATCGTGGATTTTCACGATTTTTTAAAATTCAAAATTCTCCAAATTCATCATCGTTCGAAAAAAAGTTCCGGAATATTTTTTTTTCGTAGCCACAAGAGCGATTTTTTCGTAACTATAATAGTGTTCGAGACATTTAAAAAATGAACTTGAAAAATTGAAAAAATTGTGAAATTTTGAATTAAAAAAAAATAATAATAACTTTTTTCCTTTGGTAGAACTTCGTTTTATGATAAAAGAAAACGTGTGACCGAATTTCAACGAAATTGAAAGGGTTCGATTCCAACTATTGGTCGATTTGACATGGAATGACCCAATTATAATTATATAATTTATAATTGGGTCAATATATAATTTATAATTATATATTTATAATCGAAACAATACGCATTGCCCTCTTGAAGCTTTGGCTCGTCTTTTAGTTGCCTATTTTATCGAGTCACAACGATGAAATGCTGAAGAAAAGTTCCATCGAAACGTGAACTTAACTATTGTTCTTCAACCGTGAATTTTGACTTGTGGACTTTCTCTCAAACCGTCTCGCTCCCACTTTTTTAATCTCTGCCTTTTTCTTCTTTCATTTTTTTTCTTCGCGTCCTTAATTGTCAGTTTCTTGAAAAAATGTCTGCGCAAAAGACTTTCGGTCAAAGTCTCTAATTAGAAAATTGTTGGACTCTTCTGTTTTCGTGTTTAAATGAGAGCCTCGAAAATATAATTACAATGTAAATGCCCATAGAATAATGTGTACTGTCCTCTTGATGCTATGGTTCGTCTTTTAGTTTGCTATTTTATCGAGTCACAACAATAAAATGGCAAAGAAAAGGTCCATTGTAACGTGATCTTAGCCATTGTTCTTCAACCGTGAATTTTGACTTGCGGACTTTTCTCGTCCCCTTTCTTTTCTATTCTCTCTTTCTCTGTTTTCGATTTCTCGCGGAGTTGTCCGTAGGCGCAATTTTGTGATTCGCTGCATTCGCATCGGCGGTAAGAATGACAAGTGGACGCAAATGAAAGAGAGTGCAATTTGAACACGGTACTTGGAGACAGAAGAGTCCGGTGTTATTCTCGCTCGTGGAGTGCACCAGGGGACAGAAAGAGCCTCTGCACCCTTTACAGGAAATCCCGAGTAGAAGATATAACACACGTATTGATCATAAATGTATTAAGGGGTTGCATTCGACACTTTTTCATGAGGTTTAAAGCTAGTCGCGTTTTTTTTTACTTTTTAGCTTTCTAAAAAAATTAAGTGTAGGGGGAAGAAGTCCCCCAGTACCGGACAATAAAACAATTCATCAATAAAACTATTATATATATATATAAGAACTTCGATTTTTTAAATTTTTTCACAAACTTTGAAGTATTCTTTGGTGTGTTAATGATAGTGCAGATTTAAAAAAAACGTAAAACTAAGAGAAATATATTTTTGAATTTGATAGTTAAAATGGTCCAGGCCGAAAAGTGGCACCTAGTACCTGACACTATGAATATTATTTGAAAAAATGGATTAAAAATGGTTAAATTTTGCAATGATCGCAAATATATTCGTCGGAACACTCCGGAATATCTGCGCACGCCTTATGAGCCCATTGCTTAAAATTGCCGCACTGGATCCAGTCATTATTGTCATCGAGGCTTTTTTCATATTTTCCTCGGGCCATTTTCCTTTTGTCATTATTTTTAACTGATTTGTCATAGTGAAATACAACCACAACAAAAACATCACGTTTTACATAAATATTCCAATAACGAAAAAAAATGGCGTCCGGTACTGGAGAAAAATCGAGTCTCCGGTACCAGGGACTCAACATGCAAGATTAAATAACAAAATGCGTTGCCATTTCACAAACATTTTGAAATTTTACCTTCATTATTTGAAAGAATACTTACCAAAAAGCATCCCAAGCTAAAAAACGGAGCCTCAAAACCCCTATTTTTTTAACAATGAATGTGTGAAAATTACGGCTGACACGAAATATTAATCGGCTCCAACGAAAATCAACTCTCGACAACGCGCGCATGCGCACTGCGGCTAGCTATCTAGCGCCACCCTTACCACTGTGGCCACTGTTCGAACTACGCACGAGAACTATTGTCGTTGCACTCTATAGTTTGGCTTATATCAACAGTGTCCGGTACTAGGTGGCGTCCGGCGTTAGGGGACTTCCCCCTACCAAAAATGGCCATAATTTTTTTTTAAACTTCCTACATTGACTCACAGACTTGCGGACTTGGAATGATTTTTCATCTTTAAATTCTAAATTCACTCAAAACTTTTTATCTCTTTTGAATGACTTGTATAACTTATTTTTTTAGCTGATCGTGAAATTACCAATTATTTTATGGAATACTTGAGGTTTGATGAATTGTCATCATGATAAAAATATTTTTCAAATTTATTTTCCACATTTACAATTGTTATATAGAATTTTTATCTTCGTCTACCAATGTCCAGTAATAATTCCCTACGTATTATTATCGTTCGAGGAAGCGACAGAGTTGGTCGAATCGAATGACAGTGAAGGGTGGCAGAGATTCATGTCCGGGGGTCGCGCGTGGACCGTTCAGTTTTCGACGAGGGCGTGATATATATACATATATACATATATACGTCGCTGTTGTATGCAATTCGCGAACGATTTAAAGCACAATGCGTCTCAATGCCGAGGAAATTAGCGACGACGCTCTGTCGGTGACGCTCGTGACATCTCACCCCCTCCCGTCGCCCTAACCCCTAAAACTCATTCTCGTCAAATAAGCTATATACGTGAGGGTGGTTTAAAAAATTTCCCGACTGCACTTCTCTTCGAGATTTTTCTACTTTTTTCTCAAAAAATAGACCCTGCAACAATTAAATACATTTTTTTGTCTCTACCGTCGCGTCGACATTGACATTTGGCTAAAACGGTGTTATCGGTAATTCGTCAAGATAATATGAACATTCTTTGAAATTCCTCATGACGAAACAAGAGTTTTTGTCAAATCTGAACTGTATGCTATTTATTTTCGACTTGATACATTTTCGGCGGAAAATTTCCGGACAAAACTTCAAAAAAGGTTTCGAACGTTTTTTTATGCCATTTCACCGGAAGTCAACGTAAATCAATTTAACAAGCGGCATTTTAAAGAGGAAGAATTCGGTTTTATTTCTTGTATTTTTAACGATTTTTACAATTTGTTTTTCGATTTGGACTCTATTTTGAATACAACTGTTTTTAGCCTTTTTTCCCTCTCTTCAGGTGCACCCATCTTCTAGAGGAAATTTTTTTAATACATTTTTTCGATTCGATTCATAAAGGGGAAAGTTTGAACTTCAATTTCCTTTTTTAAAAAACTTTGAGCGATTTTTTTTCCAACGTTATTCTGTTTTTTGTGAAAAAAGAGGAAATTTGAAAAATCCTGTCTAATACGAAAACAAAGAGGATTCATAAAAAAACTTATAGATAGGAAAAAGTTGCGTCTGTTTTCGTTGAATTCAGAGGCATTTTTTCAGATTTTTGTTTCCAAAATTTTTTTTTCCTTATTTTTTGGGTCGGAGCTCGGTTTCCCATGCCCATAACTCGAGAACAATGGGATTGTTGATTAAATTTCAAGAGGGAAAAATACTTTATTTTATTATTTTCACCACATTGGAATTTTGTTTCAAATTTTTCTCCCAAAATTTTTGTCCAGCCTCAACATGAGAAAACAAAATTTTTGAAAAAAAATCTGAAAAATTTCTTCTGAACTCAACGAAAACAGACGCAACTTTTTGCTATCCTGAAGTTTTTCATGAATCCTCTTTGTTTTCGTGTTAGACGGGATTTTTCAAATTTGCGCTTTTTTCACAAAAAACAGAATAACTTTGAAAAAAAAATCGCTCAAAGTTAAAAAGAAAAAGGAAATTGAAGCTCAAACTTTCCCCTTTATGAATCCAATCGTAAAAATGTATAATAGAATTAGTCGAATAATTCGATGAAATATTGAATCATTCGAATTATTGAATTATTCGTAAAATTCGATGAATCATCACATTATTCAAAAAAATTCGAAATACTTTATTACAACTTCGTATCGAATAAAACTTCTCGATTTGCATCGAATTATTCGCACTTTCCTCTCACGTAGACTTTCAAATTTATACTCTCTTTTCACCTTAAATATCATAAATTTCGAATCTTTGCTCGAAATATCCATCGTCATGTAGCAAACAAAAAAGTCTTGATCCCTACGATTCGCCGCGTAAAGTGACCCGTTAGTTACGGCTTTCTGTTTGGCAGCAGTGCACTGAGAAAAAAGTTCAGTTAAAACAACTAAATCCATTTAGTTGAAAAAAAATTAGTTGATTCAATATTAATTTGTTTGAAATAATGAAACTATAATTAATTCAACAAATGGATTTGGTTAACCCCACACGGAAATATAATATACCGGAAAATATATTTTTCGATATACGTAAAAATATATTTAAAATATATTTGAAGTGTACATTATATATTCTAAATACATTTTAGATGTATCTAAAATATATATCAGATATATATTAAATATATAATATGTATATTCCATATAAGAAATATACTCAAAAATATATTCGTGATAAGTACATTTTCGGCAGAAAATATTTCTTTGAAGTATATATTAAATATATTTTAGATATATGATTATTGTGCATAAAAATATATTTTTTGATATATGTAAAAACATATATTGTGTATATGTAAACATATATTAAAATTATATCGAAAATATATAAAACGTACACTCAATATATATGTTTGATGTATTTAGTATATATCTTAAATATATTTTTTACATATACATTGTCTATATTTAAACACCAATTAAAAATGTATCTAAAATATATAGAACATGCACTCAATATATATGTTTGATATATTTAGTATATATCTTCAATACCTTTTTTATATTTATATTGTAATATTTTTAAATAGATTAAAAATATGCCTAAAATTGAATTTGTAATACATAAATTTTCGGACAAAATATACTTAATATATCCAAAAATATATTTTCCGTAATATTTGCCGATATATTTTATTTCCATGTGGGACCATAAGATACGAGGTGAACAAAATTATTTGGTCAATTTCCAGATACAGTTTAGTCCAATTTACACGTTACTGAGTCGCTGTACAGAAATATTTCGTTGATTTCTAGTATATTTTAACTAAATAAATTTAGCTGTAACAAAAAAACAATTCGTATTTTCAATCACACAATTTATTTGGTACAAAGATATTTATTTGATTGAACTGAAAATTTGCCCATTCAAGCAACGATTTAACCGATCTAACTAAAACTTCCATTGTATCTTTGTTGAATTACCAAAATGATCTCGTTGAACGTCCGGAAACAAACATTTGGTTGAGTCAAACAAATTTTTGCATTTTCAACAAAAAAAATTTCTCAGTGTGGTTAAGCATGTGTGCGTCTGTATGTGTGTGAAATATACATCGAGATAAAAAGTGGGCGAGGGCGGTAAGGACCCGATGAATGGACCCCGAGCGTGAATAGCCCCCGTTTAGAGAGAACGCAATTTATCTACCTGCCCGACGACAACGATGAGGACGAAAACGCGGTGACGACGTCGCCGTCGACGTCGACCACGACGACGATGGCGACGTCGACGTGAGCGCGGAAGTCTTTTACTTCCACTTTAGTCGCTTCACAGGCTCTTTAACCACCGGTTTTCCATCTCTCTCCGACTCTCAGATTCGCCGGTTTACCTCTCTTATATATAGCAGCTTAAGCCACTCGACGTGTACTTGCTTTTGTCCGCGTGTTTTTGAGTGTGCGCGAGTTTTTATCCGCGTGTACGTGAGAGAAATGCCTCTTTCGCCTTTCTTGCCGCGCTGGAATATTTCGAGTGAATGCAGAGGGGAAAAAAACCGGTACCTGGCATTTCATTTGAGAATATACACACATATGGATGACCAAATTATGAGTGAGTTAGGGCAATTGATAAAGATTTTGAAAATTCAGCGATATGTGAGAATGAAAGAGGAAAGGAGAAAAAATAGATCCTGCGAGTTGGAACTTCTACTTTGCTTCCTCAAGATTTTTGGACACTCCTGCCAAGTTCTTCTATGAGGAGGCGTTATTTGTTTTTTTTTTTTTTTAATTGTTGCTACATTTTTGGCTAATGATAAATAGTGAAATCTAAGCGTGGAAAAAAGTTATGCTATATTTCAGAAATTGCGAAATTAAAAATCTACTTGCTACAATTAGTTTTGACTACACTTTGGTGTACCCTAAAAAGGACCCTAAAACACCCCCGAGTCTGTTCAATTACGCGAGAGAATTATAGAGCGGCGAGAATAAAAGAAAAAAAAACGTCATTGCCCGCTGCAACGGATACGTGAATTTTTGTAGGCGGCTCGTTTACTCAAAGAGAAGACTTTTTTTTTCCAACGATCGACGATGAAAAAAAAAAAATAGGGGCTTATTTTCCGAGCGCGACTGACGTGTCAATCGATGTTAAATTACACGATGATTGCAGGCTAAATAAATTTACTCATAAAAAAAACCAAATTATGGGTTTGGTACAATTTTTGGATTTATTACAAGTATAAAGCTTTTATACGCGTTAGTGCTATATAAGAACCATTAAATAGTTGAGCCAGTTGTTATATCCGTAAAAAAAATTGTTTACAGAACTTATTAGCCGATTTAAGGCGGTATTCTGGTCTAGAGATAAAGATTTTGAGCGTTTTGTCGAGCTCGATAAAAAAACCAAAAAATATTTTTACCTTTTTTTTTACAACATATTTATTAATAATTTGACAATAAATAAAAAAAAATCGAGAAAAAATTATGAAAATTACATAAGTTACAAGCTGGTTGACAGGATTGCAACCTTTCTAGTCATCCGATGCAAAATTTAAAAAGAGATTTAAAAAAAGAGATAAAAGAGGACTGATTTTCCGAAATTGTATTCGGAGGAATCTTAAGGCGGTATTCTGGTTTAGAGACTTAAATTTTGAGCGTTTTGTCGAGCTCGATAACAAAAACAAAAAATATTTTCATCATTCTTTTTTTTACAACATATTTATTAATATTTTGACAATAAACAAAAAAAAATCGAGAAAAAAATATGAAAATCAAATAAATTATAAGCTGGTAAAGTTGGGGGTAAAAAAAGGGATGTACTGGCTGACAGGATATTTGAACCTTTTTAGTCATCCCATACAAAATTAAAAAAAAACTTCTTAATTAGTAAGAATGTCTTTATAGTTCCTACCTTAGAGAAAACGGAAAAAAAAATTCGCAAAATGGCGGCTGCCTGAACAAAAAAGCCGTTTTTTTTACTCTTTCTTTCATAATTTTTAATTCTTTTACAATAGTAAAAAAAATATTTTTGATCGAAAAGTGGTAGGGGCGATAGAGAGAGAGAGATACATTGGCGATTGATAAAAAAAAAATTTGAAGTAAATCGGGCGTAGTTGCTGGGTCACTAAAATAGCTATAACTCCGTAAATTATTGGAATAAAAAAAATTCCTTTCAAAGATATATTCTTAAAGGTCAGAACTTTAAGAATATGCAAAAAAAATCGATTTTTTCAAAATTCTAGATCAGAATACTCCCTTAAGACTCGAGATCTGAAAACATTAGTTGAGGGGTGAGTTTGTTGTTTTTGGGAGGTTCTTCGGTTTTTTCCCTCTAAAATATGAATTACAAATAATTGGATCGAATTTGAGACAAAAAATTCAAATTCTATTTTCCATTCGACGACTGCATTCCTCCTGATTTTGTAGGGAATTCCCAAATTGGCAGATCGTTCGGAATGGCCAATTTCATCGACCCAATCGCTACCCGAGTAAACTCTATTACGTCGGTGGCAAAAGAGATCGAGCAAGAAAACCTTTTTATTTTGTTTGGCTCGTAAAACAGGAGGGGTGTCTTGCCACAGTGACGAGACTCACTGATACTTACCGCAAAAACTCACACATGCCCCTCGTCTAATGGCTAATGGAAGCGGCTTTTGCGGCTCTATCGCCATCAACCATTTGCCCTTCTCGTGCAGTCCCCGCGAAACCCACTGCTGACAAACACCCACGCTCGTTTATATCCTCGAACGAATTGATTAGTTTGGACTTTTGCTTAAACACACCCTTTTAGTCGCGACCCTTCTTGCCCCGTTATGAGACCTCACACGTTATATATATATATTAGGACGGTTCTTATTTAGGGCTCGAACGAATTTTTTATCAGACGCCCCCTAAATCAACTCCAAATAATTCAAAAACAATACCTTAATTTTTCAGATTTTTATCTAGACTTTAACCCCTCCCACCAAGAGGGTAGATTTCCCCATTTGAAATACACGTGTTTCGGCCATATTCTCAGGATATATTTTATTCTAAGTGTAAACATTTTTCGAAAAATCTGTAACTGCGAGATTTTAGTGTTCATTGGTGCTACTATTTGAGGAAAAATTTACATTATCTTATGGGCCAATCTAGACGAATTGCAATTCGTCTAGATTGACCCATATTCGTATAGATTGACCCTTATGATAATGTGAATTTTTACTCAAATAGTAGCCCCAATGAACACTCAAATCTCGCAGTTGAAGATTTTTTGAAAAAATTTTACACTTAGAATAAAATATATCCTGCGAATATGACCGAAACACGTGTATTTCAAATGGGGAAATCTACCCTCTTGGCGAGAGGGGTTTGAGTCAAGATAAAAATCTGAAAGGATTAGGGTATTGTTTTTGAATTATTTGGAGTCGATTTGGGGGGCGTCTGATAAAAAATTCGTCTGAGCCCTAAATAAGAACCACCCTAATATATATATATTTATTGATTCAAGTCTACCGTACTTATCGCCATCCAATTTGTTACGTCAATGACAAAATGAATGATTTTGATTTTATCATAGAAATTTTCAATTTTTGAAAATAAATACGCCGCCACTTTTCAAGTAAACAAACGTTCTTGTATTATTTTGTATCATTTTTGTTTCCAGATAGAGGAAACTTTGTCCTCATTAATTTTTTCTCCATATTTTCGCGTCATTTTGCGTGAAATATCCGGTAAAGTTGAGGAATCACAATTGAAGGAAATTTTAAATACGTACTTGTATTACCGGGCTGAGACCTTGAACTTTAGCTGGTCGCTTCATTCTCTTTTTTTTTTTGTTATAATTTTTGTACGAAATCTTTGAGGATTACATGTTTTTTGGGAAATAGTTTAAAGAATAACAATGTTTGAAATTAAATTTTGCCTCCAAAAAAATAGCAGAGCAGAGTAAAATTTTTTACACGGATTCACGAGTAGCAAAAAAAATGGGCGAATTGAAAATTTGCACGTTGATTTATTTTTATAAACATAGCAAAAGCTGTATAATCTATTGACTAAAAAATGAGGAGGAAGCAATGCAAAAGTAATTTGAATTGAATGAATTAATTTGCTATTTTATTAAAATCTCGATTTTATCGTTCGCCGTTTAAAAGGAAAAGCAACACAAAGTCATTGTTACAAAATAAAAGGTACTTGTTATTTTAGAACGAAGAGAATCTTTGTTAAAAATTTAATTGCCATAATTAACCGTCAATAATTAGGGAGAAGAATTGAACCATTTTATAATTGTTTATTCTCGATAATTTTTGCACCAATATAAAATGCACGAAAAATTTAGGTGTGTCAACATTTCTGTTAGTTGCTCGAACTTTGCTGACTTCAAAATCTGAAAAAAAACATTTGAAAAATATGTGCATGTTATAGTACGAAAAGCGTGTGCGATCGGTTGAAAACACATTGGTAAATGATCCGAATTTCCTCAGACCGTAAACGTTGAATTTTTTTTTTTGAGATCTCAGAAAAAAGAAACGCGACTCGTAACCGCTAACGCCCACGTACCTTCGAATAATACACTTTTTTTTCGTTGTTGTCTGTGATTCCGAGATTCGTTGTGTACTTTGATGCACCTGTAACACCGCTAATTTCGTTGGGATCTTTGTCCATTCATGCCGCTGTACTGGGCCGAGATAAAAGGGAAATGCTCATTCTACCGTGCATCCTGATTTTTGGTGTACCGAGGAAGAAAAAAAAATAATACAACACTTTTGTACGAAAACGTCCCATGATCCCTCGAAAACAATTTCATTCTAAACAATGCTCGATAAATTTGTGTGAGCAACCCTTCAATCATGGAAAAACAAAGATGTTCAGAAAAAAATGTATCTCTTTTAGGCCCCAATTTTAAGATCTTAAGATCAAACTTGAGATCAAACTGTCCATTGAACTCAAGTTGGAACTTAAGATCGAACTTAAGTTCCACTCTAAGATCTTAAGTTTGACCTTACGTGTCATTGTAAGTTCATACTTAAGTTCAAACTTTAGTGCGCACTTCAGATCGATCTTAAACTTAAGTTCGATCGAACTTAATTATTTTGACAACTAATTGTCAAAAAACACGGTTGAGGAAGGCGATGAAAGAAGTTTGATCGAACTTAAGTTCGAACTCAAGATGGATCTTAAGATAAAACTTGAAACCAAATTTAAGTTTGAACTTAAGGTCGATCTGAAGTTTGCACTAAAGTTTGAACTTAAGTATGAACTTATAACGACACTTAAGTTCAAGCTCAAAGTTTATCTTAAATTGGAACTTAAGTTCGATCTCCAACTTGAGTTCAATGGAAATTTTGATCTTAAGATCGATATTAAGAACTTAAAATTCGGGCCTTGGATCTTAGAACGTGCGAATTCATCAATTTTATAAATTAGGGCATAAAAATCGATTTTTCCAAATTTACAAAGTCTCGAGTACGAATTGTATTTTTTGGGGGAATTTTTCTTGCACTGAGCCCTTTTTTTATCGCACAATTGATATTATTGAAAAAAAAAAAAAAATAGAACACCAGAGACGGTAGTACGTTTTTTTTCAATGCCCGAGAAAAATCTTTTCCCATCTTAAAAGCGAGAGAAAAGGAAAAATCTTGCGCGTCATTACATGCACACACGATATTACGCTTGAGAAACACTTCTCGCTGGCTCACTATTAGGCACCCTATATACGTCCCTTAATGTCGCACGTAATTCGGTGTACGTAGAAAAAACGAAAAAAAAGGCAAGAGCGAGTAAACTTGAGAAAAAAGCCGTATCTCGCGTGTGCGTACCCTCATCTCACCGCTTCTTTCATCCCCTATTCAGCCCTCCGACACTTCTTTCCATTCGACTTAGCTGTCCCAAGTTTGCCTCCTTCACTCGAGGCTTCTCTTTTCCTTCCTGCTGCTTCTGCCTCTTCTCCGTCGTCGTCTTCTTCCACTTCTTCTTCTTCTTCTTCTTCTTCTTCTTTTTCTTCTTCTTCTCCTTCATTCTCCTTTTCCTCTCCACCTCTTTCGACCTTTCATACCAATTAACCCTGGAGTTGAGCCCGAGTTAAGGACTCCCGGGGTGTGCTGGCACCGAGAGAGTTAGATGTATAGGCGCTTTGCAGAGGGGGCTCGAGGCGCATAAAGGGGGCTGTCGAATGAAATTAATTCACAAGATCCCGCGTTTCTTCGTCGCCTTTATGAATACGAGTGTTTCCTAGCCAAATCGCTGCATCTTCGACCCTGATCCCTTTCGAGTTTGTAGATAATTTCTCACATGTTTCGAGCGTCTCGAAAGTTATGGCACTTTTTAAATTCACATTTTTCTTTTACAAGCATAAATTTATCTATCTATTTTTTAATATACATTTTCGTTCGGAAAATCTAAGATTTCAGCAAAATCGAGTGCTAGATAACCATAACTTTTGCGATTTTTCTAAAAGTTAAATGACATGTGTTTTTTTTAATTCTTGAAGGTCGACTTTTTATGTAATGTGTTTTTTATTAGTGGGTTTTTATTAGAAGGGTTGAAAATTACAAATTTATAGTTGCAGTATCCACTTCGGAAGATTGGTACATTTTTAAATTTTGTAAAATTGAAATATTAGCAGTAAATGGACTACACAAGTTGATTTATTGTTATAATGCAATTATTTACTTGTCAGATCGATCGTGTGAAGATTGCTTGCTCGTTAAACAAATCTTTAACCCTACGAAAAAAGAAAAAAAAATCTTCGTCCACTTTTCAAAGCATTGCAAGTATTTTGTAATCGACACTCTGTTTTACACATTTTTATATTTGGCCCAAAAACAAATAAAATCAAGACGAATCATGATTTGAATACCGATGAGTTTAGCGAGGAGTTCCTCATATGCGAAGGCAGCTCATAAGTGATGCGACATTACAAAAGTTGGAGCGCTAAAACGACAGGCGAAAAAATGTAGATTTCATACATCAGAGTCTGACGAGATCAGGTCGTTTCTGTGTAATTTTCAGAAACCTACAATGAGATGAATGAGTTACATGACTTTTGGATCTTTTTGAAAACTCTTTTTCTACACCTTGTTTCTTGAATTTTCGGCACATTTATAGCCCTACCATTAGATTTCTCTACCAGAAATACTTCTCTGGCACAATAAAATACTATCGTAATATCACTGCCAATTAAAAAGTCAATAACGTCTCTCCCAAACAGAAGCGCTTTAATAAACCTGACAAAAAACAAGTCTCCCAGAGTAAATTTCTACCAATTAAACAATCCTCCCAATTAAATATCTCTACCACAAAACAAGTCCATCGGATTACACGTCACCGAGTCTCTGATCCTACGGTTCCCTACTTACCGACCGCAGGGCGACTGTCGGTAAGTAACCGGCCGAGCCGACAAGCCCCAGACTTGTAATTTGGTAGGTTTGTCAAATGGGATAGATGTCATTGGCCAAGATGTATTTCTGGTAAGAAAATAAATGGCGGAGCTGTAAACGTGCCAGAATTTTTGTTATCTGACGTTTTGCCATTCGTAAAACCAACTGCATTTGGAAACAAGACTCAACGAACGGAGAAAAGGTTCGCACGATGCGCGAGCGATGAATCTCGGTGATTTGGGGTTCAGAATTCCGGGGGGTTCGCGCTTGAGCACCCATAACAAGGGCAGGGTTGTTCCGTGCAATGTACGTCTAAATATATATATATATATATATATATATATATATATATATGTAGGTACTTGTCTGTACGACACGGGGTGCATTCTCCGTGGGTTCATCGCATGCGTCAGGTATATAATACATACAATATGTATAAAAAAAAATCTGCCGTAATGGTAAAATCAAAACCACATAAAAGCTGAAATCCGACAGATTGAAGAATCCCTCGAACAAATAAGACGCGAACTCGATTTATTTGTGTGGGTGGGAGAGAGCTAGAGAAAGGAAAAATAGAGAATTGGGCAAGGGATTCGACTCGCGGGCACGATGGGGTGCGGTTTTCCACCTCATTTCCACGCCGAGTGAGGCAACCCGATTGTGGTGGAGACTCTTCTCGCGGCTATTGTGCCCTCCGATATAGTCTATATCTACTCTTTATATATTATATTATATACATGTATAAAGGATTCCCTGGATGATCCGTCGAATCGGATTTTCCACGACGTTCTCTTCAAACCATATATATATAATGTATATCTCGGTATATTACTGGTTCACAATGGTGCCGTAAATTTGTAGGATCTCCTCGATACGGAAAAATTCCCACAAAAGCGAGAATTCCCAACTAATTTTTACTTTTGATGCAATGCAAGAAATAACTTCACAGGATATTTTACTCTCTATTCAGTTGCGGTCTTTACACAATTACTGTTATCATGATTGCGTATTGAGTATTAAGTATTCACTTCCGGTGTATTAACTGGCGAAAAAGTTTCGTCGCGAAATCTTTCAAATTACAGATGTTTAATGGAGTCTACTTTAGAAGGTCAAAAAAAGCAAATTTTTAATTATTTTTTCCGCAGCTCCTTTATCACATAGGGCAAAAAAAAATGGTTTTACAACATCGTTTTATCATTCGAAAATACAAAAAAAAAATTATTTCGATTCTTTGAATAATTTATGGAATAGAATAGAATTTATAGGCTCCAAAGTCGAAAATGGCTTGTCCCATGGACGACAGTTAATCTCGGGATATTAGCAAGTCTGAAAAAAAGAAGCATTTTAGAGACGAAGGTTTCTTCAACAACAATTTACCACTATTAATGAAAAATCGATTGAAACAAAATGGCGGATGTTTGAAATAAATCGTGAAAAATTCAATTTTTCATTTTCATTTCAAAGTTCCGCTATTTTTTTTTTTATCGATTTTTCATTAACCGTGATAAATTGTCGTGTAAGAAGGCTTCCTCGTTAAAATGCTTTTTTATTTTTTTGTTTCGAACTTGCCGATCCCGAGATTAACTATCGGCCATGGGACAGGACACTTTCGACTTTGGCGCCTTCTATAAATTATTTAAAGAATCAAAATAAAAAATAAACTTTTTTTTTGTATTTTCGAAGGATGAAACAATGTTGTAAAAACATTTTTATAGCCATATCCGATAAAGGAGCTGAGAGAAAAAAATCTCGAAATTTTTTTTTTTTTGCCTTCTAAAGTAGACTCGTACCTTAAGGAATTGGGCGATTTTCATGGGGACGAAAAGCTGTGGATAAAATCGACACACCTATTGGAATTTGAATTAAAATTGTCTACAATCGAGAACGATTTATGATCAACACGGGTAGAAAATTTAAACTTGATATTTTCAATCGTTTATGAATTATAGAGGATATCATTTTTCTCTGGATATCTGGATTCTAATTTGCCATTTTGAAACACTTCAAATCCTCTGGCATTGAAATCTCCGAGAACAATCTATTTTTTACAGCAAGAAAGCTATTTTCGCGAGGAAGGATAATTTATTTTTCTGGCCTATTGATGAATAAATGTAGAAAATCAAATTTTGATGCAATGATTTTGGTAAATGAAAATTGTATGGGATCTTTTTTACCGAATATTTTTTTTTAACGGTTCTCTCAATTCAAACGGTGCTGATCTGTGAAAATGACTTATGAACGCGAGTCAAGAGAGCGCTGCAGGTTTGGAAATACGAGAAACTCAATAAACAGGAGAGACAGACAATAAAAGTGGGTATATATTTTGACAGGAACGAGATCGTTGACTCGTTGAGATCTCGCATTCTTGCTCGTATAATATGGGATTCCTGTGTGTGTGTGTGCGCGTGTGTGTTCCGTGGTTGGTTAAAAGGTACACCAATATCGGATTACAGGGTCCTTTTCACGCGTTCTTTCTCGCTTCCTTGCGCGCCTCTGCACTGCGAGGTGGGTGTTTCTTTCGCTGTTCACAGCAGGATTCATTTCGAATCTGAGCGTCCTTTTCCTCTCGGTTTATAAGTCCGGTATGTATCCCGACGATGTGCGGTTGCCACCTTGTTGACCTATCTTTGACCGTGTGCCCCGGTCGAGGATCGTGTTTCTCTTTGCCTCTTGTATTGCTCTTCGACAGAGAACACGGGGTGTGAACGTTTTCATCCCCTTTTATTGTACTTAGAAAAAAACCAAGATTTTTAGAATGTTTTTTCCGCTTTTTTCATCAACCAATCTTTCGAATTGCCAGAAACGAATTCAATTTCCGCTTTCCTTGATATTCCGGTAAAAGCGATGAAAAATTCGCTAAATTTTACTCACCCCCTTCGGATTGATTTTCAAAATTCTCTCGTAGCAACGATAATTGAGGTATCGCAATAAATCTAACGTCATTTTTAAATTTATTTGCGTCGTATCGATTTAACAAAAATAAAACCTAGTGTATATTTTTTTTTTTGGACGGTGAAGGGTTGTTAGGGGCTACAAGGATTAGACATGCTTCGTGGGTTACAACTAGACAATTGAAAAATCTCCGGAAGAACATAATTGATAACTAAATAATGTGATTTGTTGACGTATTTTTGTCGTCTTCTAGGGATTCATGGGGTGAGTTTGCGTCTGGACACGCTACTTTTGATGATAAAATTTCGTACGGATCATGCGGAAAAATGTCAAAATGCGTTTTGTTCAGATTCGACGAAGTTTCCATACACATATGAAAATGCGGTATTTTAAATCCCCATAACTTCAGTTTCCTCAGTCGAAATGGGAATAATTTTGGAATCTTTGGAGCGGGCAATGATCAAAAAAATTGCGCCAAGATCATCTTTATTTTTGAATTTTTTTGCGGCACTAAAGAATCTTAAAAATTGCCAAAACTCGACCATAAAGGTTGGCCAGTGACTCACTGGTTACTACTGGTCACTATTTTCATAATCGTATCATTTTTCTCACTATTTTTGAAATTTAGTCACTATTGTCACTATTTCAGAGCTCAGAAGTAGTTAGAATAGAGGTGCCGGTTAGAATAGGGGACGAATTTCGAAAAATCATCAGAATCGAATGAAGAAAGCGCCGTTTTGAAGCTTCAACTATTACGAAGAGAATGAGCGCAGTCGAGAGCCAAAATTCTGAGTAGAAAAATAATTACACCGATTTTAGTGAATTTTGGCCAAAATGCAAAAAAAAATTCTAATTTTTTTTTCAAACCTTATATCGATGTATTTTGTTCCCCTGAACACGAATCTACCAATAGTTTTCTCGAAAAATCAAAATTTTAATGTATTTTCAGGAAAAATATTTTTGCTCAATTTTAGTCCCATTCTGAGAAACTTCAAAATCGCGAAATTTCAGACGCACATAACTTTCGGTCGGTATGACCGATTCGGAAAATTCTTGTTCGTACGTAAACTTTGTTACTAAACTTAGAGAATGCCGTTTGGTTCATTCCTATATGTAATTTTTTGTAGAGATGGCAGCAGTTTGAAAATGACCGAAAAACGACGGAAAGGGGCATGCCTTAAAAAATTTGCAAAAATCGATGGTTGAACTTTAAAAATCTGCCAAAAATCGAAAAATCATCCAAATCGAATGAACAAAGCGGCGTGTTGAAGCTTCAACGATTACAAAGAGAATGAGCGCAGCCTAGACCCAACATTTTGAGTAGAAAAAAAATGACACCTATTTTAGTGGATAGATTCAATTTTGGCCAGAATGCAAAAAAAAAAAAATTTTTTTTATTTTTTTCAAACCTTATATCGACGTATTTTGTCCCCTTGAATAAGAGTCTACCAATAGTTTTCTCAAAAAATCAAAAATTTTATGAATTTTCATCAAAAACCTGACAATGATTTCTCTAATGTTTATTATAAAACAAACATTAGAAAATAAATATTAAAAATAAACATTGTTCCCTGAGACTTCAATATAAATTTTTTGGGATCCTTCTGACTGGTCCCAGATTTTCATCTCAAACAATCCAATACGCTGCTGCTATGAATAAACGCCCTTCGCATGAGATATGTATTTCGCACGGAAACGAGCAAAAACAATCGTACTTGATTTTCGAGCCCTCTCCTTCTCGTCATTTCCGCAAAATCCTTTCGTGTACATACAATCGCGCGTCCGATTATCACGGAACGATCGCCCGAGAATGCTCGAATTGGCACTTGCGTATCAAGCGCGGAGGCTCCACCCGGAATGTACGAGTGCGACGGAGAGCGAGCGAATATGCAAAGGGCGACCGAGGGGGGCGCTCTTGTCGTGCCTCTTTCCCGCGCGGCTCTTGCTGAAGCCCCTGAGGAGGAAGAGGGCCCTTGATTCCGCAATCCGTACGAGAAGCCTTCGGAGGGGGACGTGGGGCGTCCCCCGCCCCATATATATATATACAAGGCGAGAATGAGAGAGGGAGAGAACGCAAGAACCATCCCTCTCGCGTCTCCTTTTAGTTCCCTCTGCGAGGCTCGTCGAGGGGGAGGTTCGCCCTTTGGGCTGTACAAGGATCGGGCGTCTGGAGTGAGACACCAAAGGAAGATATGAAGTGGAACGGGAGAGAATAAGGGGAAAGGGGCGCGGGGAGGAGGGGGGGGGGGAGAAGCATATTTACAACGAGAAGGGGCGAGATGAAACCGAGGATGGAGAACTAGTTGACAGTCGCGTGGCGACGGTGAACAGGGATACGGAGGGCTAAAGATGAGAGAAATGGCGGAGAAATAAAGATGGCGAGAAGGACGCGAGCGAGAAGAAGAAAAGTAGAGGGCGCTCGGAGAGTGAAGTATCCTCGACGCGGACTCTAGGATACTTCTCATTTCTCTCTCTCTCTCTCTCACTCTTATGAGAAAGAACCGCGTGTTATATCCTCCGGGTTCTCACTGTACAAGGACCTTTTTCCTCTTCTCTCTCGACATCAGTGTGCTCATCCACTCTTCCTCTTCTTCTTCTTTTATACACATCTCTCCCTTCCCGTCCTCCCCCTTTATTTGTGCACTCGTAGGAAGATCGTGCCCTCCTTGTGCCTCGATGGCATCTTATATTCTCGCCTTCAGGGACGCACGTATGCCTAATCTTGCATTCTTCATCAAGATTTAAGGCTCCTCTCGGTACATTATACCGGTTGCTTTGATCAAGGAGCAACTTTTTCTTAAAATTCGTCGACTACCGAATTATTCGGTGCTCTTTGGATCTTAAATCACGTGGGCTAGAGCTGATGGCTCATTTCTAATTCGAGGTCCAGAGTATCACACTGAGATGGAAATTTTTTATAATATGTCTGAATAAGTGGAAAATAATAATATATCGATCCTGGAACTTTTGCGAAGGTTGAAACACTTTTTCAGCTCATCTTACACAAAGGGTCGAATGTTAACATATTTTTTCCTGAGAGTATCAAATTTAGAACAAATTTTCTTGCACTATTTTTCATCTATTTTTATATTAATTATACTTCCGCAAAATTTTATTTACAGCCATTTGAACAACGAGCTGGTAAATATTAAAATTTCATCGTCTGTGAGATAAGAAGCTTGAAATTTATCGTCAGTGAGTAGATTTTTCGCGACAACGCAAAAGCTCTCAGTTTTAGCTGAGCATATATCCCCTCTCTCTCCTTCGCTCTTTCTTCTTGCGTTTCTTGTTTCATATATACATACAATACACACAGTGCCATGTATATGGGCGCTTTTTCTCGCGCAACGCTGCGCTTCAAAGCTTCACTCTTCCTCCCATCACGGTTTCACTCTTGCGCAAAGAGTGCCGTTACCTAATCGCACAAACGCGAAGACGCAAGCGTCTCTCTTATATATATATGGGGCATTCCATGTCAAATCACGTGGTCATCATCATTAAATTCAATTGAAATTTATCACTAAAATCATTAAATTAAGGGAAAACATAAATAAGGGCCTTTTTTAAATTAATTAAATTTTTTCACAGAAACTGGGGCCCAAAACAGATATTTTCGTCATAGTTCGATAATGGGCCAAGAACAATTACTATTTTTTTTAAATCTTAATTTTTTAATTGTGTTTGAATCATCCGTTTTATTTCAGGTCGTCGAGGCTAATAAATTTTCGAAAAATGTTGTCGTTTCAGTCTTAAACCAAGAAAAAAACATCAAGTTTCACTAAAAAAATATTTTTGTTATTCTCACTACAAGAAACAATCAAAATAAGAAATTATGAAGAAAAAAAATACAAAAAAAATAGTAATTATTTATGGCCCATTATCGAATTGTTTTAGGCCCTAGTTTCTGTGAAAAAATTTCATGAATTCGAAAAAGGCCCCCTTTATGTTTTCCCTCAATTTTTCAGCTCGGGCAACCCCTACACTGAGAGAAAAAATTACTAGAACCAATGAAATAAAGTTTTGAAGGCAAAAAATCATTTTTTTCATTATTTGCCAAAACATATTAGATTGGTTCCCTTATATATTTACTCGGTTCATTTTTTTCGGTCAATTCCATAAATTTCTGTATCAATAAACGAATTTACTTGAATCTAACAATATGTTATCAATTATATGTAATATGTTGTTTGAATCAAGAATACATTTTATCATTCAAAACATGCATGTCTTTTAATACAGGAAGCACTGAGAAAAAAAATTTGTTGAATCAACAAATTAATTAGTCCAATCAACAGGAAAAATGATTGATTCAATCGAATGCGTGTTTATTAATTGTTGCTAAACATTTTATAAAAAATATATAGCCCTTGCCAAATAATTTAATATGCATAGTTTAGTGACCCCAAAAAGAAATAAATAGAAAAAAAAAGACAAATCTGCGCCAATTCTCCGATCTAATTTCTCTGTCCGACCGAGATTCGAACCCTCGACCCTACCTACCATCATACCTATCCTACCTAACTACCTAACACGCTACCTATTACGCTATCGACTACTACTATGCACTTGAAAAAAGTTAGGAGTTATGAAGATTCGAATATAAGAAAACATTTAAAAAACCAGTTTTTTAATTCTTAACAACTTATGTATACTATTAAAGTATACTATAGAAATGATAGTTCTTTGCTCGAAGGAAATAAAAATTTCATCATTCCAAACAAATATTCTATTGGAATAAAATAATGTGTTATTTATTTTACTGCAGCTTCTTTTCAAATAATCACAATCAATTTTATATCTAATAAATATTGAAAATACTACAGAAATATTTTTAGAAGTAAAATAATGATGAATTTATTGCAAAGAAATAATTTTGTTCAAAAAAAATAATTTCGTATTGAAGTCGTTTTTTAGTTTTAGTTTAGTTTAATTGTTACTATTAAATAAGAGTTTAATATAATGAAGTAATAGATTCGTGAAAATATTTTTTTAAACGAAGAGTAATTTTCTTGGTTCAACAAATAAATAATCGTGTTAATACTTTCATTTAATAAATAAATTCATGTTCTCAAATACAGTAATTTTTTCTCTCAGTGTAAAAAATGATATAAAAATTACTCAAAATTTGAGGTCAAACGAAACCCACAATTAATTGGGCATCAAAATCCGAGGAGGTCAGGCAGTGATTTGACGTGGAATGCTCTATATACACATAAAAATATATATATACTATATATCTATACATATATTACAGAGGAGAGAGAGGGATGCCATGAGGAGGGCGCGGCGTCGGTGGGTGAGAGGGCGGCGAGCCTCTCATCCCTTCTCAAGGGTTTTCCCGAGTTGTATACATACACGTCCATCATATATATATATATATATATATATATATATATATATATATATATATATATATATATATATATATATATATATATATATATAAATATGTGTGGGTGTATGTGTGCAAGTATGTGCGTAACAACGCTCGGGCACTCGGTGAAAATGCCAAGCGACGTGATTCTCGCACTGTTCGCGAGAAAGAGACGGAAAAACTCGAGAGATCACTTCGCTCTCACTGATATTCGTGATGTGGAGAACACTCGGAAAGCGCACGCGCGCATATCGCTGTAAGAATCCATTTTCCTTCTCTCTTTCCCACTCTCTGGGTCCTCCCTTCAACCATTTTTCTCGCTTTCACTCTTTCTCTCTTTCTCTTGGTTAACTCTTGGCTCTCTTGGTGGTATTAGTGGTGTAAAGGGTCCTTGCTTTGACTCTCCGAACTCGCGGAGTCTTACTGAATGCCCCTCTGTATATTCGACGAGTACGTGCTTCTAAGTGCATCCTGATTTTTTCGAAGCCCTTTGATTATACTCTCGCCACTCTAATGCCCGTGTGTATGCCCTTGCACATCGCAGACATGTATATATATACCTGTATGTATATACAGGTATAGTAGGGTGACAGTTATTTGGGCTTTGGCGAAAAAGTTCGACGCCACCCCAAAAACATAATCAAGGTGTATCAAAAAAAATCTGTGTAAAGTTTGGAGGCGCTCGGAGAATTGGAACACGCGCCACCGAGCGATTGAAATTTTAAATGTAAAGTACATGTACTTATCCCACACATCAATGATTTATTTTTTTCCGACTATAATATTAATGAGAAAAATTTGAAACTTGGTACACTTATTGTGCATAGTATGGTGTACAGAAACAATTTTTTTCAATTTTTTTCATCCATAATTTTGTTCATGACAAGCTCTGTAGAGATGCCCAAAAAACATTTGAAATTTCAATCGCTCGGTGGCGCGATTTCCAATTTTCCGAGCGCTTCCAAACTTTGCACAGATTTTTTTTAATACACCTTGATTATGTTTTTCGGGTGGCGCCGAACTTTTATCGCCAAAGCCCAAATAACTGTCACCCTAATGTATAGGTACACATATATGGGTATACGCAATGCCTGTATGTGCCTGTTTCATTTTCTCGCTATGGCTGCCGCTATTGTTTCCTTGGTCCCGCTTCATCAGCGACTATAATCTCGCCCTCGAGAGTCCAACACACTCCCACTGAATGCAAGCTAGATTACCTGCTTCCGATTGCAAGTATCCTGCTACGAATGAAGAAAGGAGTCTGCAAGATTTTTGAGAATCTTGCATTTCGACAAACTTAAGTCTCTTAAGAATCTTAATGAGTTGGTAACAAAAATTATGGACAATGTTACTTGGAGATGCTGGAGGCTTTGGAGAAAGCAAATTTCGACTAGTGTTCAAAATTTATAGACCATTAGGTCTGATTCTGGTCACTGTATTCTCAATTCCGTTCAGAAATGATGATTAAAAAAAAATATTGTCATTATAATATTGTTCTTATAATGTCAAAATCCATTTGTCCGATGTTAGCGTATTAAAATGACGACCAACGATAGGGTGAATTTTTTCACTATGGCTGATGCCATCTAAATTTTGATATAATATATCGGACATTTTTTTGTGAATTTTTTTATTTTTTATTTTGGTATTTTTTTTTGGAAAAAAAACAACACTTTTGGAAAACAACAAGAATAACGAATTCGACATGGCTCTTTGAAATAATGATGGATTTGGACACATCATCAGAATCTTTCGCTTCCTCAGGAGAAACGTTTTTGTATTATTGGAATTTCAAAACTTTCTCTTTTTTAAAAAAATAATATATATGGGGCATTCCATCCCAAGCAGACAGTTTGAAAACTTTTTTTTTATGTCCTCTAATTTTTTATATTTTTTAGTACCCATCAAAAGACCCGTGCTGGTAAATTTTGAGATTTGTTGATTACTCGTTCAAAAGACCAAAAAACCGCTCTTTTTTCGGTATTTTCGTCATAACTTCTTTAATAATGGTCCAAATTAAAAGTTATTTTTTTGAAATTTTTCGTTTTGTTATGACCTTTTCAGAAAAAAATACAACAAAAATATTCGATGTGTTTTTAAATGAGTTTTTTGAGTTTTAAACTTTAAATCACTTTTTTAAAAGTGAGTGTATATATATTTTAATTTTCTTTAAAAAATTTTGTTTTAAACATCTATCTATTCAACAACTTTTAAGTCTAGTCCGATCGTGGGCCTTCCATAACTACTATTTTTTTCGATTTTTGGAAATTAAAATTTCCAGTTACTATGTAGTATTTTTTTCATTATTTAAAATTTATTTGGACACTTTTTTAAAAAACTTTATAAATAGAAAAAAAAATTTAATTTTCAAAAATCGAAAAAATAGTAGTTTTATGGAAAGCCCACGATCGGACTAGTCTTACAATTAGAAGTTGTTGAATAGATAGATGTTTGAAACAAGTAATTTAAAAAAAAAAAATCATCATATGCACTCACTTTTAAAAACGTGATTTAAAGTTTAAAACTCAAAAAATTCTTTTAAAAACACGTCGAATATTTTTGTTGTATTTTTTTCTGAAAAGGCCATAAAAAAAAATAAAAAAAAACTTTTACTTTAGACCATTATTAAAGAAGTTATGACCAAAATACCGAAAAAGAGCGGTTCGTTGGTTAATTTAATATCTTTCGAATGGGTAATCAAAAAAATCTCAAAAGTTTTTCAAACTGTCCGATTTGGGATGGAACACCCCATATATTATTTTATTCGAAATTTTATCAATATAAAAGAGCCAAATCTAAGCAATATTTTATAAAATTTCGATTGATAAATTTGGAAAATACAGCTTTATCTAAAATTGAAAAACCAAATTTTATTTGCTAGTAGATAAGTATGACTCGTCGTTGAACGAAAGATTTAAGAAAAAAAAATTAATTTGAATTTTTTGCAGAGTTGCAAAGCAAAGTATTCAAAACAGTCCAATCACTAATCCATCCTATTTCGAAAAAGGGTTAAAACACTGCAAAAAAGTGTGCACCGACTTCAAAAATAGTGTTTTTAGAAAAAGGCTGCTTTAGTTTTGCCCAATGAGGAAAATTTCCAAAGGCTCTCCTAGACTTTTACTACGATTGACTTGAAATTTTAGGAAAATATTCTAGACATATCGTTGGATAAAAAAATTCAAAAAATTGATTTTTTAAAATTTGTTGAGCTCATGTAACCCCCCAACTATGTTTTGCAACAGTGTATAAATTTTTCGAAACAAGCGTACTAGTAAAATTTAATGTATTTTTTTTTTACCCTCATAGACATCGATCAGGAACAGGACCTTTTTGTTAAAGGTGCAATAAGTCACTACAAATTGTTTTCAGAACTAAAGTCTCCATGGCACAATCTATTTGATATACTTTTCGGATTCTACGAACCAGTAAGCGATCAAAAATTTCGAAAAAAGCCCTAAAACGTTCTCGGCGTTGAACAGGATTAGCCAGTACTCGTAATGGGGAAAGGAGACATTGTCCGCGCGAACTTTGGTCGTCGATATATATCTATACGTACAAAACGATTCGGTACTGCACGCAACGCGAGAATCTCTTCTAAGTAGCGGTGTTGATTTATTTGATAAATGAATGTGCAGTGTGAGGCGTAGAGCTTTAAGGGGGCTAAAGTTAGGGCTGAGAGGGGGCACCCGAGAGAGAGTGAGAGAGACAGAGAGAGAGAGAGAGAGAGAGAGAGAGAGAGAGAGAGAGAGAGAGAGAGAGAGAGAGAGAGAGAGAGAGAGAGAGAGAGAGAGAGAGAGAGAGAGAGAGAGAGAGAGAGAGAGAGAGAGAGAGAGAGAGAGAGAGAGAGAGAGAGAGAGAGAGAGAGAGAGAGAGAGAGAGAGAGAGAGAGAGAGAGAGAGAGGGACGTAGAAAGCAGGTTTGGGAGAGGGCTCTCGAACGGAGAGTCCTACAACGCCGAGCGCACTCCTCTTTCACTCAAATATATATATATATATATATATATATATATATATTTGAGTGTTATATACATATCTCATACACGAAAATATCGTATCCACCGGAATGGCACGCTTGTGGATTCGAGACTCTCATATCCGAGCGATTTCCATCACTTCTTTTTTTATTTTTTAATTTTTTAATTGATGCTTTCCATCACAAAAACGTATTTTTTTGCAAGTCCAGCTCTTCTACATTGCCCTCTTTTCTCTTTTTAAATCTCTTTTCTGATCTTCCTCTCTCATCATCCCTCTTATCATCCCTTATCATTCCTGGCTCTATTTGTTATTTTATTATTTTATTTTGTTCGTTTACTTTTCTGAGTACTTTTGTGCCAGAGATTTATCAACGATCTCCTTGTAATGGGCAACAAAAAATTGTCCCTTTAAATGCTGGAAAAACACTAACTTTGAGTGAAGGAGAAACGGGGAAGAGACTTTGGCAAATCCCAGACAAATTAGGGATGCTTTGCCCATGTCAGTATTGTTTTCAGCGAACAATGTGGAAGGATCAGTGTTTTTTTTTTTTGGGCGGGAGGGAGTTGCTGTTGTATCGCGTATTATACGTACAGTAATATAAACGATGGCATAATCTGAGAGAGAGAGAGAGAGAGAGAGAGAGAGAGAGAGAGAGAGAGAGAGAGAGAGAGAGAGAGAGAGAGAGAGAGAGAGAGAGAGAGAGAGAGATTCGTAATATAGTATGCGAACTACGAATAATGGAAGTTGCAGAGAGATTTAGTATATATTGCACGCGTAGAGAGGAGAATGAGAAAACCAGGAATAAGGATCGCGTTCGTACGGTACCGGATTAATGGCCGACTCGAAGCTGCCCTCCATCTAGGGGTTGCTCTCTCTCTCTTCCGTCGAATTGGGAGATCAGCTCTAGGGAGAGCAAGAGGGAAGAAAAAAGAGAATGCAATGAAAAATACACGTGGAGTGGTATTCTGACCCTGATGGCTTATATTCCTCGAGTAACCCATTAATTCGAAGAATCAATTATCTTCGGGAACGATACAATGAAACGAGCAAAAAAAACTCGAATATTTCGTTCATTATTACGCCCAACTGAACTCCATTCAAATTTATCGTCCATTCAAAAGAGTCCAATTTCAGAATTAAAAAAAATTCACGTTAGCATTTTTTTTTTAATACTCAAATTGAATAATCATGTCCTGAGTAATTTTTTGTTACATCGTTGGGGTGGATTTTTTACACAGTTAATATAATTACTACTCAAATTTGGGAAAATCGATAGTAGGGTAAACATTTTGTGAAAATTTCAATTTTTTTGGAAAATAGGAAATACGCTGCAACCTTATCAATATTCAAAGTATTACACTACGTCAAATGCACCCTTATCAATATTTAAAGTATTACACTGCGTCAAAAAATACGAGCAAAAAAATTCAAATATTTCGTTTATTATTACTCCCAACTGAACTCCATTCAAATTTATCGTCCATTCAAATGAGTTCAGTTCTAAAATTAAAAAAAATCACGTTAGCATTTTTTTTAAATATTCAAATTGAATAATCAAGTACTAAGTAATTTTCTCTACATCGTTGGGGCGAATTTTTCACACAGTTAACATAGTTACCATTCAAATTTGGAATAATCAATAGTAGGGGTAAAATTTTTATAAATATTCCAATTTTTTTAAAAGTCTGAAATGCACCCTTATCAATATTTAAAATATCACACTGCATCATTTTGGTGTGTGTAACTTCACTTTGAACTGTGAAAATTATTCTGACAATAAAAAATTCTCTAATTACTTCCTAAACTTTTTCTACAGTTCGCAAAACTTTCTTCATGAGAAAGCCAGAATGAATCTCCATGTTATCAAATGCTTTGTGATTTTCCAATTTCCAATTTGCAGGATTTTCACTTCCCTGGCGAAAACCTTTATCCTGACTGACGACACTGACCGAAAAAGACGAAAGGAAATAAGGTGACTTGGATATCGTCACATATACCTCCACGTATAAAAATCTCTATATATATATATATATATATATATATATATATATATATGAAGATGTAGATATATATAGATATGTGTATACGCAAAAGGTGCCGCAGTAGGCGCCATCGTTGATTGGATCACCGCAAGAAATCGATAGTCTCTTTCTCTCTTACTCCGCGTTTTCATCCCTTCCCAGCAGCTTTATACGCCACCCTCTCTCTGCGCTCTGGCATCAGCCGACTCTCTGAACTCTCGCGTTTTATCTCTCTCCCTCTCTCTCCAACACACACACTCACATCCACCCACACACACACACACACACACACACTTTATCCTCCATTGCTCCTCTGCGTATCCTACTCTTCTCGTTCGTGCTATCTCTCATTTTTGCTCTTCCTTCCCTCACTCTCCCTCTCTCTCTCTCTCTCTATCTCTGTCTCGCTCCCTCCAATTTCCCCGTGACGGCCTCCTGGAGGATCCTCGAGTACCCTCTCATAGCCCTCCGAGCCACCCAGCCGAGCTCTGTCCGGCAGTCTCCATGCCAACACCCGCTCGATAAATTTATTGGTCGACTCTCCCCGACACTGCTAAATGTCGGCTCTATAGATATACATATTCCATTTCACCCCTGTTTCTACTATGAGATATTTTCTTGCGACTTTGCCCAGAAAATTACTTCTAACCTCAAAAAATCCGGGTTTTTCTCGAGGCCTCCGGAGGGTGTTTTCCTCCCTTGAAACGGATAAAAAATGTTTTGGCGGTAGAGTCCTTCGTTCACCATTTTTCGATACCGCGAGAGGCTGAATGAGCATTTTTTCATCTCTTGTGAAATAGTTTTTTCAAATAGCGTTTTAGGGTTTGTCTTTCGTGGCGCAAAATGAGCGAAAAGTCATTGAAACTTTATCGTCTCTTCAAGATTTTACCCTCCATAGTCATATTTATATGTATATGTAATATAGCTTCAGACCCACAACGATCAATCCACCCCCAATGAAATTGTAAATAAATTAGAATGAGAGGCTCCACACAGAAGCTTTCGCGCAGTTCGAGACCCTCATCTGTGCTCTCAGGTCCCGAGCGAGATCGCTAAAGTCAACATTATCCCCGGGGTTGGTTATACACACGCACACCATGTCGCCATGTCACTAATACACTAAAACAACCCCCGTGCACATATTCTCGAGCATTCGCCAGGGCTCTTTGCAGCGTCGCTTATCTCTGCTCTTTTGTGAGTTTCAATGTCTTAATCGTAGATAAATTGTGTTTTTATTACATCCTGAGTAGGATTAAAAAGAAAAATCTTCATTTTGACATTGGTGTACAAGAATGGCAAATTAAGGGTGAGTCTTTGTGGTATAGTCAAGTTAATTTGATTAAGAGTTGTGAAAATAGTAATGTAAAAGTAATGCATTACCCATTACTTTGTACAATGTGTATTGGATAAGTTTTCCGTTACAAATTACAGAAGTAACGTGTAATGAATGAATTTTCTTTTACAAATGAAAATAGTAATGTGTAATGGATGCGTGTTCCATTACAAATTAAAAAAGTAATGCGTAATGTATGCATGATCCATTACAAATAATAAAAGTAATGTGTAATGGTTACATGTGCCATTACAGATGAAAAAAATGACGTGTAATGAGTGAGTGCTCCATTACAAATCACAATTGAAAAAGTAATGAATGAGTGCTCCATTACAAATCGCAATTGAAAAAAAAAAATTGTAGTGAAGAATATTCCATTACAAATTAGTGTGTTTCTACGACAATTTGGAGCAGGTACTATTTTGCTCGAAGGTAAGTCTATTAATTTTGTAATGAAAATAATTTGTGTGTATCAAGTTTTTATTAACTTTACTATCGTAGTGGTAAATGTATAAACCGTGATTGTTTGGAGTAATTTTTACAACAATGGAGTAAAAATTACTCCAAAAAATAACTGTTCACAGGTGTCAGTGTATATTAAGTAAATATACTCTGACGCTTACAAGTTTTTCTTGAATTGTAATTTTTACAAGAATGGAATAAAAATTACTCCAATAAATCACTGTTCATACATTTACCACTTCGATAAGAGTTAACAAAAACTTGATACACACAAGCTATTTTCATTGAAAAATTAATAGACTTACCTTTGAGCAAAATAGTACCTGCTGCTGGGAATTGTCGTAGAAGCACACTTATTTGTAATGAAATATTCTCGACTATCAATTACTTTTTTCAATTGTAATTTGTAATGGAGCACTCATCCATTACACATTACATTTTTTATTTGTAATGGCACATGCATCCATTACACATTACGTTATTTATTTGTAATGGAACACGCATTCATTACACATTACTCTTATATTTTGTAATGGTACACTTGTCCATTTCACATTATGCGCTGTAATGGGTAATGAATACAGTAATGCATTATCAAAATAATGCATTATTTATACCTCTGATTTGATTAGACAAGATTTGACAAATTATTTGCATACTTCTCAAAAGGTAACCAAAATGGATCTGGAGGACTACTTGATGTAAAAAAAAAATCATATATAGCTTAAAGTTAACAAAAATTAGCGCTCCTTTTTTGTTTCCATAGTTAGACGCATCGTTTGAGTCCCTGAATTTTGGGCTACTGTTGAGCTCCCAAATACCGTTGAAAAAAAAATTCTTAGCCCTTTTTGTTTCGAAGAAAATCGAATTTTTAATATAGTGTGTTGCTTAATGTTTACAGAAAAAAATTCAGCTTACGCCAATAAATTTAGCGTCATTTAACATGTTTTAGGGAAGTCACATTTGCAATTTGATTTACACTTTTACCTCCGTGAAATGTGAATTAACAACATTAACATTTAAAAAACACGAAAAAACCAATTAAATAGTCGATGCCTTTGTTTTTTGTTTCTACTTACTTTTGGGGGTGTTTTTTTTTTAAAAAGACCGGAGCAGACAAAATCCACGAAACGCAAGCTGCATTTATTAACGCGTGTGTTTCTCGTTCGTTTCCACCCTTATCGTCACATATAGTACATAAATATTACTGTACATATAGAATATATATATGTATGTATATTCGTCGACCAGTGGCGCGTAGTCGGGGATGAAGGGGAGCTTCCAGGGTTTGCTGGCACAGCATCGGCATCAGAACGCGCATAGCGCACCAGCAGGGTCAAGTGCTTCAATCTCCTCTCTCTTTCGCTCTCGTCCGTACCTGCCCCTCTCTGGATTCGCTTCCCGGTCCTCCGGTACACCGTCCTCCGCGCTCCTAACCTCTCGCCCCCGCAAAATCCACCCTCTACTCTCGCGTAATCACCGTTTTCTCTCTTGCTCTCCGGCAAAACTTTGCTTACCTCTCGTAATTTTGTTCTCTCCCTCCTTCTCGGTCGTCGTCGACGTTGACGTCGTCGCCGTCGTCGTCGTCCGAACCCTTCGTCGATATTCCATCTCCGTTGGGTGTTCTTCTTGGTCCCGCTGCACGTTAGCTTCATCCCCCACGTAGAACACTCTCTCGCCCACCTTTCCGAATACATACCTCAAACTGGAGGAGATCCAAATTATATTTATACATGTATATAATGTATACAAAATGTTGTCAGACAAAAAGGCGTAACTGTTAACAATGTTACACGTGCGGAGTCGATTTGGCAGCTTGTGGGAATCTATATCAAGACAGTCCAAATCGCATTCAATGAGGCTAGTTTTGGTCTAGAAAACTTTGGGGGTGAATTTTTCGAAATTTTTCTTTTTTGTTTATTCTTCGTTTCGAAATGGCGGAATTTTTTCACACCATGAGACGAATTGGCTATGACCAAGAGATCCGGATGATGGTGGATCAGAAGAGATCATCTTTTATTTGCGTTTCGATCCTGATTAAGATCCTCTTCAGAATTTATTTTAGATCCATAAATAGTTAGAATTGTGTTATAGCTATGAGTGTCATATATCTTGTGTTTCTTTGATGATCTTGTTTCCTTGTATCATTTTTATGTTAGGTTGTGTCAGGTGTAAAGAATTAACCTGATTTGTCTTTTATCTCGATATCATGATTTTTACATCATAGATCGGACTAATTCCTATTATTCATATACCTTGTTAATTACACAGCCACACAAAATTTAAAAAATTTCGGCCTGGGGGTCTGACTATGTATAATGTATGTTTTTGGGATCGCTGAATCCGAATCCGAGGTTGGTTTAACCCCAGCACGTCAGGGTTTGGCTATAACCATAAAAAATATCACTCCAAAATCAAGATTATTTTTTAAATATTTCGAATACTATTATAGCTACGAAAAAATCGTTCTGGGTTCGTCTTGAAGAGTATACTTGTGGCTACGAAAAAAAATATTCCGAATTTTTTTTTTTTTTTTGAGAAATCATGAATTTGGAGAATTTTGAATTTTTAAAAATCGTGCAAATCTATGATCAACATTAAATTGTTGGTTCAATTTTTTTTATATAATACCTTATACTGATCTTAAAAGAACCTGAAATTTTCGGAAAGGTGTTTTTGTTTTTTCAAACATACGAATTTTTTAATTTTTAAAAATCGTGTAAATCCACGATCAACATTAAATTTTCTGTTTAATTTTTTTTATATAATACCTTGGAGTGATCTTTAAAAATCCTGGAATCCTCAGCATCTTTTAAGATCAGTCCAAGGTATTATATAAAAAAAATGTAAGCAACAATTTAATGTTGATCGTGGATTTACAGATTTTTTAAAATTAAAAAATTAATGGTTTTGAAAAAACAAAAAACACCTTTCTGAAAACTTCAGGATCTTCTAAGATCAGTACAAGGTAATACATAAAAAAAAAAGATTTATAAAAATTCGAAATTCTCCACATTTGTCATTTTTCAAAATTTGTTTTCGGAATTTTTTTGTCAGTAGCCACAAGTATACTCATCGAGACGAACCCAGAACGATTTTTTCTTAACTATAATAGTTTTCGAGATATTTAAAGAACAACTTAATTTTGGAGTGTTTTTGAGGTTATAGCTAAACCCTGACGTGCTGGGGTTAAACCAACCTCGTATTCGGATTCAGTGACCTCGAAAACATACAGAGTACATAGTCAGACCCCCAAGCCGAAATTTGTTTTTTGTGTGGCTGTGTTATTGATTAAAAAAAAAAACAATTAGACCCATTTCTCAAAGATGTGTCAACAAATTATAAATCATTATACTCAGATCAAAAACGAATCAGGTTAGTTCTTCTACCTTCTTCTTTTGTTTCCACGTGAACCCTTTTTCTCTCCGTACGATTGCAGTTGCGATATTTGAAAACGACGATGAAAAATACTTTTTGTGTATACGCAGAGTCGAATTTGTACGAACGCAACTGCGAGAAATACGGGAAATGCTGCGTAGAGTTCGATGCTTCAGTAGTTAGGGTCGGCTTTGGTACGACGGGCAAGTAGTTCGAGCGCATATTTGGTCAGACGAGGCTCATTCCCAGTTTACGTCTAGGTAATCAGTCTTTCTCCCGAATAATTTCGCGTCAGCATTGTTTCAGGATAATTTTTTTCCATCATTATCATCATTTCAATCACTATCACGAATATTACGAATAAAATCATCCGAAACAGTCTCGCCCCCCAAAATATACCAATTAGCATACATTTTTCAGTCAACGCATCCTCTGAATGAGATCCGAAGAACAATAAATTTTCACATTTAGAATTCACTTAAATTATTCTTATTTCAAAAATTAATTATTAAGATTAGTTATTAAAATTAATTATTATTAATAAATTAGATAACATTTCGTACAGAGAAGGTGCAGAATCGGTCCACTGATTATTATTGAATTTAATCAAATTAAATTATTCATTGAATTAAATTAATTAAATGTACACTGATTATTTTCAAATTTTCTGAAAAACCGTCAAATATAAATGTTCTTTCCTCCCGAGCAAATCACTGAGACTGAGTTTTCTTGATGACTGCTTGCAAAATGTAACTTTAATATTATTCTTTCCCTTTTTCTCTTATTATTTTTTTTTTTTATTTCGCATTTTTCGCGATTTTACAACAGGGCTTATGATACTGTCCTCTCGCAAGAATGATGAGATTCAAGCGAGGGTACGAATGAAAGAGAGAGAGAAAGAGAGTCGAGAGATTCTTCGAGGGCCTCCATTACCAGCGTCTACCAAGAATCTCGAGAGTCGTATCTCTTTCTCTTTTATGTCGACGTGTTTCTTGCCAAGCGAGAGAGACGAAAGCGGGATTTTCCGGCATTGCTAAAGTCGAAAATGAATGCTCGCGCGAGTGTCTCCCCCTCCCAAACACCGGGAAAATCTAGACGACGAAGATGACGGCAATATATATATGGGGTATTCCCGCTGAAATTGTCATGTCCGAATCCGGACTTTCTTGAATAATTATGAAAAAAAATTCCGAAAAGTATTCTGAAAAATAAAAGACACGTATTTTTTTGTTAAGGCTGAGAATCGATATTTTTCGTCGTACGATTTTAGTAAAAAATCCAAATTTTCCACTAACTCTCTATTCTAAACAGGTAGTATCTTGATAATTCGAGATCCTATCGAAAAACGCTTCAGACAAAACTTGTTCGTTATAAAACGAGTAAAACAATTGATATTTTTTATTAAATTCTTAAAATTATATACAGAAATACATTTGAATATTTATTTAATTATACATACGTATATTATTTCATACAAGTATAATATACTTTAATAATTTAATAAAAAATATCAATTTAATAATTCTAATAAATAATAATTTAATAAAAAATATAAATTGTTTTACTCGTTTTATAACGAACAAGTTTTGTCTGAAGCGTTTTTCGATAGGATCTCGAATTATCAAGATACTATGTGTTTAGAATAGAGAGTTAGTGAAAAATTTGGATTTTTTACTAAAGTCGTACGACGAAAAATATCGATTCTCGTCCGTAACAAAAAAATACGTGTGTCTTTTATGTTTCAGAATACTTTTCGGAATTTTTTTTTCATAATTATTCAAGAGGGTCCTGGTTCGGACATGAAAATTTCAGCGGGAATACCCCATATATACATTGACCGTGGAGGAAAATGCTGGGCCGCGATGAAAGTAAGAAATAGAAAAAGAAGAGACGTGCAGGAAAGAGAGGAGAAGGAGTTTTTCTCCAGAGGAGTTATACGGATGACGTAACGAGATGCTGAAAAAATCGCGACGCGAACGAAGATGGAAAAAAAGCGAGCGGGAATTAAAAGAAAGGAGGGCCATTTTTTAAGCGGAGCGAAGGGAAAACGTGCGGAAAGAAGCGAACTGGAAAAGTTACCACTCGCGGAAAAAGCTGGCTAAATGGCTTCGTAGAGATGAAATTTTTTTTTTCATGTTCCCGTTGTACATCCTTTTTTTTAATACGAATAGCGAGAGCCTTCTTGTTTTTATCTACTGACAAAAACAATTTTTTAGATATTCCAATTGCACAGTTCTGGAAAATGCAATTTTTGCCAAATTTCACCATTTGTGCGTAAGTTGTGAAAAAATAAAATCAGTAAAGACCTTTACGCTTGTGCAAGATCTACGTTTCGGTAAAATGATAGATAAATTTCGATAAATAATGCACTCAGTAAAAAAAAAAGAATTTTTTACCGCCTTAATATATGTGGATAATATAAGTAAATAATATCTATACATATGAGTGGGCATCAACTTTTGTCGAATTTTACTCCACCAAAGCCATCGCCCACGCGCTCATTCCTATTCGTACATATAGACACAAGAAAGGCTCGTTTGTTCACTATTAAGAGTAAAAAGAACCAAAAAGAACATGACGGAAGAAAATTTTGAAAAAAATAAGGAAATTCGAATGGTCAAAGCTAAAATGTGATTACCATGTTCGAAGGGATCGGTAAACCGTGGGTTTTAGTTAAAACTTGAGTTAATGACTAGTTGAGTTAGCGAGTGAGTTACGCATTCAGCTGATCAGCTGATTACTTTCGCGAGTGAATGAGCAATAACCAAATGATCTAGCCGATGGGTTAATAAGCCGTTTAATGAGTTAGCGAAGCTTTACCATCTAATTATTAACTTATGATTATTGAATTGATTGCTATCAGGTTATTAACTTATTGAGTTATTAACATAACTCACAAGCAAATTATTCAGTTATGTATGTATGTGAGTTACTCATAATATGAGTTATTAAGTAATTAGTGGATCGGCAAAAGATTCGTTAAAAATTATGCTGGATTCCTTTAGAATCAACTTTGTTCGTCGACGATTCAGCTATTTTGGGAGGGTACAGCAAGTCAGTGAGCTAATGAGTTAGTGAGTTTGGTCATTTATAAAGTGTAAGAATTTAGCGCGTGAAGGTATCGATCTTGAAACGTCTGTAAAGTGAGTTAGTTAGTTAAGTTATTTTCTAAGTAGCGGATCAACAAATTATTCGGCAAAAATTATAAATGATTCAATGAGAGTCAATTAGTGAGTTAGTGCACATATCAGTGACCGAGTGTCGACCGAGTCACGACTACTTCGCGAACGAATTAATTCTTTTGAGACTTCACTCTAAGTCAATGAGTCAGTGAGCTAATGAGTTAGTAAGTTTGGTCGTTAAGTCAATTTGTGAATTTCAACGTGCAGAGGTAACGTTATTGAACCGTATGTATAAAAAGCCAGTTAAAATATGAGTTATTTACGAATGACTGAATCAACAATAAGAGTTAACTAGTGAGTTAGTGCACGAATTAGTTACAGAGTGCAATTTAATGAGTCACGTTTACTCAGCTCGCGTGGATTCTTTCGAAAGGTGAGTCAGTGAGCTAATTAGTTAGTGACTTTGTTGATGAGTTAGTGTGTGAATTTAGCGAGTGCGAGAACGATATTGAAACGCGGACCACGCGCCTTCTCGAGTGTGTCTGTGTGCGTTGATGGTCGGAGATGTGGACGGGAAAATGTAATTTCAGTTGGAAACAGGAACGACGAGCAAAGAGAGAGAGATAGAGGGGTTGAGGAGAAGAGCGAGGTAGAAATGCGGGGATGGCGAGGAGCAACGGTAGACGCGGCGCACCGACCCACATCGAGTTTCGAGTGTTTGTATTGCTGACGCGGCGATCCAATCCAATCCAATACCCATATAGTGAATAGTCAACTATATATATATATATATATATATATATATATATATTCATCTGTACATATAATATATATATGCGCACATATATAGGCATACAGTACCGTCCAAAAGTTAAGGGTGACTTTTTGGATTTTTGTTTGCAAGAAAAAGCCCAATATTTTGGTTAAATCTCGAGGAAAAGACATTCTAGTACCATTTGAAAGTAGAAACAATCCGCTTTAGTATTTTTTTAAAGAATTATCTCTGCAACCACTCACTAGATGGCGCTCAACATGTTTTTACATTGTTTCCTGATAATTTTGTTTAAAAATAATTATCATTTCATTCATTCATTATTATTTCAATAATTAATTCTTTAATTAATTAATATAATTATTATTAAACGGGGGGGGGGGGATTAACGGGGTTGAACGCTAATTTCGATTTTTCAAAATACTTTTTACAATGGTTTTAACAGTTTTTCGTACGATGATTCAGCTTTTGGATGATGTTTAATTGGAAATCGTGGAAATTGAAATGTAATTTCATTGAGAATCAAAACTTGTTTCTTTTATATTGGAACTGCTTTTTTAAAATTTACTTCTGACATTTTTTGTAAACATAATTTTTTTTTTTTAACGAGCACAATGAAGCTGATTGTTTTCTACTTTCTAATGCTACCAAAATTATTTATTTACCTTTTACTTTACCTATCGATAGAGCTTGAAGATTTGCAAATTTATGCCAAACTTTTGGACGACACTGTATATGCGCATGTGTTTTATATACCATAGTTTACGTTTATCAAGTGTTGACGAACAAAAGGGCATAATCAAGGAAATTCGCTGAGCGACGAGATGCGAGTTACGTCCTTTTTTTATCGACATTCGATTTGAATACAATATAACTATATTACATGTACAATCGTATATATATATATATACATAGTTGTGTGCACAAACGAGTATTAATTCCTTCTGTTTCCGTCATTCTCTTGTCTCTCTCTCTCTCTCTCTCTCTCTCTCTCTCTCTCTCTCTCTCTCTCTCTCTCTCTCTCTCTCTCTCTCTTTCATTCCTCTCCTTCTCTGGTTTAACCGCGCATTTTTTTTCCTCCTATCAGACACTCGAGAGACTCCATCTCGCGTTCTCGTCCGGCTTTTTTTGTTTATTTTCAAACGTGTTCCGGGTTACTGTCGCGCAGCGCACATTTCCGTGTTATATAGACACTCGTTTTGAAATACAATTTTGCCGCGCCCCTGGTCGCGCTCCCGTGACTTTTGCTTCTCCATTTTCTATTTTACCTCTCTTTGAAATCTTCATCGAGTGACGAACAACTTCAATGTTCTTCAATGCATTTTTTCCCGTCAATCTTGTTGCAATAACACAATGACAATGCACTGGATGCTCAAAATTATTTTATAATTAATTTATGATTTACTTTAATTAAGGGGGTATTCTGGTCCAGAATTTTGAAAAAATCATATTTTTTCATATTCTCAGAGCTTAGACTTTTAAGAATATATTCTCGAAAGGAAATTTTTCAATTCCCATAATTTACAGAGTGTAAACAAATTAAAAACTATGAAAAAAGAGTCGAAAAACGCCTTTTTTTTGTTTAGACATTCGCCATTTTGCGATTTTTTTTCTTTTTCTCAGAGGTAGAAACTACAAACATTTTCACTAATTAGGAATCTTTTTTAAAATTTTGTATCGGATTACTAGAAAGGCTGCAATCGTGTTAGCCAGCACACCCTTTTTTACCCCTAATTTTACCAGCTTGTAACTTATTGAATTTTCATTTTTTTTTTCTTGAATTTTGTTTTTGTCGAAATATTAATAAATATGTTGTGAGAAGAAGGATATTAAAAACATTGTTTGTTTTTCTTTATCGAGCTCGACAAAACGCTCAAAATGTATGTCTAGACCAAAATACCTTAATGATTTTTTTCCTTCTCAATTTTTTTGATTTTTTCTTCGACAATTGATGATCGGGAATAAAAACGATGATCGGGAAACGAGAATTGATCAACTCGAGCGTGAAATATAAGCCGCACATACTATATAGTGTATTATTGTATGATGCAGTACACACACACATGTATTATATATATATATATAGCATATATATAGAGTTTCGCAGAGTGCGGGTAGCTATTATCATAAACGCAACAATAACGAGGGATGATCCGACGTGTAAACTGTTTTGGACCCCTTTTTGGGATAGCGAGGGCGAGGATTACCGATCCCCCAGCGTGTCCTCATGCCATGAAATCCACGGGGGATGTTATTGTTGCCAACGGGTAGCAAGCAGGAGAGAGAGAGAGTGAGAGAGAGAGAGAGAGAGAGAGAGAGAGAAAAGAGCCCAGGGATGCGTATACGAGGCAAAAATGAGAAAGTTAAGCCTAAACGATGTGTACATCAGGATGCTTCAAAATTGCACTTAATTTGTACACTTCGTGGCTCATCCAGATCCTTATACCTTGAAAAAATAGCAAAATTCTGTCAGAAGAGAGCCTTGAGAATTTTTTTACCATGGCCTCAGGGGTGTTAAAAATGTGCTGCTCTTCACATAAACTTAATTTTATAAGTTTTAATAATTATTAATTAACTTATTTTATTTCACATTTTGGTTCATCAAAAATCATTGTTTTATTGATTCATCGATGATTTTTCAATTATTTTTTTTTCCTCTCTACACCCCCTTTTATTATTCCACTCTCACTGTTGACAATAATTGAAAAAAAATAATAATTTCTGACTTTAATTTCAATGACTGATAGTAAAAAAAAAAGTATTTTCCTATTAACAGGGGTAGTTTCGAAATCTCACCACCAAGGAATTGAAAAACAAAAATTTATCCCTCTGTCGGGAAATTTTGTTATTTTCACAAGGTAAAATAATCATTTTGATGTGCAATGAAATTTAAAAATGAATTGCAATTTCTAAGCACCCTAATGTAAGGATATATATGCCTGTAAACGAGTGAGGGTGGGTTTAAGCGAAAGCAGGCTAGAGTCGGGGAGCAAGAGAGAGAGAGAGAGAGAGAGAGAGAGAGAGAGAGAGAGAGAGAGAGAGAGAGAGAGAGAGAGAGAGAGAGAGAGCACGCACCCAGTCAACCCTCGATAATATTGGCGGTGTTTATCGCCTCCTATTACGAGCTCGATTGAGCTGAGCTATGCGATTAGCATGCGTCACCGATATCGCTGATTATGTATATATCTATATGTAGGCATATGTATACATGTATACATGATAATAGCATTGCTGGAGAACAGAGAGACAGTCGAGGGTTGCTCATGGAAACAGCAGAGACGTTTCGAGTGTTCGCGATAGCATCAAAGGCGGATTCCCGATCACTAATTAACAATTTAGTGTGGCGAATTCGTCGAAGTTACGCTATATTATATTACCAGAGACACAAGAATTGATTTTCATCCTTTTGGGGCTTTGGGGTCGTAAAAAAGTTTATAAGAAGGTAAAATAATAATTATAAAAAGCTAATGATCTCATTATCATTTTTCTATTATATTATATTATAAATAATTATAAAATCATAGTTATAATTATGACTTTGATTATAATTATGATCTCATAAAAAATGCTGATAGAAATTTTGCTCCATTTTTCACGATATTCTTCTTGCTGATCTTGTATTTCGATTGAGAAAAGGATCAATGTCCTGTTTTTGATCAAACTGATTATTACATATATTTCAGGTAATCCAGCCCAAGTGTGTAAACCTGTTTCCCTCACCCTCTCGGATTTGTGTCATTTTTTTTATATGATCGCATTGAGTCTAAAATACACCCTCATAATTTTTTCAGATTTCTCCAAATATCCCTTATTTCGAAATTTTTCTTTTTTTTGAAAAAAGAAACGTCATTTTTAAAAAATTTAAAAAAATTCTGAACAAACCGTGACAATATATAAAAATTTTCATCACCCGTAGTGGGCAGATTTTTTTTCTGTGTTTTACGTGATAAATTCAAAAAAAATTTTTTTTTATAAAAACGCCATTTTTTTTAAATCTAAAAAAATTCTGAAAAAACCGTGATAATATATAAAAATTTTCAAGCTATCACCCGTAGTGGGCAGATTTTTTTTTCTGTGTTTTACAAGCTATTAACGTTCTCAAAATTCCAAAAAATTCTCAAATAGCTCACCTTGAGCAGATACTCAATTTGAGTACCAAAATAATTCAGTATCTGCTCGAGGTGAGCTATTTGAGAACTTTTTAGAATTTTGAGAACGTTAATAGCTGGTAAAATACAGAAAAAAAATCTGCCCACTACGGGTGATAGCTTGAAAATTTTTATATATTGTTACGGTTTTTTCAGATTTTTTTTGGATTTTAAAAAAAATGGCGTTTTTTTCAAAAAAAAAAAAAAAATTTTGAAATAAGGGATGTTTGGAAAAATCTGAAAAAATGATGAGGGTGTATTTTAGATTCAATGCGATCATTTTAAAAAAAAATGACACAAATCCGAGAGGGTGAGGGAAACGGGTTTACACACTTGGGCTGGATTACCTCATTTATATCTGGACGTACAGAGTCATATTGCCAAGGACAAAAGATTTGTTTATTTTAACCTTTTTGAGACCCTAATAAATTATGATGAAGTGCAATTATAATAATTAAAATAGTAATTCAATAAGATTTTGTATTATTTAAAAAACAATTACAAAATTATGACTATAATTAGAGTTGTAATATTGTAAGAAATTGCAACCAAAATTTTGTTTGATTTTTTGCCAATTGGGAAAAAAATTGAGCCCCTGTTTTTGATCAGTTCGAAAAATTTGAATTTTCGATTTTTGCAAGTTGCAACGTACGATTTATATACATATATATTTTTGTGCATAATCGTATGTATGCACAGACCCAAAGAGACTTATAGACAGTGTGTTATGACGTTTCGTGAATGCTGACAAATATACCTTATATATATATAAGTATACAGTCTGGTGAAGGTTTTCACGTTAATACGTTATGAAACGTGAGACACACGCGCCGGCACGCTCCCATTCAACTCTAATATCGCATTGTTCTCGTTTAGAACGTGCTGACGTATACCTCACTTCCATATATACACGATGTGCTGTTATTATAAGCCCAAGATCGTCCTGGGTATCAGCAGTGCAATGTGAACTTTCACTGCACGACGTTGGCCAATTCGTAGCAAGATACTTGCACAAAAGACCATCGAATTTCATCATTAATGGAAATAAAAAATAGTGCAAATTTGAAAATTGCCTATATAGCTTCAATTGTTTCCCAAACATTCTTCTCTTAGACTCAACTCCTTTCTGAAATCGATACTAAATGTCCTCGTCATCTGGTTCATTTGTGCAAAAAAATTGAGATTTTTAGGTGCAAAATGATAAAAGTTGATGCGCCGACGAAAATTGTTCGAAAAATTCAAAATTTTGCCAAACAAACGTTATTGGACCGTCAATACTAATATTTTTCACCAAATAGCATTTATTTCTCTCATTTACGATTTTTTTGCCAATAATCGATTTCTCAAAAAAATATATGGAAAACATTATTTTTTACAGTATATTTCACCATTTTTCGGGAAGAGGCATTTTTTTTTAAATATTAGGTGTCCATAACTTTAATAATCTTGTATAAAAATCTTAACATTTTCGAATTAAAACTTTATTTAAAACTTGAATTAAAAATAAATTCAACTAAATAAATATTTGTTTCATAAGAAATCATCAATCGCAAACTATTTTCAAAATAGTCAATAGTACCCTAATTTTCAAAAAAAAAAAATTCGAGAAGTAATCTGCGTTTTTTCAAAAATTGCTATTTTTATCCCCAATAAATGAAGGATAATAATTTGTCCAATGATTTCAATATCCACGAACAAGACAACCATATTGGATTTTAATATGAACTTTCCTTTATCTTTTTTGCTGGAAATATATTATGTTTTTAAATTTTGTATTACAGCCTATGGGAGCGGTTATCAGTCGGTGTTGGGGTCCGGAAGTTACAACAATTCGAACTCCGGCAGTTCCGGATCTTATTCCGGTTCTCGTGGCTATCAAAACTATTTGCAGTTGCATCAGCATCAATCGGGACCGTGGGTCGGTAATTATGGCAGCAAAACGTCCGGTTATCAGTCTCGAAATCAGCATCAACGACACGATCAACAATCCTACGGTCAACAGCGTGGTCAGCCGAGCAATAATCATCAACGTGGTGGTTCGCATCTTCAGGGTCGAATGCATCCTTATCAGAATGCGCAGCACGGACATCAGGCAAATCAGCAGAGGGTGAGACAAAAGGATCGATTATTCCCATCAATTTTCGAGGAGACGAAAATTCAAGCAATTCATTTGAAAAATTGATGAAAAGACATAATAATGAAAATTTAGCAGCAAGTCTAGATATCGAATCTAGGAAAATTTGCCCCTGTTAAATTTTAAGGGCTGATCTTCTCGGTAGTCTGAAAAAATAAAACACAAAAAAATAACGCGGCAAGAAAAATAATATTGACGAAGAAAAACATTTTTATTAAATTTAAAAATAAGATGACATAAATCTGTATATTTTATTCCAAATATTGCATACTCACATAACTACTTTTCTGAAAATTGTCTTTTGTCTCTGCTTTGTCAGTATTTTGTAACATTGTGCGAATTTTTAATGTGTAGGCTTTTTTTAATTTTGTTTTGGTAGTTTTTATGTTATCTCACGAATTAGAATGATTACACTGAGAGAAAAAATTACTGAATTTGAGAACATGAATTTATTTATTAAATGAAAGTATTAATTCGATTATTTATTTGTTGAACCAAGAAAATCACTCTTCATTTAAAAAAATATTTTCACGAATCCATTACTCCATTATATTAAACTCTTATTTAATAGTAAAAATTGAATGCATGATAGATTTGATTAAATTTGTATTCATTGGATTAATTACATTGATCGCATCATCAACATGAGATTATTTTAATCTAAAAAACGAATTCAATACAAAATTATTTTTTTCGAAAAAATTATTTTCTTGCAATAAAGTCATTATTATTTTACTTCAAAAAATATTTTTATTTAAATAGATTTGATTGAATTTGTATTCATTAGATTAATTACATTTATCGCATCATAAACATTAGATTATTTGAATCTAAAATGATGATTATTTGAATCTAAAAAACGACTTCAATACGAAATTATTTTTTTCGAACAAAATTATTTCTTTGCAATAAGTTCATCATTATTTTCCTTCTAAAAATATTTCTGTAGTATTTTCAATATTTATTAGATATAAAATTGATTGTGATTATTTGAAAAGAAGCTGTAGTCAAATAAATAACACATTATTTTATTCCAATAGAATATTTGTTTGGAATGATTACATTTTTATTTCCTTCAAGCAAGGAACTATAATTTCTATAGTATACTTTAATAGTATACATAAGTTGTTAATGCATAGTAAATTATTTGTTAAAGGCTATAAATTTTTTATAAAATGTTTAGCAACAATTAATAAACACGCATTGGATTGAATCAATCATTTTTCCTGTTGATTGGACTAATTAATTTGTTGATTCAACAAATTTTTTTTCTCAGTGCTTCCTGTATTAAAAGACATGCATGTTTTGAATGATAAAATGTGTTCTTGATTCAAACAACATATTACATATAATTGATAACATATTGTTAGATTCAATAAATTCGTTTATTGAAACAGACATTTATGGAACTGACTGAAAAAAATGAACCAAGTAAATATATAAGGGAACCAATCTAATACGTTTTGGCAAATGATGAAAATATGATTTTTTGCCTTCAAAACTTTATTTCATTGGTTCTAGTAATTTTTTCTCTCAGTGTAATTTCACGTTTATCAAGCTTTCCTTGGGCTTTTTACAAACGTTCAGAATTTTTTATATATTTTTTTTCTCACAATGAAACGAGCAAAAATAATTTATTCTACGGATGTTGCAGAATCAACAACCGGGTCGTTACGGCAGCGGAGGCAATAGCGGGGGCGGAAATGGTAGTGGAGCATGGAGAAACCGATAATTTCTCCAGGACAAAGAATTATCAATCTGCATTCAATCACCAAACTTCTATAAATGGACGACAAAGAGAAAAAAAAATTTCACTTCATTCTCTTTCCTTTCTTTTTCAATTTCGTAACTTCGATTAATGAAGACAAATTTTAGTACGTAAGTTGTATCAACAGATTCTCGGACATTCGGGAAGTGCAATGTCTCACTTGCACCGAATATAATTATGAATTTTTGCTTCTTGAGTACGGAAAAAAAAAAACAGGGAAACCTAATATTTTTGTCAAGAAGATATACGTGACTCGAGATTTTTTCTTCACGCTCGTTTGTCCACGAACGAGAGCCTATTGTAAAATAAATGTGTAAATGAACTCATCGTAAATTGACGAGGTAACGCGGCAGCAGCCTTTTGACGTAAAAATATCAACGGGGTAATGAGGGTCGGGTTCGTACATGTTTTTTAAAAATTCTTCATTGTCGTCGAAACGCTTCCGCGTCTCTCGATAAAAATCAACGACCATTGTGAGTCTTTTATGAAATTTTCATGATTTTTCCGTCTGGACGCTGCGATTTGTATATATTGCCATTCGACGTAAATTCTTACAAACATCTGTAAACGTACAGAGAATATATATGTATATGAATTTCTGAAAATTGTACGTATGGACGGGTAATCAGAAAAATTTGCATATTTCGACATTGAAATTCATAAGAATTCGAAAACAAAAAATGACGCGCATTATTTTAATATTACATGTTCAATGATTCGACGTATACTTGTCCATGATGTAATACAGAATATTTCCACAACGAGAGAGTCTCTTAATGGCCAAAGTTGTTTTTCCACATCACCCACAAGATGAAGAGATTGCAGCTGTCAAATCCATTTTGAATTTAGATAATAATACACTACCGGCGAAAAGTTTCCGGACAAAACTTCAAAAAAGGTCTGGAACGTTTTTTTTTAATGCTATTTCGCCGAAAGTCAACGTACACTAATTTAACAAGCGACATTTTGAAGGGGAAGATTTGTGCTTCATTTCCTGATTTTTTAATTGTTTTTACAAATTGTTTTTAGGTTTAGGCTCTATTTTGAAAACAGCTGTTTTTCACCTTTTTCTCCCCTCTTTTCAGGTGCACCCATCTTTAAGAGGAATTTTTAAAAATATATTTTTACGATTAGATTCATAAAGGAGAAAGTTTGAGGTTCAATTTCTTTTTTTTTTAATTTGACCAATTTTTTTCCAAAGGTCTTCTGTTTTTTGTGAAAAAAGAGGAAATTTGAAAAATCCCGTACAACACGAAAACAAAGGGGATTCAAGAAAAGCTTCAAAATAGCAAAACGTTGTGTCTGTGTTTGTTGAGTTCAGAGGAATTTTTTTATATTTTTCATTTAAAAATTGTTTTCTCGTGTTGAGGCTGGAAAAAAATAGGGAAAAAAATTTGAAAAAAATTTCAATGTGTTGGAAATGGTAAAATAAAGTAAAGTAAAGACTCATGGTAATTGATTGATCTGAGCTCCGACCCAGAAAATGAGAAAAAAAAAAATTTTAGAAAAAATATCTGAAAAACGCAATGTTTTGCTCTCTTAAAGTTTTTCATTGATTTCTCTTTGTTTTCATGTTATACGGTATTTTTCAAATTTCCACTTTTTTTCTCAAAAAACAGAATGACTTTGGGAACAAAATCGCTCGAAGTTAAAAAAAAAAAAGGAAATTAAAGCTAAAATTTTCCTCTTTATGAATCCAATCGTGAAAATGTATTTTTAAAAAATCCTCTAGAAGATGGGTGCACCTGAAGAAAGGGAGAAAACGGCGAAAAAAGCTGTTTTCGAAATAGAGTCCAAATCTAAAAACAAATTGTAAACATAATTAAAAAATCAGGAAATTAAGCCGAATTCTTCCCCCTTAAAATGCCACTTATTAAGTTAGTCCACGTTGACATCCGGTAAAACGGCATAAAAAAAGTTCCAGACCTTTTTTGAAGTTGTGTCCGGAAACTTTTCGCCGGTAGTGTAGTGCAAATATTTTTGGATCGATTGCCAAATGATTCATCGCATTTTGTAACGAACGAATTCGTCGGCAATTTAGAAAGTAGGTATTCATTTTGTACATCACTTCAGAGTGTGACTCGAGATACCAATAGAAACGTCAAAAGCTCGCGAGAAATGTGTGAAAAGTGCACTCGTGTTTCACGATACGAATGAAACTCGGCGAGATGCCCAACGGTTTTTCATCGACTCACGGTACTTATTTTTCATAAGACTCGAAGAACCCGCTCGGGCTTCTACAAATTCTCGGGACTCCTCTTACAAAACGCTCTTTACTCGCGCCTTGTTCTTCGACCGTTGTACCACGATTTTTCTGTGTGTATTATAATGTCGGGTATTGAAAAAAATCGTTGAAGAAGGAGGAAGCAAAGAAAAAAACGAAAAGAAATAAGTAGTAGAGTGCGCGTCGAGTAAAACAAGCACGTTGAGAGCCTTTTGGGCCGGATAGGGCCAAGTCACACCGGCAAAAGCTCAGTCTGGGTATTCGAGCACAAACCAGACGACGAAAACTACACCAATCACTGTACTTCGGCTCTTATATATAAAAATATTTGTACATATAAGGGTGTGTCGAGGTTTTTCCGCCTTATCTCGCATAATACATACTTTTCCTTTATTCAAAACGAAAATAATTCAAAGAATGTTGCAGACATTTCATTCTCAATTTTTAAATTTTCTTAGTTACAGATCCATCTGTGGGAAAAGACATTCCACAATTTTTAAAATAATGTTATATTGTCACAATTTTTCAGAATCAAAATAAAAATTCCAAAAATTTATTGAAACCAATTTCTCCCAGATAATTAATCTAATGACAAACATTTTAAAAAAAGATTTCAGCATCGATAACTTATAACATATTAATTTTTTAAGCTCGAGATAATTAGGAAAAAAATTTCCACGCCTAAATATTGAGCTGTCCTTCAACGAGGCTTTGTTTCAAACAAATAATTAAAGTTTTATCGAGTATGCGAACAAAATTTTATATTCGACACACCCTAATATATGCGTGTTTGGGTGTGTGTGTGTTTGTCGTGGCGTTCTTGCACATCTGGTACCGAAGAGCGAGCGAGCGCATTGAACCAGCGAGTACCACTCGAGAAAACAATAGCGAGCAGCGCCGAGCTCTTGTTCTCTAACGTTTTCTCTCTCTCTCCGTTCGTTCCTTTTTTTCTTGCTTGGCGTTTCTCTATCGTCACCCTGAAATCTAGATCCTCTCTATCCTCGGGAGAGCACGAAACCCCGCGCTATATTCCGCCCTCTGGGCTCACCTCGGCGCTCCAAAGTACTCGTCGAGACCTCGCATACTATTTAATATAAATATATACGGCGTATTTCGAGTCAATGCGACGAGCTCTTGATCCTCACGCTCTTGGAACCATTTAATAATTTTTGCCACAATCATAGAGTGGATAAAGAAGGTACTTTTAATTTTCTATATTTTATTTTCTATCAGTCTTTTATATTTTTCATTTTCATGGAACTAAAAGATTGGAACTTTGAAAAATTCGTAAATATATTGGGAAATCTGCAGCTGCATGGAGAAATTGTGAAAAAACAAATGAGCCATACTCAGAAGAATCTATTTGGCTTGATGGATGCAAGAGAATTAATCAAATCCGTGAGAATCAAAGGTTTTTTGCGCTCACTCGACAATCCCATTTTTTTTCATGGGAAAAAAACTCACGTATAACACAGAGACATTTAAGAACTAATTACCACGTGCATCGGGTGTTAGTGCAATATTTCATCGTCGGGAAAACGAAAACAAAAAAAAAAAGCTTTGGATACATGGCGTGCGAAAAAAAAGGTAACAAAAGGGTTCACGATGTGCGAACGATCGTGATTAATTATCGCTGGTTTATAAACCCGCATGGAGTTTCCTGTTCCGCAGCAGCTTCTCCTCTTCCCCTTTTTCTTCTTCTTCTTCTACTTCGACGATATTCGCTGGTGAAGACCCCCTCGCTCGTATTATAGAAGTTTGCTCTCAAGCCGATACTTCCGATAGCCCGCATCACTCTTTTAAATCCACCGCCACCCAAGTTAATACACATTGCGAAACATTTTGTATTTACATCTTTCTTAAAATTCATTTTTCAAAATATTATTCAAATTCAAATATTATTCATTATTCACAATTTATATTTCCATTTTTTTTAAATTCATTATTCAAAATAATGCTAATTTCGATAATGACGGTAAAAATATCAAGAATTTTTCATTCAATATTCCTCATTTCATTTCAATAGAAAAAACAAGGACTTGAGATTTTCTCTTACGGTCTTTAATGAGCCTGATAATCGTTGATTATTTTGCATATTGCATAAGAGATTTCGAATTTGGCGCCCAAGCGCCACCTGCTCCATTTTCAGACTTTACGACGAACTACAATGTTATTGCGGGCGCCCTCTTCAGTGAAGTGCGCGAAGCACGAAGTGATTCAGTCACTCGCGGAGTCGCGGCGTCCCCTAAGCTTCGTGTGAGACGCTGCGTAAGTTTCGTTTATAATTTATAAATACATATCATTTTGATTCTCATAAGAATTGTTCGGCATACGCGGCCTCTCGTGTTCATTCTGTTGAATCGCGTGTTATCTTCGCCCCCTCCCCTCCCCAAATATAGGGCCCCCGTTTCCTTTTGACGAAATAACCGTTATCGCGCGCTGAGATCTCGTGTAACCCCCAAATCGGCGGCGGCAAAGCCTCGCGTCGTTTGCGGTTGCTCTGATCTCGATCGTTCGCATTCTCGCCCCTTTTTTCTCTCCTGCATGCGCGTAAGTATTTGTCCGCTTACGTGTATCGAATATACGCACATCTATGTATATATCTGTTCTATATCGTACGAAAAAAGCCTTGTAGAAGTGAACAATCAAGTCCCCGCGGTCGCTTCGTCTCGTCGAATTTCGTTACGGGATGACGCCCGCCCTCGCGCTGTCTACTCGTATATCTATATATTTTTACACATATGAACGCTTCGTGCTACATTACAAAAACGCATGTTTGCAAAATTACAGGAGAAATAGCGGGTTCAAAGTTAGAGGCGCCGTGAAAACAACGCGATAAACCGTTACATTTATTGTTAGATTATGGGAAACCGCCATTTTGTGCCTCATAGTGGGAATTACATATATATAATGGTCGGGCAGTCGAGGAAGAGAGGGCGCCACTGCGCCAGTCGCCGTTTCCACATGAGTAGCGAAGATAGAGATGTTCGCTGACGCGAGTTCCTAAACCGTTTTTTTTTCGTATTATCGATAAATTCACGAGAACAAAACGATCGTTTAAACTTGTGCGTGTTTAATCAAGTTTTCCTCATACATCGGGCAACCTAGTGTAGAATTTTTCTCGTACGAAATCCGTGAGTGGAATAGAGAAGTGAAAAAAGTTTGGACACCGTCAGATGTTTTCCGTGGCCGGCGCCATGTTTGTTTCTTCTTGCGACAATAGACGACAGCATCAGCTGGAAGAATTTCGGAGATGAGCGCGACGATCATTTTCTTCTCGTAAACGTGTAAAATGGTATGTAACGCAATTATCTTCTCGACATTATCTTTAAAATCCGCGAATATATGTATGTATTTGCTCGAGAGACTCTCGGGCACTCGAAATGATTCAAATATGAAAATCAAGTACGTGAGAGATCTCTTGCGTGAATCTCCCGATAATCCTTGGGGGTTAAACCTTTGCGAATATACCGGCCACCCCTCGTTCTCGACCGAGCACTCACAAATATTCTCGTATATCCATATTTATATATATGTATGTATAAATGTGAAGGTGAGCTTGTGAGCACGACCTCGTTTTACGTTCATGCTGGTTTGTGGACGCTCTCTCATAAATGCGCGAATAAACGAAGTGGAGAGACGATCAGCAAAGAGCGAAAGCTTTTAATACGCTCGTATCACGCTTAGTAAAGTCATAACCAAGAGGATTTTTCAGATTTCTCAGCCAATTTTTTTTTTGTGTACAATATCCAATGCTTTTAAATAGTCGAAGTGAGCATAATGTTTTCAGGTTATATCGCTTATTAATAAAAGTTTTTAAGGTGGCTAAAATATTGGAAACAGCTGACATTTTGAAGCTACAGAGAAATGAGCATAGTAAGGAAAGAAAATCTGTACATGAACCTCATTTTATGTTTTCTTACAAGCAAAACATAATGGGGGTTTTTTCGAAATTCCAATTGTTCTGACAATTGAAACTGAAATTTCAATTGTTTTATGTATACACTATCGGCGAAAAGTTTGCGGACAAAACTTCAAAAAAGGTCTGGAACGTTTTTCTATACCCTTTCGCCGGAAGTCAACGTAGCCTCAACATGAGAAAACAAAATTTTTTAAAAAAAAATCTTAAAAAATTCCTCTGAACTCAACAAAAACAGACGAAACTTTTTGCTATCTTCGAGTTTTTCATGAATCCTCTTTGTTTTCGTGTTATACGGGATTTTTCAAATTTCCTCTTTTTTCACAAAAAACAGAATAACTTTGGAAAAAAAATCGCTCAAAGTTTATAAATAAAGAAAATTAAAGCTTAAACTTTCCCCTTTATGAATGTAAAAATGTATTTAAAAAATTTCCTCTAGAAAATGGGTGCACCTGAAGTGAAGAGAAAAAAGCGAAGAACGGGTGTTTTCAAAATAAAGTCCAAATCTAAAAGCAATTTGTAAAAATAACTGAAAAAAACAGGAAATGAAGCCGAATTCTTCCCCTTTAAAATGCCGCCTGTTAAATTAGTCTACGTTAACTTCTGGCAAAAGGGCATAGAAAAACGTTCCAGACGTTTTTTCAAGTTTGTCCGGAAACTTTTCGCTGGTAGTGTATAACAATTGTTATGTATATATATAAAAGTTGTTTCGATTGTTATGTGGACGATTCTGAGGATTATTAACAATTATGAAATAATGTTCTCAATCTTGATATTTTTTGCGCACTCTTCAAAAAATGCTTACCGTCGCGAAAGAAAGAGTCGTCTTTGCGGTTGTAATTAGCCGAATAGAGAAATTTTGTTGCATGTGTCTGAAAGAAAATTCCCCGAAAGTTACAGCCCTCAATATTAATATTAAGTACTTTCCCTTCGCGTGATAAGTTTTTCCATCTAAAATACACGTAAATGAAACACTTTTTTCTTCAAAATTTTACCGCTCCGCGGTTTTTTATGCTATCGCATTGATTTTGGTGGCAATTTACGCAGAATTGCACGATCTTTGAAAGTGTCCTCAACAGCGTAGGTGTAACTTCCACTGGTGAGACGTACGGGTCACTAAAGTTGATTTTTACACAAAATTCTCATTTATTTTGCTGTTATCTTCGAAATTATTAACTTTACGGAAAAATTGAAAAAAAATAGTTCTGGAAATTTAATTTCCTACAAAAAAGGTCCTCTAGACCTAATTGCTAAAATTAATATTTCTTGAGATATTGAACCTTAACTTATTTGTGATATGAAAATTGTTATGCATTATCGAACCAAAAGTTTCAAATTGTTGATATTTCATATCATATCACCACTGGTAATATGATATGTGATATGGTGATATGATATGAAATATCAACAATTAAAAACTTTTGGTTCGATAAACTATACAAATTTTATACCATAAATACGTTAAGGTTCAATATCTCAAGAAATATAAATTTTAGGAGTTAGATCTAGAGAAACTTTTTTTGTAGGAAATTAAATTTCCATCAAAATTTCCCTTTACGATTTTTCAGTTAAGCTAATCATTTCGGAGATAACAGCAAAAATTCGAGAATTTTGGGTAAAAATCAACTTTAGGGACCCGTACCATCTCACCAGTGTAAGTTACAATTACGCTGTTCGGGACACTTTTAAAGATCGTTCAATTCTACGTAAATTGCGACCAAAATCAATGTGATAGCATTAAAAATCGGGAATGGCAAAATTTTGACGAAAAAAGTTTTTCATTTACGTGTACTTTAGATGGAAAAACTTATCACGCGAAGGGAAAGTACTTAATATTAATATTAAGGGTTGTAACTTTAACGGAATTTTCTTTCAGACATATACAACAAAATTTCGGGTGGGGAGTGCAAGAAATAAAAAAAGTAAAAAAAAAAAATCGCCCTAATATACGTACATAGCTGGACGCTTGGAACTTCAAGGAGATTCAAGCTGGCATATATATATATGTATATTTATATATTTGTACGCGAATACGACTATATGGGTGTGCCGAGCGTAGGCAGCAGAAACCGTTGGGTGGTTGAATCGTGAAGTGGAAGCCCAGGAGGGCCCTCGTATGCTCTTGGAGAAGAAGGTCCAGGTGTACGTACCCCACGTACGTGTATAATATGCGCGTACACTGTAGTATTCATAGATATACACATAATACGTGTATACATATACACCTTTTGCGTCACGGCATAAAGGGGTTATACGCAGTCAGGATTTTCAAAAAATCGATTTTTTCCATTTTATTTTCGTATATATTTAAGTATATACGCAGAAAATTTCATGTCAATCCGATAAATATTTTCCAAGTTATAGGCGTATTTGTAAGCCCATAGCTACTATGTGTATAGTGCTTTTGAAACTTTGAACGCATTTCTCTCAATACTATGTTTTTAAAGTCGGTAAGCAAGATTTCTCAGAAACGGCATAATGGATCAGTCTCAAATTTTTACACAAGCTTTACAAATAAATTTTTTACTAATTAATCGTAGGTTTTTTTTACCGATAAACATTTTCCATTTTTTAAACAACTTAAGGCAACAATTTTCATCAAAACTTGAATTTTTTTTCGCGAAGCCGCCATTTTGTTAAAAATGAATATTTTGCTTGTTCATTCGATCAAATTTCATACTATAAATTATTACCCGAGGGGGAAGACTACATAAAACTATTTTGGCCCAAATTTCAACAATTAAAAAATATTTAAAAAATTTAGAAGACCAATTACTATTCATTGTCGTCATGGATAGTCTAATTTTCGAGAAAACCCGAATTTTAAATTAAATTAAATTTTTTATTTAATTTAATTTAAATTAAATTATTTTAACACGAACTTGAAGTTCCGAACGTTCATCTGAACGAAAAATCGTTTAATTCATTCCTGAAAAGAAAAATTGAAAGACCTCGATAAATTTGATAATTAATTCATAGTAATTACGACTTTAATTGTAAAATTGTGTTTCAAGTATTGGTGGAAGTCTATTTATTTTTCCTTAAAGATTACATTTGTAAATTTTTTCGTTCAGCTGAACGTTCAAATTTTTTAGTACATACTTTAACATTATTTAAGATTTGTAACTCGGAATAGAATTTAATCCACTATCCATTAATTTCGCAATGCTCGATTGAATTTTATCTATCATCCATTAATTAAGTAATAGATAATGGAACTTTATCCATTATTCATTATTATGATGATGGACAATGGAATTTAATTCGTTATCGATGTATTTAGTGATTGATAATCGAATTTGTTGGGTAATGAATATAGAATTGTATTCATCATATCCATAATTTAGCTACCAGTTTAGCTAATGCTGATACTACTAATGGAATTCGATCCATTATTTGTTACTAGAAGTATCAGTGATTCGTAAATCATGACTCCCAGATGCTTTGTTTTTTACATTGAGTTCAGTTTTTATTATTTTTTTTTTTTTCAAACATTTCGCTCTGTATCACGAAGCATTTCACAAGTCGCGCATCTCTTGTGTCCTCAAATGTCAACTATACAGAAAACTTCCAAGGGCAATCCCACTCGAGGGTGTTTTTTTTCATCTGCTCTTTGCCGCGATTTTTTTTTTCGCAACGATTGCTTGTTACGGTTTCCGTGGGATTCTTTCTTTTTGCCTCCTCTAGCTTTTTCTTCTTCGTTAATTCTCTTGTTTTTTTTTTAGCTGATTTGCCAATTTAACTCCGGAGTTACTCGAGCCCGAGGCTCTCTCAGTTGCGCAGCCCTTGTTGTGAAAAGTGAGAAGGGGTTGGGATAGAGTTTTAAGAGACACGAACGAAAGAGAGAGAGAGAGAGTGTCGTATTTTTTTTCCCTTAGAGTTATATATCTCGCTCTTTCTCTCCTCGTTACCCATGTCGTTGGAAGATGTGCTCAGACTCACCGGGAAGATAGCAATATATATATACTAGGGTGAATCGAAAAAATTAGAAAACTGTCGGCTACCCTCAAAAATCAAAGATATCGTTGAAACAAAGGTCTTTGTGCAACGATTCGATTTTTTGAATTTTCTTATAGGACCCGCGGGATGTTCAGAAACGCCATTTTTAGCATTAAATTTACTATATCACTGATAAACGAAAACAGATCATTCAAAAAATTCTGAATTTTTTATGCAAGCTGCCCAGATATGTACTCTTTCAAACCCATATTTACTGAACATTAAAAAATGGTTCATATATTCGAAAAAAAATCTCTGAAAATCAATATTTTCACTATTTTTCAATTAATTATATCATTACATATTGATTTTTTTCTTCTAACACGTTTTCGTATTTCTACCATCGTTTTTCTTGTAAAACTCGGTATGAGTAATGCTTACAATGCGAAAATTGCTAAAAAATAAATATTTATTTTGGAAATTTTCATATTTAAAAAGATTTATTTTTTAACAATTTTCGCATTGTAAGCAATACTGATACTTATTTTTACAAGAAAAAAAGATGGAAGAAATACAAAAACATTTTAGAAGACAAAAATCAATATTTAACGATATAATCTATTGGAAAATAGTGAAAATATTGATTTTCAGAGATTTTTTTTCGAATATATGAACCATTTGTCAATGTTCAGTAAATATGGGTTTGAAAGAGTACATATATGGGCAGCTTGCATAAATAATTCAGAATTTTTTGAATGATCTGTTTTCGTTTATCAGTGATATAGTATATTTAATGCTAAAAATTGCGTTTTTGAACGTCCCGCGTGACCTCTAAAAAAATTTCAAAAATCGTACCGTTGCACAGAGACCTTTGTTTCAACGATATCTTTAATTTTTGAGAGTAGCCAACAGTTTTTAATTTTTTCGATTCACCCTAATATATATATATGTATATATATGCATGGAATAGCGCGGATTGCGGGGGATGACGCAGCACACCGGATTTTTACCTCTATTCTCCATTGTTCTATCCTCCCGCGCACCAACGGAGAGCAGCACCGTCGCGCTTTTTCTTCTAAGCTCGTGCTCAAGTGCTCGCGATCTCTTTCTTCATGCCCTCGTTCGTTTTTTCTTTCCCTTCTACTTTCCTCCTCGAAAGACACACACGTACAGAGTATCCCTTCTCGTCACCCTCCGCCGCTTCTCATCCCACGTAAAAACTAGCTGCGACTATTTGAAGTTTCGAACTTTCAGTTGAATGAGAAATCAGAAAAAGTATTGATTTAATTAAAAATAAGAAGAGGTTGAGAATAACTTAGTGAAAAATAACTTTTTAAATTCAAAGATATTTTAAGAATGATTTCCAAAGAGTTAACAAACTAAAGTCTTAAAATTGTTCTTTTAAAGAATAAATTTGTTGATTTTTCGTTCATTTGAATGTCAAAACTTCAAGTCCATAAATTATAACGGCGGTTACACATTTTTCGTTTTTTTTAAATCGCGCTTCTCATCGTTATTTTTGTAATTTTTCCTTAAAAAATCTATCTCGCTCAAGTGGAGATCTCTAAGATTTTTTAACGACGATATATGCCAAAAATAGTGGTTTAGGCCCGTAGTAAAAAACTCCATTCATCGCCATTGAAAAATCCCCATTCATTCCCCATTGCCAAAATAATCAACGGAGATGAATGCCGAATTGCCTAAGGGGATTTTCGCTATTGAATTCCCCATTTCAAATCGAATGAGGATTTTCCAATGAGGATTGACTTCCCCATTTGAAACGGAATGGGGATTATCCTATGGGGATTCAATGAAGAAAATCCCCATAGGCAATTCGGCATTCATCTCCATTGGTTTTTGTAGGTAATGGGGAATGAATGACGATAATCAATGGAGATTCTTTCATATAGTAAAAAACTCCATTCGTCACCATTGAAAAATCGCCATTCATTCCCCATTGCCAAAATAACCAATGGAGATGAATGCCCAATTGCCCAAGGACATTTTCGCCATTGAATTCCCCATTTGAAATCGAATAGGGATTTTCCAATGAGGATTGACTTCCCCATTTCAAACGGAATAGAGATTATCCCATGGGCATCAGTCGGCAAGAACTCCTTGCATGGATTTTCTGGACACCGACTTCTGCTAATATTCCGTGCTCACACTCGTCTAGATAAGCATACTCTTCCCATAATCCGTATGGGAGTTCAGCGGGTTGCCGTCCTGCGACATCTCGCGCCAAGTCTCGGAACTAACGCGACGCGGTTTCCAATGGACATTTTTGGGTAATGCTGACCATTCAGTGCATCCGCATTTACTTCCCAATGGACATCATTGGGTAAAGCTGATCATTTCGTTCATCAGCATTTGCCTTCCAACGGACGCCATTGGGCAATGCTGATGGCTCGGTCCATCAGCATTTGCTTTCCAATGGGCATCATTGAGTAATGGTGATCATTCGGTTCATCCGCATTTGCTGTCCAATGGACGTCATTGGGCAATGGTGACTTTTCAATGGATATCCATTCACTGATCAATGGTCGTTCCTATACGCCATTGACAAATGCGGAAATCTCAATGGGTCCCCATTCATTGTCCAATGGAGTCGTATGAGGACCATTGGTTGCCATTCGCGATTCAATGGAGTTTTTTACTACGGGGGTATAGAAAAATTCAGAATTTTCAATATTTACATACGAAATTCGGATTCAAATTTTTTTTGAATTTCTCAAGAAAAACACATTTCTCATATTAATTTTGTGACAGAAATTATACCATTTTCTTAAGGGGTCGTAGGCAAGAGGTCGAAAAAAGCGATTTTTCATGATTTTTTCTGGAAAGACATTTTAATTTATTAACGTACAAATTTATATACATATTCTTGTAACTTTTAATTTTATTTTGAAATTTTTGTTTGTACAAAATAAATTACTGATTGATTATGCCGTTTTTGCGAAATCTTGCTCATCGACTTTAAGAACACAGTTTTGAGAAAAACGCCATCAAAGTTTCAAAAGCACTTTTTTGTCGGACTGACATGAAATGTTCTGTTGATATACCTAAATATATGTACATTACGAAAATGAAATAAAAAAATCGATTTTTTGAAAATCCTGACTTCGTATAATCCCTTAAGAATTATTATCAGGCATGAATAAAAAAAAATAATAATCAATGATTATTATTCATAATTATTAACGTACTTGAAATTCCAAAAGTTCAGCTGCATCGGCAATTTTTTTTTCATTCAGCAAGACAGAAGACCCCTCAAATATGTAATAAATAATTTTTAATCATGAAAAAATTAAAATAAATTCTTTACCACGTATTAGTCGGGAGTCTTTGAATTTTTCTTTACAGATATAAATTTATCGATCCTCCGTTCAGCTGAATGGGAACTGGACGGCCGAAACTTTCAGGATAAAATTATTTGCAATAATTTTCATAGTTAAATTGGCGATTCGTTTTTATGGTGGATTCGCTAAAATAATATGGCAATGGGCCATACACCCAGAAAAAAGAATTTATTTCGTTTAAATAAATTATTTGAAATAAATAAAATTTTATTTCAATACCGGCTTAATAAGAGATTTATTAGGTCACTATTCAAAGGAATCGGTACAATCAAATCTTTTTTCTGGGAGTAAAATCCGGTGTTTTATATAGCACCTACGTTTGCATGTAAAATGTACAGCAAATAGAAAAATATTAATGCTCGAGAGGGAAGAGTGACGAAGTACGACCCCCCTGAGTGGTTTCCCGCGCGAAGCAATCGTCCGTCGATAATGTCCGCTCGAACACGCAGCGAGAGAAACCCGCACGCCAAAAACGCTCTCGCGTAACGCGCTCTCTTGTAATGTCTCGGTTATGCACATCATTTTTTTCTCTCTTTCTCCCCCTTCCCAATAATGTGCTCACGATATTTGCCGTTCCCAATTGACGCTCATAGAGAAGCTGAGTGGGGCACTTCAATCCTCGAGTTCTGTTTTTACATGCAAAAAATTTCTCCAGAGAAATTTATTTGTCAAGAATTGACCAAAAAATTCCCTTCGTGTGATCAATTGATTTTATCATCCAGACAAAATATCCAGTTGAATCAGCAAAATCCTAATTTTTAAATAAATTGAATCACTTCATTTGTGCGTAGTTTTGTAATAATTTTTTATTTGGACTTGTCAAACAATTTGAATCGACTACATTTCTTCTTGAATAAATCCGTTTTAATACAAAATACTAAATTCACTTAAATTTTATTTCAATTTGTTACGGCAGAATCTGAATCAGAACGCTAGAAAAAATAGAATTTTTGCGTTTTTGTTTTTTGAAACTCCAATGCAATGAATTCTTTTGGAAATTTCCGAATGGCCTTTCAAATATTTCGACATTGCAATACAATTTTTAAATTATACTAAAAATATCAATTTTTAATACAAATTGTTCTAAGGTAACAAAAAAGACGTTGAAATTGAAATTAAATTTTTAGGGATAATTCTTGTCTGAAACAAGAATGAACCAAGAAATATTAACCTAAGAGACATGTAACAAAAAATTCAATTTAATAACTCTTCTTTCAATTAAATTTCAACTCAATTAAAATTCAACTTTTCTCAGGAAAAAAAATATTTTCTTTATAGACTTGTAATTCGTTGTTAACGTAATTATGATAATTATGTATCAGGTACCTCAAAATAGAGACACAAATAAATGGATGTGGGTCATTCCATCTCAAATCGACCAAGAGTGGAAATCGACTCCTTTCAATTTCGATGAAATTTGGTCAGAAGTTTTCGATTTTAATAAAACGAAGTTCTACCAAAGGAAAAAAATTAAATTTTTTTTTCGAAAGTTATGCAAAATTCAAAATTTCACAATTTTTCAAATTGTTCAAGTTTATTTTTTAAATGTCTCGAAAACTCTTATAGTTACGAAAAATCGTTCTGAATTCGTCTTAAAGAGTATACTTGGGGCTACGAAAAAAAAATATTCCGAAAAAAAAATTTGAAAAATGATGAATTTGGAGAATTTTGAATTTTCAAAAATCGTGAAAATCCAAGTTCCGTATGAAATTTTTCGTTCAATTTTTTTTATATAATACCTTGTACTGATCTTAAAAGATCCTGAAATTTTCAGAAAGGTGTTTTTTGTTTTTTCGAAAATATGAATTTTTGAATTTTTAAAAATTGTGTAAATCTACTATCGACATTAGATTTTTTGTTAAATTTTTTTTTATATAATACCTTGTACTGATCTTAAAAGATCTTGAAATTTTCAGGATGGTATTTTTTTGTTTTAAAGATATACATTTTTGAATTTTGGTAAAAAAAATTTTTTTTTTTTTACAAAAATACTGTTACTTTTCTTTACTGCTCAAAATTAAAAAACTACAGGATTGCTCAACTTTACTCAACTGAGAGGTAGAAAATAATAATTTTTTTTTTTTTAAACAAAATTGAAAAATTTATATTTTTGAAACAAAAAAATACCATCCTGAAAATTTCAGGATCTTTTAACATCAGTACAAGGTATTATATTTAAAAAAATGTAACCAAAAATTTAATACGGAACTTGGATTTTCACAATTTTTGAAAATTCAAAATTCTCAAAATTCATCATTAAAAAAAATCGTAATATTTTTCTTCGTAGCCCCAAGTATACTCTTTCAGATGAATTCCGAACGATTTTTCGTAACTATAATAGTTTACGAGATATTTAAAAAATAAACTTGAAAAATGGTGAAATTTTAAATTATGCATATCTGTCGAAAAAAAATTTCAAATTCCTTTCTTCTGGTCGAACTTCGTTTTATTAAAAACGAAAGCTTCTGACCGAATTTCATCGAAATTGAAAGGGGTTGATTCCAACTCTTGGCCGATTTGGCATGGAATGACCGATATTTAAATAATTCAATCAAAACACTTATGAATTTGGTTAGAAACAAATTGCTCATAAAGTCAGATAAAAACGCATCGAAATAAACGATAACACTGACTATAAATCTTTTTTCTATGTGATAATCCTTTAAAAAAATTAAAACTTTTCCTCCTCATCTCAAATCTCCAGAGCCTAAAATCTCTTTATCAAAAAAGCTCTTTACGAAGCCATAAAAAATTGAAGAATTCTTTTTTCTCAATTTATTCGCAAAACCGTCGGCTGTCGAAATGTCGATGCCGTTCAGCACGTTGTACCCTGTTCTCCCTTTGACCTCCCCATAGAATAATACACGTTTATGTATATACACGAGAGACGCGCGGGGCCCCCCGTGCGAGAATCGGGCGTCCCGCTGTCAGCGACGTCGAAGTAGAGATCTCCTTGACTCTCAACGCCACAGAAATGACTCCCCGACTCCCACGGCGTTGTCCAGTCTCCCGTAAATATCGATACTCTCGTGTGGAAAACTCACTCTCATTAACAATTCCTGTATGTAATCCCGCTCAGGGCGCCCTTTCCACTCCCTTTTAGCTTGGAGACAGAGCGGCGTAAGTGCGCGAGACTCTGACGTTGAAATGGTGTTAGCGACGGGCCTTTTGTTCGTCACGATGTTAAATGTGAGAAATGCCGTGACATAATCGGGACATAAATAGTAGTCGGTGAACAAATTCGCGTATGACGTTCGCCCCGAGCGTTTCATCAAGAACGTGCAAGAAGGGATGAAGAGAAAGGAAGCGGAAGAGAGACAGAGAGAGAGAGGAAAGGCATCGAGTGGCAAAAGCTCGGGGTGCCTTCAAAATGCATCCCCCAAAGTTTTATTCGTTCGCCGTAGGAATTTTTGTTCTCTCTCTCTCTCTCTCTCTCTCTCTTCATCGCCACTGGTGGGCCTCACACCGTGTGTGGGAATCCGATCGTCGCGTTCTCAAGTGGTTACAGCCGATTTCTCTCTTTCTTTGTTTCCTCTTCTCGTTCTTTCTCTCTTTTGGCGCTGGTCCATCGCACGCTCCTCGAGAAGTTCCGGCAGAGTGACGAAAAAATTTCATCAATGCCCGTTTCAGAGTTCGCAGGGTCAAAAGGGCGTAACGAGGACGCGTGGGCTTGAATCGCAAGACCCCTTTGACCTTGACGGTCTCGAGTCGATGCGAACGCATGCTAGGGCCCGTCAGAGGGCGCCTGTGGCGTTCGCATGATTTCTCAAGAGGTTCCCGTATGTTCGGGAATATAGTCATCATTTTCGGAGAGCTATTTTTTTACGAGTCTTTTATCCGGGCCAACTGTATGTCAACGTACTTTTTTCGAAGCGAACAAATTTAGTTCAGGCTCCCTTTTCGAGCAAAAGGGCGTAACTCACTCGGAGCGTTGAGTGGGTTGGGGTTTTTTTTTGTTTTCCAACAGTCCATGGAATAATACAGGGATTTTTTCGTACTCGATGGTGGCGCCCTCCGTATGAGACGTTGAACAATTGGGTTCAATTGTTTTTTATTCTCGATGAGTGTGCCCGAGTTTTGGTCGATGCTCGGGTCTTGCAACAATTTTTTCTTTCAACATTCTTCCGCCATGTTTGCTCCAACCGTCTCGTCGGGATCCTTTGTTCATTCGTGTGAGCTCTCCTTGGACGTTCCTCAGGGACCTTCGTTCGCTTTATTGTTCATTCTCGTCCGTTTGGCTTCGCCGTTTCTTTTTCTCTCCTCTTTCGCCATTTTCGATGAATATCGCGCACTTCGAGGCATCGAGACCAAAACAGAAATACTTCCTTATCGCAATCAAAGGCAAGAATAACATCATTAAGGGGTTAGTCAGGAGGTCGAAAAAAGTGGTTTTCAAGAATTTTTTCTGGAAAGACATTTTAATTTATTAATGTGAAAAATTTTATACGTATTTTTGTAACTTTTAACTCAATTTTGAAATTTTTCTTTTAAAAAAATATTGATTCTTGAAGTCGCTGTAGCCGATCTCCGGAAGTTCCTCTAAAAAAAGGCGTTTTGTGGTGAACACGATATCTCTGGATTGGATCATCAAAAAAAAAAGATTTCGTTAATATTAGGTACAATCTCGTAATCAATTAAAGGAATGAGCAATAAATTTATTTTTAAGAAAATGGCGGCTTCTAAAAAAAAAAAATTTGGATAAAAATTTTTGCCTCAAATTGTTTATAAAATGGAAAACATTTATTGGTAAAAAAAACCTTCGATCAATTACTAAAAAATATATTTATAAAGCTTGTGGCCAAGTTTGAAACTGATCGATAATGTCATTTCTGAGAAATCGTGCTCACCGTTTTTGAAAGACACTTTTGAGAAAAATGGCTTTAAAGTTTGAAAATAACTTAACTCATGGTAATTAAGGGATTAGGAAATTACTAGCTACTAATTTTTTGATTAATTTCTAAAAATTAATTCAATTTCATTTTTAAAAACTGACGTAAATTTTTTAAATGTATCTCAAAATAAATCTCTTATGAATGAAAAAAAAAACTCATGGCACTTGAATAATCTCGAGATTCGACACTCGAGAAATCCCAATTCTTGTGAATAACTCGAGTCGAATAATGTTTTTGAAAAAGTAAAATGTGAAGCGGAAAAAAAAGAACTTGACGTCGAAAGGTGGTTTATCTCAATTTTCATCCCTCTCCTTTGAGTTTTCTTCGCTGAGGATGCTTCAGCGATCTTTGATACTCTCTTTTCCGAAAGAGAGGGGGTAGGGATGCGAAATATTCGTAACTCATCTCCGCTTTCATATCACACTGATATCGCGTGCACGCTCCTCCGCTAAAGTTTTAACATATATATATATATATATATATATACGTATATCTGTATATATGTATATATATGTGAGAGAACGTGCTCTCTCCGAGGCTCTCTAACCCTTTTTGGCGGCGAGGCACGCCGCCACCATCGCCACCACCTCCACCACCGCGACGGAGATGAGAAATTTCATGGGTGGAGCTCCGCAAGGCGCGGTCTCAAATCGTACCCCGGGGCAAAATAGGCGGAGAATTCCCTCCACGCGTATTCCCCACCGCGAGAACACGTTATTTCACTCCACAGTTTATGCGTGCAACTTCGATGATTTTACACGTATACTGTACAGTCCGCACGCGCACACATTTTGCCTCGAAGCTCGACTTTATCGCGATTTACAACTCGTGTCCGGGTACTCAATTTTTTTTTTTAACTCCCAGTTCCTTCAACGTTAACGCACGAGTGATCGTAAAAAATGTTAATTTCACCGAGATAAAAATGTACAATTAAAAAAGGCACCAACGAAAAAATTAAAAAACATTTCAATTTTCATTTTTTCTCATAATTTTATTAAAATTGATATTGAAAATCAAAATTTTTAATTGAAATAATAACTTAAAGTGAATAAATAAAATAAAAAAGTAAAATTGATAATAAGAATTTTCGATTATAATTTTTTCATTGTGCTTTCAAGAAAATTAGTTTTCGAAATAAATAAGAAATATGATTAAGGAAATTATAGTCGAATCGTTCGTTAACGTCACCAAAGTTAATTGTAAAAGTTCAAAAATGGCAACAAAGTAATGTTACGACCGCCAAAATTGGCTCATATGGAATTTCTTTCAATCAGTCAATTTATCAATTTATTTCAATTACTCGATTAAAAATTAAAATTGATTTTTGAGCTTCCTTTCGCCGAGTGTCCACAACTGAGAAATGGACACGTGGAAGAACCACCAGAGAAGACCACCATTCCCCGATCTCTTCTTTAAAAATCCTCCAATATCTCACTAACAATGATAACAATAAAATAACGCAGCGAGCACCTATCAATGTACTTTATAAACGATGCCACGTACGTCGGATTTTCATATTCTCGTGTTTCATCCACTATAATGTAATCCAACGCCGCCCCTATACAATTTTATCGATTGGAAGACAAAACGACGTGATCACGACCATTCGACCCAAAGAACGAGTCAAATAACGCCCTTTTGTTGGTTAAGAAATCGATATATAGGAACGATGTTTCGCTGCTCATCTATACCTCGATTTATATAAGTCATTCCCCACAAATTTACCCTTTCCATCCCTAATCTGGGAAATAATTTTCTGCCAGTTTCTCAAAACTTCTAAAATTCCCACTATTTTTAAAAACCAATTATATAATTGTCATTGAGTTCAATCATGCATTCTCCAAAATTTCGTTGAATTATCAGTTAAATTGATCAAATCTTCCGATTCAAAAATTAAGACCATTGGAAAAGTGATGAAAAAGGATTCTTTTGCCCAAATTTTTGTTTCTCTTGTGTGACCTTAATTTTCCACGATTAATCGGAAAGAACAATGGTAAACAATTTTTTTAAATTGAAGCTTCATCGAGGATGCAATTAAGGTATCAAGGGTTAATATAAAGGTTAACATAACCTCAACACCTTTTAAACTAATTTTTCTCAAAGATGCCTCGATAGAATAAAAAACGAATAGAGCCACACTTGATAGCACTCCTAGGGCCCCACTTTACTTTTTTAATTTCACAAAGTGGTTTTGAAAAAATGTGTGTTAGAACCTTTAACTCTATCTTTCTCGTTCTCTGAAGTGCGGAAAGGGTTTGCCTTAAGGATGGTTTAGTTTGACCTTGAGGAGGATAAGAAAAAGCGTTGTGTTTAAGAATTATACTTGTTGGGGGTGGGAGGAAAAAAGGTTAAATTTGGGGAGAATGCCTCGTACATTTTCGTCGTGGGCATGCGCGTAGTCATGGTTACAGAGGAGGTATAGGTGAGGGTGAAGTGGAGCCCTCTGGTGACGCACAGGTGTGCACCCCACGTAAATCTTCACCTATTCGCGAATTTCTCTCTCTCTCTGATTCGAATTCCCAATGAATATTCATCCCTAACTCCCTGAAGCCATACGCGAGGATTACACGAAAAGGTAGATTCGACAGTGTTCGATATTGCATTCGGCGAATGCCATGAAAGAGTCACCAGCCACAAACATCCACTCCACCTCGTGAATTCTCATCAGGTACCGGCATGATGGCAATTATATACGCTCGAATGTACGTTCGAGTTTCAATATATAACGTCGAAGCGTTTATCCCCTTAGGAATGCTTTTGAGCTCATCCTCGACGAGGCAGAGTTCTGCGTGCATCGATTTATGTATATTGATTACTGACTGACGAGAAAGGCGTATGATGCACTATGGTTGGATAGTTAACCAAGCTTTTTTGGCTTTTAGTCAAGTGAACGTGCTCAAGCATCGTCGAAAAACGAAGTTACAGGGTTAAGTTGAGTATTGCGGTACAGTTCGATTTAAGTCAAAATCTGTAGGTAGATCTGGACTTCACAGAATCTAGTCAATTTTTTAAATGTGGAAGAATGTTTACAGCTAAATCCATTAATATACTTTAACCCGGTTTATGTTAGTCATATTCATGATTTTAGTTCGATTTTGATCAGTTAAAGCTCATTTTGCTTACCAAAATATATTTTACAAATTCACAAGAGTCATTTTCTTTGTTTAGATTCACAACCAAGAGAAAGGTTTAGTTAACATCGTGGATTAGGTAGGTTTTTAGATTAGTTTTTTGTATTATCTTTTTTGTTCTGCATTTCTACACTGAGGAGCTGTTTAATCTCAGTAGAATTAATGAGTTTTTTAAATCTAAGTGCTTGATTGACTTGACTCTACCGTAAGGATTAACTCAAGTATACTTCCGGTGCAATCAAATGGTACGACGATTTCTAAAATGGTTTGAAAACGTTCCAAAGGACAAATTAGTGTAACCTAAAGTTAATCTGGACAAAATAGACGTCTTCATAAGTGGCGTTGTATTTTGGTAAAGTTGTTCAACAGTAGAGTTGCAACCGGTAAAGATGTGAGTGTGACCTTTTGACCTTTTTGACCTGGAATCTTTGTTAAATCTGCCTGGAAGACCTTAGAAAGTCAGTTTTTTCTGAATTAATCCGTAATTTACGCTTTATAGATAAAAGTGTGCATAATGAGGCTTTTATTGAGCACTGTTTTGATTATGCTTGATCGAGCCGGATTGAGATGGGGCGTGACGGAAGGGCAGAGTCTGGAGAGATTTGCGTACAAGACTGCTCGTTGACTACATATATATGTATATGTATATTATGCATGTGTATATATCAGGGTGGTCCTTAGAAATTTTTATCAGACGCCCCCCAAATAGACTCCAAATAATTTAAAAACAACACCCAAGAGAGTAGATTCTCCCATTTGAAATACACGTGTTACGGCGATATTCTCAGGATATATTTTATTCTAAGTGTAATAATTTTTATAAAAATCTGTTACCGCAAGATCTTAGTGTTCATTGGTGCTACTATTCGAGGAAAAATTCTGATTGACCAGTATTAGAATTTTAGACGGATTGCTATTCGTCTAGATTGACCCGTATGATAAGGTGAATTTTTCCTCCAATAGTAGCACCAATGAACACTAAAATCTTGTAGTTACAGATTTGTTTTAAAATTATTACACTTGTAATAAAATATATCCTGAGAATATGGTCGAAACACGTATATTTCAAATGGGGAAATTTACCCTCTTGGTGAGAGAGGTTAGAGTCTGGATAAAAATCTGAAAAAATAAGGGTATTGTTTAATTATTTGGAGTCGATTTGGGGGGCGTCTGATAAAAGATTCGTCCGAGCCCTAAATAAGGACCACCCTAGTATATATAGACAGAATGAAAAACATTAGCATTCCCTTCGGGACAAACACGCGCCCTCAAGATCTTGCCAGCGACATCTTAGATCAACGTCGTCGACGACGAAACAACCCTCCCACGATATTCGTGTCGCGTTTATTCATGAACGTAACGCGCTGACGCGCTTCTCTGCAAAAGGGTGCATTTACGTCTCATCCTGTTTTCTGTGGATACGTATATATATAGATATATAAACACATCACATTATCGTCGGAGACTATGAATTTACAACGATTCCAGAGAGACAAAACGAATCGATTATATGGGCCTCCATTGAATGAATAATAAAAAAAGCGAATGGACTTGGAGTTCCGAACGTTCGGATGAACGAAAAATTGCCAAAATTATTCTTTTACAAAATAATTTTGAAAATTTGTTAACACTTTGAAAATGATTCTTGAAATATCTTTGAATTGTTTAAATTATTATTTATAAAGTATTTGCAAGCTCTTTTATTTTTTCATTAAACAAATACTTTTTCTGATTTTTCGTTCAACTGAACGTTCGAAACTTCAAGTGCGTAAAAGCTATGCATTTGGAGAATAAGAAAAAGGTGTAGATTTTTTTTCAAATGGGAAAAAATAGTAGTTTATTGGTCGTAATTATTTACGTTATTAAATCGTGCCGAAAACTGTTCTATTCGTTTTAGTGTTTTAGTGCAATGGATGTTTTTTTTTTTTTTTTGAAGACTGCATACGTTGGAATTTCGAAAGCTCGATTAAAATATTCCGGCTCTTGGGGCAACGAGATCGATCGGACACTCGATATGCCTTTTGAATTCATGGACGCGTGTGTGCGCTTCGAATATAAGCTTCCTGCAAAATCCGGACACCCGATAATATCAGAGTTGTGATGTAACGAAAAAAAAAGTCAGAATTAGGTGTGTGAATGAATGTATTTTACTCGATCGATTGCCTCCTTTTCAAGTGCAGCTTAAAAAAAACATTCGATACAAATTCCAATACTTTTGGGTTTTATCCATTTTTGAAACGATAATAAAAGATATGAACGGATATTTTCTGGATATTCTATGTATTCTGATGATGGTATCCATTTTACCATAATGGAGGAGACATTATACTGAAAGAAATAGTTTTCTGTATTTATAGTTGTTTTTGAACTTTTCATTTTATAGTAATCATGACAAAGATTGTGGCAAATACAACTATAAGCATTTATACAATTTCAACTCAATGATACTCCGTAATTACTAGTTCAATCATAGTTATAATTTTTATAGTTGTAGTTACCATATGTTTAGTTCGGTTTACTATAAAATGTTAGGGTTTCAAAGTATATACCCGAATTTTTGCGTAATGGTAAATGTCCTTATGACGTGGTTAACCATCATTTTCTTCAGTTCATGTTTAAAGACACGAACTACTATATTTTAAAGAAGTTTCATCAACCTTCATATTTTATAGTAAGTCCTACTAAAAATACTGTACCCTCAACGATAAAGATTACAAGATAACGTATACATTTAAAAGTATCAACCTTCATATTTTATAGGAAGTGCTACCAAAAATATTGTACCCTCAGCTATAAAGATTAGAAGATGACCTAACTAATAATTCGGTACTAATTCTTTTTTAATTAAAATAACAATTTTTCTAGTTACCACATTTTTTAGACTGGGTTAATATAAAATGTAAGGTTTCCAAAGTAATTTCAACAGAATTAGTTACCTATTTCCCACAAAAACAATCGAAAGCTCTATTTTGATAAAGACCAGGGACCGAGTTAGTAAATCCAGTTTTCGCTGTTGCTTCGATCATTCTACGCGGTTTATACGAGTAGGGGGAGTCACGTGCTGCTGTCACAAGCACGAATTCATATTATATACAGGAATGGTCTTATAGGTGTAGATATAAGCAGTGCGTTAGCGATCCTCTCTCACTCTCTCTTTCTCGGCCAGTTAATAAATATGATAATGGCGTGATTCGGAGGGTTTGAGATATAGGTATCGAGTACGAGGGGAAGTATGAAAAACGAGAGTGTGAGAGAGTCCAGATATTCGTAGTGATGTCGAACAATATGCAGCAGAGATACGTGGTTATAAAGAGTGACCAGAAAGCAAACGCTTGGTCGTCGTCGTCGTCGTAGTCGGCGGCGTCGTCGTTCCGATGAAGCCGGGTGTCCTGTCAGCCACAGAAACTAACCCTCGTATGTCACACCACGCTTCGACGCCCCCTAACCTCCCTTCCAAACTCTCTTCGTACTTGCAAACACCAATATAATACAGTGGGGCCATGTCACTTTTGCCAACGTGATCGGTATAACGCCAGAACCCAATAAATGATGTTATCCCGGTTCTTCTGGTATTCGATATCCCGTTGCGTCTCGATACACACTGAAATTGTGGTTAACCATATCATAACGACATGCACTGAAAAAAATCCATATGGTATACAATACTAGATTTGCATAGTAGGAAAGTGTTTTGTAAGCCCTACTATATTTTTGTCATCTGTAACTACATTCTTGATTAGAGGTGACAAATCCATATGGTCTATAATACTAGATTTGCATAACATAAAATTCTCTAGTAAACCCTACTATATTTTTGTTGTCCGTAACCACATTCTTGACTAGAGAGATATCAAAAATAAGGTTAGGTTTACTATACTCTCTCGAATTTAATACTATACCCTCCCGAATTATAGTTATAGTTGCCCATACCATACAATTGTATGATATGGGCAACTATGACAAAATTATGGCACCCTGAAACCCCCGACATTTTATACAGTAACTTCAACTAAAAAAGTGGTTACCGGATTACTATTTAGTTGATTATATAATTTTGGTAGACTTGCTTATACCCTCGAACACTTATATTTTATAGAATAACTTCATCTGAAAAGTGGTTACCGGATTACACAGCCACACAAAAAGAAAAAAAAATCGGCCTGAGGGTCTGACTATGTGCAGTGTACACTGTATCTTTTTGGGGTCGCTGAATCCGAATACGAGGTTGGTTTAACCCCAGCACGTCAGGGTTTAGCTACAACCTCAAAAACACTCCAAAATTAAGTTGTTTTTTAAATATCTCGAAAACTATTATAGTTACGAAAAAATCGTTCTGAGTTCATCCTGATGAGTATACTTGTGGCAACTAAAAAAAAAATATTCCGAAAAAAAAATTTGAAAAATGACAAATGTGAAGAATTTTGAATTTTTATAAATCTTTTTTTTTTATATATTACCTTGTACTGATCTTAAAAGATCCTGCAGTTTTCAGAAAGGTGTTTTTTGTTTTTTCAAAACCATTAATTTTTTAATTAAAAAAAATCGTGTAAATCCACGATCAACATTAAATTTTTGCTTAAATTTTTATTATATAATACCTTGGACCGATCTTCAAAGATCCTGAAATGTTCAGGATGGTGTTTTGTTGTTTCAAAAATTAAAAGATCCTGAAGATTCCAGGATCTTTAAAGATCACTCCGAGGTATTATATAAAAAAAATTTAACAAAAAATTTAATATTGATCGTGGATTTACACGATTTTTAAAAATTCAAAAATTCATATTTTTGAAAAAACAAAAACACCTTTCTGAAAATTTCAGGATCTTTTAAGATCAGTACAAGGTATTATATAAAAAAAAATTGAACCAAAAATTTAATGTTGACCGTAGATTCGCACGGTTTTTAAAAATTCAAAATTCTCCAAATTCATGATTTCTCAAAAAAATAATTCGAAATTTCGTAGCCACAAGTATACTCTTCAAGACGAACCCAAAACGATTTTTTCGTAGCTATAATAGTTTTCGAAATATTAAAAAAATAATCTTGATTTTGGAGTGTTAATTTTGTGTTTATAGCCAAACCCTGACGTGCTGGAGTTGAACCAACCTCGGATTCAGATTCAGCAACCCCAAAAACATACAGTATACATAGTCAGACCCCCAAGCCGAATTTTTTTTAAAATTTTGTGGCTGTGTTATTATTTAGTTGATGTTATAGTTTTTTTTAGTTCGGTTACCTTTGAATCCTTGTATTTTATATAGTAATCCGAACTCGAAATATATAGTAACCCCATCTATGAGGGTTATCACTTCAACTTAAAAAAGTGATTCCTGGATTATTATTATTATTAAATTGAAGTTTAAAGCTTTGTAGTTTTAGTTATGGTGGAAGCTCTACAGTTTATATAGTAACCTGAACTATAAGCTGACCACACCTACAAGATTTATAACTTGAACTAAAAAAAAATCACTAGTAGATTAGTATGTAGCTAAAGTACGAATGTTCGTCGTTGGGGTTACTATACTTTTAATTGTGGTAAAGTCGATAATTACTCTTCCCAGAAAATTATTACTAGTAAATTTCTTTTAAAAATGTCTAGTATTCATCCCGGATATCTCGGTTCACGTTTCTCGTGTACCTTTAGTTTATATACGCGGGGCTTTAATCTTCACCTATGGGGGCTCGTTTCACCCTGTGAAACGAGCAAGAGGAATGATCGGCTTACCTTAATAATCGCGAGTAAAAAAACGGGGAGAGAGGAAACAACGGCAGAAAGGTCTCTCTTTCTCGTTGACTGTTCGACGATGAGGATTTCGCCATTCGACCGAATCAAATTCGACTTTCGACGATGGAGACGACGACGACGACGACGATATAAACCCCATATTCTGGACCTCGGTTCTTCGTATCTGAATGGGGTGTTTCCATGACGCTCCAAGAGAAATACATGGACAGAAAGAGCTTAAGCTTTACGAAGAGAACAAAATATTTTAAGAGAGTCGTATATATATATTTGTAAGTACTTTACCGTATATTTCGTCAACATCAACGTTGTATATATATATATAAGACTTTGGGAGAGATGTAATGAAACATCCCATGTAGGTTTGCCGGAGTTCTCCCAAACCTACCGATACGGCACAAAATTGACACAACCCCAGTTGCCAAATGTCGTTTGGTAGTACTGGCACAATAAAAATGAATTATGTCACCAGTACTGTGCGAATGCTGATGGCTAGTACTGTCAGGTACACATAAATGAGTCTTAGCCGAGACTTGGTTCGGTATTGGCGATATATTAGGCCAAATGTTGTTTGGTAGTACTGGCACAATACAGATGAATTATGTCACCACTACTGGGCGAACGCTGATGGCTAGTACTGACAGGTAAAGATAAATGGGTCTTAGCCGAGAGTCAGTTCGGTATTGGCGATGTATTTGGCCAAATGTCGTTTGGTAGTACTGGCACAATACAGATGAATTATGTCACCACTACTGGGCGAACGCTGATGACTAGTACTGACAGGTAAAGATAAATGGATCTTAGCCGAGAGTCGGTTCGATATTGGCGATATATTGGGCCAATGTTGTATTTTATACTAGTTGCAGATTATTTCGAGAGACACCCGACAATCATCTCAGTATTGGTTATGTGTTGGGCTGACTTTCAACGGAATACACCAGTGCAAATTAATTCTGCATGAGCCCAAAAGTTGACTCAGGACTGGGCATACAGTGGGGTGATATTTGCGTTTTGTGTGTCGATCGCGCATTGCCAATACGATATCATGAGTTGTCCGAACGCTGGGCGTGTATTGGGCTGATGTATATTTTATTATTGGCATACCGACTATCTCGATATACACCCGACAGTCAGCTCATCACTGGGGACGCCCTGGAAGCGAGAGAGCAGCAAACTGTCAAGAGCCAGTACTTATACAATTCAAAATCAATATTGGGACAATGTCGGTTTGTTAACACTGGCCCAAATTATGGTGCCGTGAATCGGCTCATTACTGTTCACAAGTATTGACTTAGAACAAGTACCCAGTTTTGGGCCAGACATTATTGCCAGACATTATTAGTTCTCCACTCGGCCGATAGATGGCGAGCGCGGAGCTGGCGTTCGCGCAAGCGAATACTCCGCGTGGAGGGTATATCCTGAAGCGCGTGATCGGTGAAAATTAGACATTCTCTCGATTCTCGACCCGAAAGGTTGAGATGAAACTTTATTCGGGCCTGGTGACTACCTGTGTAGATTACTATAGGCATTTTACCTATCTCACTAAGCTGAGTCGAGTTTCCAGTCCATGTATGGAATGTACCGGCAAAGTATTGATTTATAGCTTGTCTCAGAACTGGCAATAATGCCTGGCCCAAAACTGGGTACTTGTTCTGAGCCAATACTTGTAAACAATGGAAAGCCGATTCACGGCAACATAAGTTGGACCGGTGTTAACAAACCGAGATTGTCCCATTATTGATTTTGACTTGTATCAGTACTGGCTCAGGACAGTTTGCGGGTATTAGCAGCTACAGTACTGAGCCAAGACTAAGCCAATTTTCCGGTCTATGTATGGGCATGTACTGGCAAAGTATTGATTAAGGGTTTGTCTCAGGACTGGCAATAATATCTGGCCCAAAATTGGACACTTCTTCTGAGCCAATACTCATAAACAATGTCGGTCCGATTCCTGGCACCATAACTTGGACAGGTTTTAACAAACCAGAGTTGTCCCAGCATTTATTTTGACTTGGGTAAGGGTTGGCCCTTGGTAGTCTGCCAGTATTGGCAGTTCTGGCATCAGTACAGTGCCAATGCCAAGCCTGTCTGCGAAACGTACATGGGATTCTTAGTATTATTGGCATTGAGAGGCCCATCGGAAAAATCCACGAGAATATAGAGAACAATATGGACTTGGTGAGCAGCCGAAGGAACAAAACAACACTGAATTCGATCTTTCCATCGACATATATTTTCGTGAAAAATAAAAGAAAAGAGCTTATCCAAATGCCACGAAGTTTCCCCCTTGGCGAAATTCTCCATTTTTTTTGTTCTCTATAAATATAATATATACGGTATTATATATAATGCCTGAAAGGATTTGCCGAAAATGAAACGTTGGTAAAGGAAACAAACAAAAATCTTCGATGTAGGTGCATTAGTATCATTTTATTAATATTCTCTTTCAGTTTATTTACAAAATTTTATAATAATCTCTAATTTTTTGTTGATTCAATTTCTTTATTTTATTTATTTATTTTTCTTCATTTTTACCCCATTCGCACTCTCTACATTCTATTATATCGTCCAATCCGCATTTATGTATATAATTTATGTATAATATTCTCGAACGTTGCGTCGTTCCTGCGCGTTTAATTTATTCTTTTCTTTCTCTCGAATCTCTCACTTTAAATTCATTATATCAATTATTAGATAATGCTCATTCTCTCTAAACGTTACAGGGCGTTATGTTTATTTATAACACCACTTTTCGTCGTTTATTCTTTCGCATTCGTAACCCGCGCGCAATTTGGACTTTCGTCACAATTTCTATCGACTTCCACGACGGATTTTTTTTTCTTTTTAATTCAGTTGTTAATACGAGTATTTATTATTTACAGGAGACGTCACAATTTGTTTGACATTTTTTTCTCGGTGAATTTACCTTTTTGCGCTTCGTTCGTCGGAATTCCCGAGAAAAAACGATATTGATTGAAGAATCTTTATTTTCTTTAGCTTTTCTCTTTTACATTCGATGGCATTTCTCGAAATACGTTTTTTTCCCGGTTCCCTCCGTGAAATTCAAACGAACGAGTCACTATTTCCGTTTTTTTAAACTCGAGATTCTCGTTTGTTTCCTCTGATTTTCCAGTCGAAAAAATCGACCGTGAAACACGAGAATTTGATTTTTTCGTTGAAAGCTTTTTACGCTTTTTTTTGTTCGTGTGTAACGAGCATACACCCGACTTTTTGTACAACAAAAGACATATTTGGTGTAAATATACGGAATATTCCAAGTCAATTAAACAACGTTTGATCTTCATTGTCCAAGATTTTGTTCCAGATTTTTTTTTTAATTTTACTGAAGAGAAAGAGCATCCCTAATTTTCTTAGATCAACCCCATCAGTCTTTTTTTCATAATTCCTTTTCATCAATCAAAATCGAAAAAATTCAATAATATGAAATAATTATCGACAGTCCAAAATGTTATATCAAAATTTATGAGTTATGACGAACTACTTTGTATTTTTGTTTCCATTGGATGCATTTTTAATAGTGCAATATTACTATAAATTCTGATATGACATTGCCGGATTTTTTAGGAATTTCCTCAAATTGTAAATTTCGGTATTTTTTAGTGGAAAAAAATTTATAAAAAGTATCCTTTTGATAGGAAAAATCTGAAAGAATTCTGAGGTTTAGGTTTAGGCAAATATGAGAGAGAAAGTGGATCAAGTCCTTGTCTGGTTGACTCGAAATATGCCATGTATTATATAGTTGACAGAGTTACTATGTGTGTATCCATAGTATTTTGGGGTCGCGAGGAATCATCGTCCGATATCGAGTTTCTCGGCTCAAATGTGAATTCGAAATTCAACCCGGATGTTGAACCGAGAGGTAACACCTCGTGATTCGTTGGCTCGATATCCTTTGACAAACGCGAGCCCAATTATCGTGGTCTTTTTCGTTGACCGTCCGATGGACACTTTGGTAATTTGTCCTCGAGGGTCATATTCTCCGTTGTATACTCGAATGTCTCATCGTCGAATCAATTGACGAATTTCCGTTCTCTCACATCCCGATTTTGTCATACATCGATGATATTCTCACTCGCAACTTCTCCAACAAGTTCCCAGTTTGCAAAAGGACGCAATTTCTTTCTTTCCGACCGTTACGGGCAAATCAATCGAATTATTTCAATCGAGTGTTAACTCAGATTCAGTGACTGTTAATCGACTTTAAGTACGACTCGATTCAGGAAAAAACTTTCTTTTCTTTGGCACGTTGCACATTGCCCAATCACGCGATAAACTTTATTTCTGAGCTTTGCCCGTAATTCAATCCAATTCCCTTTGTTCTCGGTGCAATCAATAATTGCAAGAAAATGTTTTTCTGCTTGCGTCTTTCCACTTTTTTTCAGACCCGAGCTGAGAGATGAAAGTTTGAGCGTGACCTCAAGTTTGACCTTAAGATATTATCCGAGCTTAAGCTAGTCTTCGCTGTTCCTTCAAGTAAATCAAGTATTAAGATTTCGAAAATTGGTTGTACACATTTCGAGGAAAATACTAGTGCTGATGTTGGTTCTGCAGTCAAGAATTCCTACTTAATGTAGAATTAACAAAAAAATAACTGATTTCATACCAATTAATCTTGGACATAATTTGACGCAGTTTTTGCACAGTGCAATTTGAAGTTTGTAGAAAAACTACGTAAAAATGTGTTAATTGATTGGAGTACCGGTAACTTAAATCTTAAATATGAAAAAAAACGTCTCTTTGTTTAATTATACTTGCTAGAAATATTATTTGATAGACTCATAACAAGTTCGAGATGGACTCAGTCAATTGATGGACTTAGTCAACAGTAGAGTTAAAACCGGTAGATTTGTTGAAGTGTCGTTTCACTCTAGTTTTCCCTTCGAAAAAGGTAAAACAAATTTTTTAAATCTCTGTAATCCACGATTTTACCGCAGAAAATCCTTCATCAGTGATCCTCGAGGTCACAATTATCCTCAATAGCATCCTTGAGGTCACAATGGCCTCAATAACATCCTTGAGATCACAATGACCTCAACAGCATTCTTGAGATCAAAATGACCTCAACAGCATCCTTGAGGTCACAATGACCTCAACAGCATCCTTGAGGTCACAATGACCTCAATAGCATTCTTGACGTCGCAATGACCTCAATGGCATCCTTGAGGTCGCAATGACCTCAATAGCATCCTTGAGGTCACGATGACCTCAATAGCATCCTTGAGGTCACGATGACCTCAATAGCATCCTTGAGGTCACGATGACCTCAATAGCATCCTTGAGGTCACGATGGCCTCAATAGCATCCTTGAGGTCACAATGACCTCAATAGCATCCTTGAGGTCACAATGACCTCAATAGCATCCTTGAGGTCACAATGACCTCAATAGCATCCTTGAGGTCACAATGACCTCAACAGCATCCTTGAGGTCAGCACTAACTATTAATCCGACCCGCAGTCATGTCTTTTTGTTCCGGTTCGTTTCATTGTCAATTCCAGTTTGGTTATTTTGGCCCCCTTTCGACGACACCATTTTCACCACTGTACATCCCTTGTCTCTCTATTTTCTCCGTTAGTCCATTGTTTTATTTCGTTAAATCCATATCCGTTACTTGACAATACTATCGATAATGCCGACGAGTTCATGGACTGTCGTCGGGTATCGCGTACCAAGCAGCCGGATCCGCGGCGAGGGCCCATGGGCCCGTGACGGAGGGATTGCCATAGGCCCCGGTCCCCGCCGCGGATGGCGCGCACTACCAAGCCCTACCCTGCAACGGTAGGTAAGCTCCGCACTGTGGCTGCTGCTGTTGCTGCATACCCTGTTGTCCGCCCGCCCGACCGTAAGAACAATGCTGCAAGCTCTGGCTCGACGACATAACGTGACTTACACCCACCACCGAATGGTGCGATGCGGTGTGATGCGAACCGTGAGGACTCGAGGCCGCCGTCATATGAGGCGCTGGACTCGCCAGTGCCGCGCTCGGACCACCCCGACTACCCTCGTTTCCACCCCCGCTGCCGCATGGTTTTCCGTCCTTCACGAGGACCGGAACTGCCACGCGTCTTGGTGAACTCGCGCTCTGAAATATAAAAAAATTAAAAATTATTCGACCGTTTGATGTCTGTGAAGTTAGCGGATAAAAAATATTAGTAAATCATTTTTTTCAGTGTGGGAATTCCTTTTTTACATTATTGATTTTTTCCAGTTATGATGTTAGAAATTGCGCTAAATGTCGAGATTCTAAGAAATGTTTTTTCCAGACACGTATACTCGATGAAACTTAGAGTTTTGACTTTAAGCAAAGCTTAAAGAGGTCTTGTATTAATAGATGTTGAACTTTTCAATGTTAAACTTTTAAATTGATTTTTTGTCACTTTTTTCAATCACTAAATTCAAATACGAGGTTGAAGTTTTCAAAATGTACACTACCGGCGAAAAGTTTCCGGACAAAACTTCAAAAAAGGTCTGGAACGTTTTTTTTTATGCCATTTCGCCGGAAGTCAACTTAATTTAACAAGCGGCATTTTAAAGCGGAAGAATTCGGCTTCATTTTCTGATTTTTTAATTATTTTCACAAATTGTTTTTAGATTTTGATTCTATTTTGAAAACAGCTGTTTTTCGCATTTTTTCCCCTCTCTTCAGGTGCACTCATCTTCTAGAGAATTTTGTTTTTTTTTTTTAACATTTTTACGATTGGATTCATAAAGGGGAAAGTTTGGGATTCATTTTTTTTTTTAACTTCGAGCGATTCGTTTTCCAAAGTTATTCTGTTCTTTGTGAAAAAGAGGAAATTTGAAAAATCCCGTATAACACGAAAACAAAGAGGATTCATGAAAAACTTCAAGAGAGCAAAAAGTTACGTCTATTTTCGTTGAGTTCAGAGGATTTTTTTCAGATTTTTTTTCAAAATTTTGTTTTCTCATGTTGAGGCTGGAAAAAAAATTAGGGAAAACAATTTGAAAAAAAATTCCAATGTGTTGAAAATGGTAAAATAAAGTATTTTCCCCTCTTGAAATTTTATCAATAATCCCATAGTTCTCGAGTTATGGTAATTGAATGATCTGAGCTCCGACCCAGAAAATGAGAAACAAAATTGTGGGGAAAAAAATCTGAAAAAATTTCTCTGCACTCAATAAAAGCAGACGCAACTTTTTGTTATCTTGAAGTTTTTCATGAATCCTCGTTGTTTTCATGTTATACGGGATTTTTTAAATTTCCTCTTTTTTTCACAAAAAACAGAATAACTTTGGAAACGAAAAATAGCTCAAAGTTTAAAAAAAAAAAGGAAATTGAAGCTCAAACTTTTCTCTTTATGAATGCAATCGTAAAATTAAAAAAAAAAAATTCCTCCTAAAGATGGGTGCACCGGAAGAGAGGGGGAAAAGGGGGAAAAAAGACGAAAAACAGTTGTTTTCAAAATAGAGTCCAAATCTAAAAAGAAATTGTAAAAATAATTTAAAAATCGGGAAATGAAGCCGAATTCTTCCCCTTAAAAATGCTGCTTGTTAAATTAGTTTACGTTGACTTGTAGCGAAATGGCATAAAAAACGTACTAGACCTTTTTTAAAGTTTTATCTAGAAACTTTTCACCGGTAAGGTATATATATAAATCTGGAAGAGTTCAATCAAATCGGTGGTCTAAAAATTGCAAACGGTTTTTACGGTTTTGGGTCATTCGCTGGAACTTGAACTGAGGTCAAAATATTCGAATTACGAAAATCCTAAGAATTTTGTACCGAAAACATTTGATCTCTGACCATTTTTTTTTTCTTTCAAAAACAGGATTTATCAATTGGAATTTCCATTACACGACGTTTACATGCATGTAAGTGCAGTATCGATCGTACTCACTATTTAATTTTAAATTTTTAATCTAGGAAATTTTTTTCTATTTAAAATTTCTACTGCAGATTTGCAATTTTGCAAACACAAAGAAAGTCCCAAAACAATGAAGCTATTCAAGTAACATCGTTAACAAAAGTTAAACGCAAACTCTTGAGGCCGAAATTTTCTTCTACCAAGATTAATTCTCAAGTTTAAGAAAATTTCAAAATTGCACTATTGTACTATCATGGAAATCTTGGTACTTTATTTCACGATCGAAAACCTTTTATTATGAGGGTAACAAAAAAGAGTAATATGTACCATAATAAATCGACTAAGAAAAATGAATAATTTTGACTACATCAATAATCGATGAACGCGCAAAAATCCCAATTGGGAATACATAATATATGCTCAATAAATAGAGTACGTATATGTAAACGTGGGATTGTGTACACAGTGAAAAGAGTGAGGAGAGACTCTGGTGAGTGTTCGCTGTTCGCGAAGAGAGATTCGAGATAATATAAACCCGGTTCGTAGCTGCTGTGTTCCGAACAAACAGAACATTCGCTCTCGAGCATACACACACACACACACGTACATATTCTTCATAAGGAGGCGATGCGATATTAGTAAAGCCGGTAGAGGTCGTGTGCTTGTCGGTCGAAACGTACTCGCCGTCTTTCACTCATTACGAATAAACATACAGATTGACTACCGTCGATGTTCGTATTATAATACGAAGGAGCGAAAGAGAGAAGGAGCGAAATAAAGAGGGACTCGAGAGAAGAATAAAATCTATAAACCAGCCGCATGCGTGGACCAACATTTACAGACTGCGTTCAACTCGATCCTGCCGAGAACGTTTCTCTCATATTTCTCTTGGATAAAAATTTCTCTCTTTCTTTTTTTCTCTCCTTCTCTCTCTCTTTCTCTCCTACGTATGTGTGTATTTTACTGCGATATATGTCCTTTTGCAACAGGGATGGCGCTCTCCCTAACAGCAGCATCAGTTTGAAGACTGATGTCCCGGTATGCCAAACAGAAGCGCGCAGAGGAGAGTCGATAGTTCTCCTATAATATATATATGGGTCATTCCATGTCAAATCGACCACGAGTTGGAATCGACCCCTTTAAATTTCGATGAAATTTGGTCAGTAGTTTTCGTTTTCAATAAAGCGAAGTTCCACCAAAGGAAAAAAAATTAAACATTTCTCTTCGAAAGTTGTGCAAAATTCAAAATTTCACAATTTTTCAAATCTTCCAAGTTTCTTTTTTAAATATCTCGAAAACCATTATAGTTACGAAAAATCGTTCTGAATTCGTCTTAAAGAGTGTACTTGGGGCTACGAAAAAAAAAATATTTCGAAAAAAAAAATTGAAAAATGATGAATTTGGAGAATTTTAAATTTTCAAAAATCGTGAAAATCCAAGTTCCGTATTAAATTTTTAGTTCAATTTTTTTTATATAATACCTTGTGTTGATTTTACAAGATCCTGAAATTTTCAGAAAGGTGTTTTTTGTTTTTTCAAAAATATGAATGATTAATTTTTTTTAAATCGTATAATTCACGATCAACATTCAATTTTTGGTTCAATTTTTTTTATATAATACTTTGTACTGATCTTAGAAGATCCTGAAATTTTCAGGATGGTGTTTTTTTGCTTCATAAATATAAATTTTGGAATTTTGGTAAAAAAAAAAAATTTTTTTTTTTACAAAAATACTGTTACTTTTACTTTTTTTACTGCTCAAAATGACAAAACTACATGATTGCTCAACTTTACTTAACTGAGAGGTAAAAAAAAAATCTTTTTTACCAAATCTCAAAAATTTATATTTTTGACACAAAAAAACACCATCCGGCAAATTTCAGGATCTTTTAAGATCATTACAGGGTATTATATAAAAAAAATTTAACAAAAAATTGAATGTTGATCGTGGATGTGCACGATTTTGAAAAATTGAAATATTCATATTTTTGAAAAAACAAAAAATACCTTTCTGACAATTTCAAGATCTTTTAAGAGTACAATCAGTACAAGGTATTATATTTAAAAAAATCGAACCAAAAATTGAGTACGGAACTTGGATTTTCACGATTTTTGAAAATTCAAAATTCTCCAAATTCATCATTTTTCAAAAAAAAAAATTCGAAATATATTTTTTTCGTAGCCCTAAGTATACTCTTTAAGACGAATTCAGAACGATTTTTCGTAACTATAATAGTTTTCGAGATATTTAAAAAATAAACTTGGAAGATTGCAAAAATTGTGCAATTTTGAATTTTGTATAACTTTCGAAGAAAATTTTTTTAATTTTTCTTCTTTGGTGGAACTTCGTTTTATTGAAAATGAAAACTTCTGACCAAATTTCATCGAAATTGAAAGGGGTCGATTCCAACTCTTGGTCGATTTGACATGGAATGACCCATATTTATATATATGGTTGTGTCCATGGTGGATACCTGCGCGCCCACCGGTGAAACCACTCAGCTGTATCAACATCGAGTACACGACATTCCTCTTCGACATCTCTTCGACGCGCTTTGGTCCTTCTGCCCAGGACACACGCTCCCGCTCTAATAACAAATGCCCTCCCTTTCTCTCTGTTTCCTTCTCTCCTCCATAGTTGGAAAGCAACGAGTAGCATATGAGTGTAAGATAGAGCTTCCCTAGTGTGACTGCCCGATCTCTATGAAAGGAGGGATCAAATGGGGTATTTTCAGTGCGCCTGTGATCGGTAACAGCACATTGCCCCGTATGTGGGTGATAAAAGTGCCGCAAAATAGCATTTTCCCCGTCGAAAAAAATGTTTTTAGATATTAATAAGATATATTTCGGTATATGCAGCGGCAATAAGTTGTGTACTTATACGAACGTTCAGTTGAACAGAGACTTGACAAATCTATTTTTTTTTTTTTTTTAATATAAGCTCTGTTGACGTTTTTTTTTCATTTTTCAATGAGTTGATGCATTTTTGAAATTTTTCGTTTGTTCATAGTACTTCGCTTTTATTGACGCATATTATAGTTCCTCCGAAGTGTACGATTTTATGTTGATTCTATTCAAATCGGTTTAGTCGAGTTAACTTGATAAATAATGCTCTAGAATCATCAAAGAACGTTTTGAAAATCATTTAACGAGTATTCGTGGGGTCTTTTAAATTTTTTGTTGAAAAATTACGTTTGCCTATTTTCCATTAAGAATGTGAACAGCGTTGAAATTACCTGCATAGAAAATATGAAGTCGGGCAATGCGTTTGTAAAAGGCTTTCGACGTACTTTTACAAAGTAATAATTCACTGTAATGTTCCGGAACCTATTACGGAACTCTTCCAAGCACATATTCTACTCTGGGCAGAACGTTGTTCATTGATGTTTATACGTCTATGTAGCATATTTTATCCATGCATGTATATATATGTTGATCTGTTATATCGGGTTGCCGCGCGAGCCCAAGAGCGGTGTGTCGTACGATCTCAGAGGCTAAGTGCACCGTTGCAATGCACTTCACCGGCTGACAAAGTGACGATGATTACCCTAAACGTTATATATATTATACATGTATACATATATATATATGAATTGGCCCGTTGAGAGTGCGTCGCGCGCGTCCCGCGTCACGCCACTTTATATCCACTCCAACACGCGTTAAACGATTTCCGGCGAAAATCATCGTCCTGTTTATGTACACACGTACATATTACACGGATTTTATACTTTATGCACGTTCAATGTGTATCGGTGCGCATCGAGGTACCGGAGAAATTGCGCTTAGGTATAGGGAGAGGTGTCGACGCGAATTAAGATGGTATTCCGGTCTGGAATTTTGAAAAAATCATTTTTTTTTCTCACATTCTCAAAGTTTAGACCTTTAAGAATATATCTCCGAAAGGAAATTGTTAAATTCCAATAATTTACGGAGTTATAGCTATTTTAATGACGCAGCACTTCCTTCACGTCCTGGCGTAAATTTAAGGCGGTATTGGGGTCTAGAATTTTGAAAAAATCAATTTTTTTTCTCATATTCTCAAAGTGTAGACCTTTAAGAATATATCTCCGAAGGGAAATTTTTTAATTTCAATAATTCCCGGAGTTATAGCTATTTTAGTGACGCAGCACTCCCTTCGCGTCTCGGTGTAATTTTAAGGGGGTATTCTGGTCTAGAATTTTGAAAAAATCATTTTTTTTTTGCATATTCCTGAAGTTTAGATCCTTAAGAATATATTCTCGAAAGGAAATTTTTAAATTTCAACAATTTACGGAGTTATAGCTGTTTTAGTGACGCGTCGGAGCAAATCGGACTACAGACGTTTTTCTTAACTATACTTTTCTCATCACGGCTGACATGATATTTCAAGTTCTATGCAACCGATTTATTTCAAATTTTTTACCAATCTTCAATGTATAACTCTCTATCGCCCCTACAGCTTTTGTATCAAAATTATTTTTTTTTTTACTATTGCAACAAAATTAAAAACTATGAAAAAACGAGTCGATAAACGCCTTTTTTGATTAGACAGCCGCCATTTTGTGTTTTTTTTCCGTTTTCTTTAAGGTAGAGCGTGTCAGCACACCCCTTTTTTACCCCTAACTTTAGCAGCTTATAACTTCTTCAATTTCCATTTTTTTTCGCGAATTTTTTTTGTTCATTGTCAAAATATTAATTAATATGTTGTACAAAAAAGAATGGTAAATTTTTTTTTTAATCGAGCTCGACAAAACGCTCAAAATGTATATCCCTAGACCAGAATACCGCCTTAATCCTCAGCAAGAGGATTCCATTAATTTTCAACGATTCTTTGAAATATCAGCGTCAGTTTCGATCTCATGGTTACAAATCTCCTGGCAAGGAAATACCTTCACCAAAATGGCGCCCAATTAACACTGTGAATGTGCGACTTCTCACTATTTTCATATTTTTCACAATGCAAAACAAAAATACAGAATATATAAGGCGATCCATGTCACTTCCGCCAGTAAAAAAAAATTCCACAAATAATTTTGATTTTTTTTTTACAAATGTAAATACGTCAAATCCTGCCAAAGAATCAGCCATTTGAATTAAAAAATGGTAAAAAATGGTAATCAACGAGAAAAACGTCAGAATTTTTTTTTTTAATTTTGACACTCGGTGAACATTTTTCAATAGAGTAACTCGATTTTTCAAAATTATTTGTGGAATTTTTTTTTTTTTTACTGACGGAAGTGACATGGATCGCCTCATGTTCCAAATGAAATTTTTTGCATAACTTCCTCATTCTAAACATTGTAAATTTGATTATTTTTCTCTGTCACAAACGGAGGTATTCTTTTTGTATTTTCTCATGTCTCTTCTTTGAAATTACGTTTGATTTTTGGAAAACGATTGGCCGGAAGGAAAGATAAAATTTTTTGGAAAAAATTAGGATTTTTGCTGGCTGTATTCGTCGAATATCGAATGGAAATGAAAAATGAAATCGCCAAAAATATATTAAACTAATTCGACGCCAAACTTCATACTGATATATCAATGAATCAATTATAGTAATTCTTACGACGAACCTCTGATATTGCCGGCCATTGTTGTCGACATTTTTCACTGCAATATTTCCTAAGTCGAATGTATGCATAATCGGACGAATTTCGGAAGGAAACAAGTACCATTTGGCGACTATTTATATATGTTCATTCAAAAAGATCTGGTCGGGAACGGTTCTTTATTTCGATGATACTCCTTGGGGAGAGAAGGCACTTCTCGCTAAAAGGATAGGCCTCGAGTAGATGAGATTGCACTGACTCTTGAAATTGAAAAAAAAAATGAAGAAGCAGAGAGAGAGAGGAAAAAGAGATAGATAGAGAGGAAAAAGGAAAATCTTTTACAGCTGAAAAATCGCGATATAATAATTTACCAAAGATCACTGACTCTGCCTCACAATGTATTTTTCCATCCGCACACAGTTAAGGAGACCATATTGCTTTACGTGAAAAAATCTCAACGGAGGGCACGGTTCAAGTCAAACAGGGAAAAGTGAAGGAGGACGCTCTGGGGGAGGGCCTTAAGGAGTTTTAACCAGAGTGAGATAGTATAGATAGAGAGAAAGAGAGAGAGAGAGAGAGAGAGAGAGAGAGAGAACAAAGGGAACCGAGACATTAAACGATATTTTGTGGAGTTTCGCTCACTCACTGATGAAAAGGGGTTGAATGGGAAGGTTTTATAACGCTGCTGCTGCGGCTCTCTCGGACGAAGAGATTTTTTTAATATACCGATATTTCAGCGCCTCCGCTTCGTCTCGGGAATAAAAAAAATTATACATAGATATAAATGCATCGATCACTGTTTCAAAGAATTTTTTTCATGACCGAGAGCACTGGGAATATGTTCACAAGATAGAGTCGCATTAATTAAATCATTGATGCGAACTTTATTCCACATATAAAGATACTTCTCGTTTTAATATCAACATTTTTTGTAATGAATTTTTATAACGATACCAGAATAGCGATTCAATATTTTTTATGAATCAAAAAAATAAAAGTTCAGTATTGTAGAATCTCTGAACACTCAAAAAAATGTAGTCATCAAAATTTTTTGATGAAAAAAAGGAATGAGTGAATTTTGCGGATAATTGAATTCATTGCATATATTCTGGACCCATATCGTCCATTTTGATTATATGAAAAATTCAAGACAGCAAAAAATACACTCCCGTCCAAAAGTTTGGAAACACTCGCCCCGATTTCGCTTCGCACAAAAAGTTTTACTGCTCTTTTAAAAATAAAGATATTTCAATTCAACAAGCGGCATTTTAAAAGGGACATATCCAGCTTCATTTCACTTTTGCCAAAACAAAATTTCGATTTTTTTAAAAATCTGGTACGTTCTTTGAAACATGGTCGTTTTTGGCTTTTTTTTTTTGGCGTTGAAATTTTGGCGCACGACCCATGAAAAATTTTGTAAACTGTTTTTCGCAAAAAAAACTTGTGGGGGGAAGTATAAGCTTCAATTTCGTTTTTACAAAAGTTTCGTACGATTTTTTTTTCGCAAAAATATTCAGATTATCGCAAAAAACTATCGTATTTATAAAATGAAGCGTAACTCTAAAACTCCTATTTTTTCGCGAAATCACTAAGAAAGTAAAAAGTTGCAATTATTCTGGATTCAACGAAATTTTTTCAGAATTATTTTTTCAACATTTTTTTTTCAAACATTTTTCTCGCTAACGAGATATATATTTTTATCTTAAACGATTTGAATACGGCGGAGAAAAAAATTCTTATTTCGCTTGCACGAATTTCCAGTAATTTGCGTCTCTCAATAAAACAAAAAAATCTAACCCCAAAAACATCAACTCTAACAAAAAAAAAGTTATTAACCCAAATACTGAAACGCAAGTGCTTCACAGACTCTTAATAATGGAGTGTTTTTCTAGGGTAAACATTTTCACGATTCGTCTTGGAATTCCGTTTTGTCGATAAAATGCAAAAAAAAGAATTTGCACTCCCGCACGAAAGCGCATAAGGGGGGCATCCCCCCATCCCCTCGATATTGCCTGCTTCGAGCATATCGCTCCTTTCCCTTTCGCTCTTTATCTTCATTCCTTTTTTTCCTCTATTCGTGTGAGCTCGACGAGAGCTCAGGTTGATGCTGATGCTGACTGTACCCAGTAGCATTTCAAGATGGCGACTGAGAGAGCTCGAGAGGCCGTTTCCGCGCCACCCCGCGACCTCCTCTCTCTTTCTTTCCCTTGCACCGATGTCGTTTTTTTTCTGCTCCCTACCTTCGCCAGCTTTCATATATACCTTCTCTTTTTTTCCGCACATATATATATATATATACACATATATACTTGCTCTTGCTCGCGCGCTTCCACTCGAGATTTTACCGCCACGCGAGAATAAGAGCGAGCGAGAGGGAACACCGAGAATTGGAATAAAACGAACGAGAAAAGGGGATGAAAAAAAAAGAAAAAAAAATCTGAACTCACCAGCCGACCCCGAGACGACGGTACACACTCGTCGCTCCTGCGATGGCTTCTGGCTCGCTGATGCCATGAAATATATTACCGAGTCTCGGTGCTCGCTTCATGAACGAGACTTTCGCGATATTTAAATCCCATACAAATGTGTGCCCATGTTCGTGTGAAAGTATGCTCACATTTCTAAATTTTCGTACTCCGTATGTACGATTTATTTTTTGTATTTTATTTTATAAGAGAATCTCACATTTATATGTACCACTCATTTATATTCCTCGGGAATCTGTGACGCGTTGCGGAGCGCACGGTTTACGCGAATTTTCCGGATTAAATGTGCCACCTCGTGCGTTCAAAAACCGCGAATATCCTCGAGAGTACGGTGACGTCCTTATTTTAGAACTGGGAACCATCATTCGGGCGTGGGATTGAAATAAAAATGTCTTCTTCCTACAAACACACTCTTATAAAATTACTTCAAAAATTACTCAGATTTATCGACTCGTTTGCTCCGGAAAATTTTGTACACTGTAAAAAATGTCATTAAATGTTCAAAAGTGTATGAAATTTCAATAACAAATATACGAAATGGAAATTAATGTACATGGTATTGGAAAATTGACAATTTCATCTTAACTTTAATATTTGTATATTAATTTGTATTATTTTTATTTTAATATTTGTAATTAAAAGAGTAAACATTGAAAATTAATATCCCTGTATATGAAAATGGTTGAAAATATATATGAAATTTAATATACTGTATATGCATAAAAACTTAATATTTTTTTTATTTAATTTGACACAACAAAAATTTACTGTGTACAATCTTACAGAACGGATGCGTCACATTTTGAACCTTTTTGTCGTCTGATGGATATGGTTTAGTTATATCGCAGAGTTCCTTTAATTTAAATAGCGTTTTTCTTAGAATTGATCGATTAGAAAATAGTCACAGGGACAAATTTCTTCGTCGTATATCAGATTGGCACATTCACATCTCTACCAGTTGAGGCTCTCCCGCTGAACAAAATACCGCTCTATCAAAATACAGTCCTGCTGGTACTTGTCTATTTACAATTAAAAAATAATATTTTTGCTATGTTTGCCAAATATTGAGAAATTTCTCTACCAGAAAACAAGCTTCCGAAAATAACTCTGCGGAAGTAGAAACGTGAAACATCTCTCCCACACAATTTGAGACCAACTCTACCGAATAACAAATCTCTTGGAAAATAATTTATTTAGTTATTTTTAAATTTAGTTATTTAACTTTTCTGAATTGTATCTCTACCAGCATTTCCAGCTGGAGAAAAAACTTAAATTATGAACGTTTATCTGAAATATTTCATGATGTTGAAGTTTGTATCGTTGAAACGCAACGAAAATCAGCTTACTTCCTTTCAAGCGTTGTTTACCTGTTTTTTTTTGTCTATTTAGAACCCTAAATTGTTAATATAGACCCCAAAAAACATCTAAACCATTTTTTACTTTGAAAAAAAATCCTTAAGGGTTGATTGCAAAAAAAAACTGTTGTCGCTGCATTTCAACGTTGCAAAGTTGAACATCCTAATATTTTGAGGAATTTTTCTGTGGTAGAGTCGTCATTCCCGAATGATAGTAATCAACAGACTTGTTGTTTGATAAAGTTGATCGCAGACACTTGAGTTGCGGTAGAGACGATTCGTACTTGTACCAGGAGAAATGTATTTTGGTAGAGTTGATTCGGGGGAGAGTTTTAATCGGTAAAGATGTGAATGTGCTCATCTAACATACGAAAGCTTTCGCTCAGACGGGTTTTCATGCGGTACGCTTGTCATTCGGTACAGTTGTTCCCGCAGGCTTGTTTTATGGTAGAGATGGTTTTCAAAAAATGTTTAATAGAAATATTAATTGGCAGAGAATTATGAAATGCTAGAAACTCATGGATAAGATTGTATTTAGAAAAGTTGTTTGATGATGGAATTATAACCGGTAGAGACGAAAAGGTGCTTTCTTTGCTTTTTGGTCCGACGGGTAACAAAGTAAATGCTATATTTGTAAATGATATATTTTTAAATATATTTCAAATATGAGGAGTTCTTTTTCAACCGGGCCACTTTTTTTGTTCACCCTCTCCAATTTTTTTTCTAAATTTGTCAGTTTGAAATATTAGTCAAAAGGAACGTTTGTGATTTTTTAAAGATTTTTTTATGCGTCCGTTCAGGATTTTCAATTTTTCATTACGAACACTGTACCTCAAAAAATATTCATCAAACAAAAAAAAACAAAAAAATAAAAACTTTTTTATTTTTTCCACTTTGTCGAAAAAAATTAAAATCATAATTTTTTTGCATTGAGAAAATTGAAATTTGGCAAAAAAATGAGAATACATTTTTTTCAAACCTAATAACACACTTTCGATTTCGGTACAAATTTTACAGGATGTCTGTCATTGGGTGAAGAGTCTGCGAACAATTTTTCAGAATGGCCCCTGCAATGGTTACGATGACCAAAAATAAAAACCCTGCGAAATCGACATGCGGGTATGAGATTTCGCAGGGTTTTTATTTTTTTTTCATCGTAACCATTGCAGGTGCCATTCTGAAATTTTTTTCGCAGACTCTTTACCCAATGACAGACATACTGTAAGATTTGTATCGAAATCGAAAGTGTGTTATTAGGTTTACAAAAATTTTATTCTCATTTTTTTGCCAAATTTCGATTTTCTCAATGCAGAAAAATTATGATTTTAATTTTTTTCGATAAAGTGGAAAAAATAAATAAGTTTTTATTCTAATGTTTTTTTTCGTTTGATGAATATTTTTTGAGATACAGTGTTCGTAATGAAAAATTGAAAATCTTGAACGGACGCCTAAAAAAATCTTTAAAAAAATCACAGACGTTCCTTTTGACTAATATTTCAAACTGGCAGATTTTGGAAAAAATTTGGGAGGGTGAAAAAAAAGTGGCCCGGCTGAAAAAAAAACTCCTCATATATGAAATATTGAAATTAAATAATTAAAGAATTATAATTAAATTAAATATTAAATATTAAAATATTAAATATATTAAAATAGAATATGTGCAATATATTTTTGCATAGATTTCATTTTCATGCAGAATCGCTACTGTTGCAGAAGAATGAAAAATCCAATTCAATTATTGGGTCAATTGTGAAAGAGATAGTCTGTGTTTAACGAACGAGTCGAAGAAGGCGGATCGCTCAATTACACGTATCGTTGGTTTTCCGATCTAGATATGATCGGAGTGAAAGAAAAAGCACCGTAAACAAACCGCGCCGCCATTACCGCCCTCGCTTATATACATCCCGTCGTTGTATAAAACGATCGTCGGCGTTGAAATTGAAATCGAGGCCGGGGTGAAATAAAATCGAGGCCACCCTCTCGCTTCTCTCTATCTTTCGTTTCTCTCTCTCTCTCTCTCTCTCTCTCTCTCTCTCTCTCTCTCCCTCTCTCTCTCTCTCTCTCCCTCTCTCTCTCTCTCTCTCTTTCTCTCTTTGGCTCTGTTTGGGCTCGAGAGCTAACGAGTAAATTATGGGGCGGCTGCTCGTTCGGGCACGCGGTGAAAAATCCACCAGTAAAACTCAACGCCTTATATATAGTTTGTACGCGACGGGCATTCAAGATCGAGACCGGAGATTACTTTCAGCCCCATTGAGCCCCTCTCTCTCTCTCTGTGTGTATCTCCTCCGCTGTGCCTACGTTTTCTCCTCTTTTTTATTTTTTCTTTCGTACATGCTTTATGTACACACATAAGTACATTGTATTGTACATTATGGCTACACGAGACACAATCGCCGGTTCATATCGCGTATTGTTGCAGCGTTATTTAACGATCTGTGTTTAGATATACGCGGGGTAATTTCGGCGGCACGTCAGGGCAAACAGTGTATCGATATCTCATCGACAAATCGACGGAAACGCCCTTTTCCTTTCTCATTATTTCGTTATACGATCGTGAAGACGCAGCAATTGATGCGCCGCCATGGAGATGAAAAAGTTACCGGGTACTTCCGGTTTAGAGACCTTGCTTCCTCATGAAGTAACCTTTCTTTTCATCATTAACATTTTCTTCGAAATTTTCGTGCTTGTATTCTCGTTCCAACTCTCTAACTCTTGAAACTTTGCAGTCATCGAATTCAACCCTTGCACAAATGGGATAAGTTGCAAGAATTTTTGACATTGGATTTGGTAATAACCGCTTAAGGGATTTTATTAACAATTATCATAACTGAAGTTAAAAAAAAAAAAAAGGACGTGGAATTTTTTAGCGATAGCGAATACTCTCCCATCGAGGAAAATTTGGAATTAGCAACAAAAAGATGAGGAAGCAATGCAGAGGTTGTAATTTGCACGATTTTATTTTTCAAATTTGTTATTAAATCGCGTCTTCTCTTCGTAAAGGTTAAATCTGATCGAATCCCGTTATAATCTTCTCTCTTCAGGTTCTGTAGTCATACAAAAATGGCATCAATAAAAATTTGGCGTTATTATTGCAGGAATATCATCAAATGATAACCAACAATCAAAAATTTCAAAGGACAAACTATTTCTTTTCTCTCTCAAATGATGAATCACCATTCTCACGATTAATATAAATTTTTTTATTCGTAATCGGTCACAAAAATGGAAATTAAATATTTTAAATTGTTTTTCGGATTCGTTCGAATAAGGGAGCATATCCGAGTGAGATTCTTGCGAGGGGCCATTTATGTACTTGTGAATTTATTGAACTACAAATTACAAAGTAATTTCATGCGAAATCATAAGAAATTACTCGAAATTCATCTGAATTTGTTTATTTTGGCTGTCCTCGGGGGTTGTTGGAAACCAAATGATCTTTTATTAAATCAAAACGAAATCAATCAATTTTTTATGTTTCGTTGTAGTGCTAAATCTTGATAATTTTGACAGAATTCTATTCATTTTTTTTTTCTAAGCTGCATTTTTGTGTAATTCATTTACATCGGTGCTTCTTATTATTCCATAACTTATTTACTGATAGAAATTACAACAAGCGATGTGATAAAAAAAGTAAAAAAAATTAACAACGTTATTTACCAGAAAATAAAAAATTTGTTGATAATTTTGAAAATTTGTTATTTATTTTTCTTTTCTAAGCTGCATTTTTGTGTAATTCATTTCCCTCGATGCTTCTCATTATTCCATAACTTATTCACTGATAGAAATTACAAAAAGAGATGTGATGCAAAAATAAAAAAAAAATGGAAACCGTTATTTACCAGAAAATAAAGAATTTATTGAAAACTGTGTTATTTTCAAGACCTTGGATTGACCCTCGGTGCAAGTCTCTCACGCTCGTCTCCAATAATTTTCCCGATGAAAAAGCGAATTCCCCATGATTCCCAATATTTTGCAATCATGATTCGAATCATATGAAGTCAACAAAATTACAAAAAAACTACGTATGAATTCGAATTATACTGAGTTTGCAATAATTGAAATCATAAACGAAATCACGTAAAGTCAGACACTCTGTAAAATAATTTGTACACCAAGTAGGAGAGCGAATGGCCCCTCGAACTTTTGCGCCAGTTTAAACTCGATCGAGACCGATATAAAAGCGAATACGCGAAGGATAAGAATCGCAATGTGTCGCGATTTAATGTATGCCGAGGGTTGAAGAAGAAACCGCGTGCCCGTGCATATATATCCACTCGGTCGCATCTGGCGGGTGTTCGAAAAAAAAAAAATCCAAAAGAAGAAAAAAGATTCGACGTTCGAGATTCGTGATTTCATCGTGTATAGCTCGGGGGCAGAGCAGGAATATTTTACATATTTTTTTGGTGCACGTTCATAGAAGAGATTTCGAGACAGAGCACGCACGGACAAAAAAAAATTATTCTCATGATTATAATCGTTATTAATTTTTACAAAATAAATTTGTGAAATTCACGCTCACCTGATTCTGTGCGTTTTGCTCGGCCATCGCTTTCTCCTTTGCTTGCCGCTTGCACTTGTATCGATGATTTTGAAACCAAATTTTCACCTGAAACACAAAATTTCATTTCCATTGTTATCGTTGTCAACGATATTATTGTAACTAATGAACGCGAAAAATGTGGCACAGCTCGATCGGTTCTTGTTTCCGTGGCCTTTCGAGTACAAAACGTATTTCGTTTGTTTTCGTAGGACCAAAAATTTCATCTTCTCCCCTCTCTCTCTTCACTCATTCTTTGACGAGACGTGCCTTAAGCCTATATAATCCGCGTTAAACGTTTCGCTCTACCGCGGCATTTTCCAATGTCCGTGTGTTATTTTTCGTATCTTTTTTTTTTCTTTCCTCTATCCCAAGGCAAAATACATCTCTATATATATATATATATATATATATATGTATCTTGGAAATACGTCAGGATTCCTTGTGATTACCTGCTCGAGGTGAGAAAAACTTTTCTGGAAATGATTTTTACCAAATTAACAAATCCTGCACCATTTTCCTGCATTTAAAATTCAGCAACATTTTGCATGCCATAAACATCGATTATCAATAATAATATTGCCCAAAACTTATTGATAAATTGTTCAAACAAATAATTATTCAACATTTTTTTGTCAAGTTCTTGTTTTTTTTAAACAAATCAAATGCGTTAATTTTTCTGAACGCATATAAATTTTTTCAGAATTTTCTCTCTATTTTGAAAAATTATAAAAAACATTCTGAAATACAAATAAAAAATTACCAATTTTGTATACGTTTTTGCACACAGGTTAATCTTCAGCTTTGAAAAGTTTCAAAGACACTGGGTAAAAAAATCCATGAATACGGCCATTCTAAAAATTTCAAAACGGGAATTTCAAAATAAAAGGAGAATTCTGAAAAAATTCATATGAGTTCAGAAAAATCAACGCATGCGATTTGTTTAAGAAAAAAAGAACTTACCGCAAAATTGTTGAATAATTATTTGTTTAAACAATTTATTAATAACTTTTGGGCAATGTTATTATTGATAATTGTTGTTCTTGGTATTCAAAATGTTGCTGATTTTTTTCAGATTTTTATTGTATCACGAAGCACGGAAATTTCAATCAAGTACACCTTTTGGCTGGGACTGTACAAAACTATTTTAAACTATTTTCATCCTCAACTATTTTTCACCTCTATGAAGTTAGCAGAGACAAGTCTCCAAAATTAATTTAAATTATAGAATTAGGGACTTTTTGGGTCGTAAGGTAAATGTCCCAATTATTGAACAGCTAAGGATCTGGGGATTGAATTCGGTGAGAAAAAAATGTAAAATCAAGAAAAAAAACCATCGCTTTCATGTTCAAATAATACTTTGATACTTTTACTTTCGAAAAATCACTCATTAAATTGTTTTTAAATGATTTCCAATGAAAAAAAAAGAATAACAATGTGACGCATGCAAATGTCCCAATTATTGAACACTGGAAGTGCCTATGTCCCTAATATTGAACAGGCATGTCCCAGTTATCGAACACTCTCGAGAATTCTTTTTCCGTTTTGAAAATATTATTTCGGGTACAATATTAAGAAATAAAAGCAAAATCAAACACTTGAATAATCTTTTATTAATAATATAAAAATACAAAAATATATATTTAGTCTCTTTTGACAGGTTTTTGATTCATTCGCATTGGGTTTATTTTGGCTTTTCAACTCGAACTTTATTTTATTTTTATTTTCAGCTTCCTCGTTTTTATGTTCCGTTTGTGTTTAATTTTGTCGCAGCTTTCTTGTTTTTCGACTGAAATATCGGAGAGCAAAAAATATTGAACATTACATTCGTATTTTTAGGTTACATTTAGATTATATGCTCTTTTTACTTTTCTTTTTATGTTCATTGCACGAAAATACAAATAAAAAATATATTTGACGATCTTAGAGTTATTATTAAAAGAATAAAGTTAAGGTTATTCAGGAACTTACAGTTTTTTTTTTTGAATAAATCCGATTCACACGATCTGTCATCTTGGAGAATTCGAGTGTTCAATGATTGGGACACACTGCATTTTCTATGTCCCATTGATCGAACACCGTATTTTTTAACAAATAATTAATTTAAAATTTTTTTTTTTAAATTGTTATTTGTAAGAAATTTTCTGTGGAACGTGAAACGCCTTTACTTTTTGAGATGCGACAGTTTTTGAATTTTGTATGCCCTTACGCATGAAGCGGCGCGTCTTAGCAGAAACGATAAGCACCGTTGCTGATTAAATAATTTTTTGCAATGCCTGCCCCGAAAGTGCGATTTTCGATGGGTGTTTGACGTGCGGAAAGTGGCTAATTTCTCAACGATGCTTAACATTCCCGCACTTGTGCGGGAATGTCACAGATTCCCGAACTTGTGCGGGAATAACTCTATTTATAGCTCACTTTACCCCATTGATTTACGAAAAAGCGGATTTTTTGACAGTTGATCGTTTTTTGTTCTACGATTTTAAACCGATTAAACAAACTTGAATGTAGCGGAATTCATGTGACACATAACGTCAACTTATGACAGTCGCATTTTCTGAGGGAATACGGAATACAAAATGGATGAAGAAAACGAGCGCCCAAGAGCTGCTGGTTATATATATACGAGTTCTTATTTGAATATGTCATTGGTTTTATTGAATCTTAAATCCCACTTTCGGGGCTTTCGGGGCTCTTTTTCTTCGCAGAAATTGACTGAAAAGTTCTCTGCTATTAATTTTGGTTTATCTCTGCTCACTTTTCTTTTTTTTATTTGGTCAATTATCGATTCACGCATCGCCTGATGAATCAGTTTTGTTAAAGAAATAAGATTCAACAGAAACGAATGAGAAATTCGGATTTTTATTGAAAAAGTAACAATTTATTCTGCCACGAACAGAAATGATTGTACGATTTTTTTTCTTTCATTCTCTCCATTTTTTTCGTGATCACTCGAGCGCGAGTTTCTCGAGACCAGTTCACAGTTGCCGTCGGAAAGCTTCGTCTATGAATTCACTTTGAATCGCGAGCGGAAGAACTCTCTCCCACTCTCTCTTGCTCTCCTTTTCTCTCTCGCTCTCTCTCACTACCGATCTTCCGAAACCCGCTTTTACGGCAATTGAACGCGATTAGGGAAGCCTAGCGTGGTTTGATGTCGAACGAAAATCGGATCAGCATCTGCTTATGACAGGGCTACGCGTTATAATCCTTGAGCACATAGTGCTCGTATTTTACTCCCTCTCTCTGTCTGTCTATCTCTCTCTTGATTCACACAATGCGGGGATTCACAATGCATACGCGAGATGCGCCTGTTCCCTTTTTTTAACAGCGCATATTCGACGCAATCTATTGTCCTTGAATTGCCCACACAAGTAGCGAAATTGAAAAAGCCTAAAAAAAAATATCGCGTTTCATATAAATTTTTTGGTTCGATCGAGCAAATTTGTCACTCGAATATAATTCACTGAATCATTCGAAATTTGAATAACTAATCTTCCGTGAAGGATTTTGAAGCTTGGCCCATTGTTTCCACAGTTTAAATCATATATAATTTAACCGTACAATTAATAACAAGAATAAAAATCCTGCTCATTTGAAAAAAGTTGAATATTATAAAAAAAGTATTTAAATTCGTACATTCACGAATTTTGTCATTTTTTTGAAATGCTGACAACAACGATTTTACAGCATTTCGACGTTTTTCTATTAAACATTTGAAAAATAAATGCACAGAAAATAAGAGACGAAAAATAAAATTGATTTTCTGAATAGATTAACCACGATCCTTGATTCTCTTATTTGGGGATTTTGTCTAATTATTTTGTATTATAAAATCACGATAATTGGTAATTGAGTTAATTTCAGGAAAAGTTGAATCGGAAGAGTCGTGAAAATTAGTATTAAATTCTCGTCGATGTGATGCAAACGCCATACGTTCTTGAGTGATTCATTGAGTGCCTTGAAAACGCGTATACTAATGGACGTATGTGTGTGTAAGCCCGGGAGCCATTGTCGAGATCACCTCGAGAACCCAACGACCGAAGAAATTTGAAAGGTCCTCCGGTGTGTTGTGAACCACCCGCGTTGTAAGAGCGGCCCTCGCCGACGATTTAACGGCTCGTTAATCGACGAGGATCGTTAACATATGGAGTTGTGAATTACACATCGAGGCTTTGTAATTACTCCTGCAATTACTTTGTAAAATAGTTGAAAATTAAGAGGGCCGAGTCAGCGTCAAAACGCCGATTTTTGAGCATAAATATAAATGTTCATTAAATACGTGTAAACCTCAGCAATAATCCGCATCATTTGACGTATCGAATGAAGAAATTTTTAACGCTAGATTCTCTCATAGATCAATTTTTAAGTTTCACTGCGCTGTGCACGATCCTAATCAAACCGCTTGACGGATTTTGTCCTACGACGTCTCATTTTCTTCGTAACACTTTTCCGAACTGCACATTTTTTTTTTAGGTCCTTATTATGGAGTTAAGGCCACTTTTTGAATTTTGGACCCATTTTTTGTATTAAAAATTCAAAGGATGGCCTGTAACTCTAGAAGAAGGACCTAAAAAAAAAAGTGCCGCACTTAAGCAATCCGGAAAAGTGTTACGAAGAAAATGAGACGTCGTAGGATAAGATCCGTCAAGCAGTTTAGTCAGGATCGTGCCAGTGATCGGCAAAACAAAATCTATCTATTTTTATTATCAATTTTTTTTTAACATTAGTAATTAGCGGGAACATATTACTAATATTTCTAAAAATTAGTCATTAGTGACAAAATATTACTTATTTTTATTAAAAAATTAAGTAATTATTTGCTAATTAGATTACTAATTTTTCAAAAAAAAATGAGTAATTAACGATAAAATATTACTAATTTTTTCCAAGAATTAGTAATTAGCGAGAAAGATATTGCTAAATAACAAAAAAATCAATAATTTGTGGAGAAATGTTGTATTAATTTTGGAAAAAGTAATAAATGAATAAAAATTACTAATGCATTTTCTAATAGATACTGATGTACTCCTACTAATAGATACTGAGGTACTGAAATATTCGTATTAATAATAACTTATGTCATATCTTATGACTTTCGATACAATAAATACTAATGTGTGAAATATTCAAAAGATCTAGTATTATAAAAAATAAAACAACTTTTAACCGGGTCAATCCGTACACACAAGTACGTAAATATACACAATACTTTTCTACGAATTACTGTTTTTGAAAAATTAATTAGTAATATCCCCCTTACCAATTACTATATTTAGAAAAAAGCTTGGTAATATCTTTCCGCTAATTACAAATTTTTTAGGACAAATTAGAAATATTTTGTCACTAATTACTAATTTTTTTGGAAAAATTGGCAATATTTTGTCACTAATTACTAATTTTTTTGGAAAAATTGGAAATATTTTGTCACTAATTACTAATAATTTTTGACTAATTATTAATTTTTCGATAAAATGATTAATAAAATCAATATCGTTGACGAAAAAATCGATACTGCCGATCTCTGGATCGTGCACAGCGCAGTGAAACTCAAAAATTGATTTATGAGAGAACCGCTGCACCTTAAGGCTTCCAACTAGCGTCAAAAATGTTTTCATTTGATACGTCAAATGATGGACCATTGATCAGATTTACACGTATTCAATGAACATATTTATATTTATGTTCAAAAATCGGCGTTTTGACGCTGACTCGTCCCCCTTAATTTAGTTTGTGAATGGGAAACAAAAAAAAATATTTTACGTTCATAAAATGTGTGAACAAATGAAACGAAATGTTTTTTTTTCTTAAAGCTACACTATTCATCTTCAATTTACAATTTTGCAAGTTACATGATTTTCATTTTTCTTTGAGTTACAATGTTTTTGATATATCCATTTTTTTTCGGAATTGCTTCATTTATTTCACAAACAATACGGACAAAATTAATTTTTCTATAATTTCATGATTGGTACTTCGAAATGAATGTTTTGAACAGCATGAATTGTTTCAATTTTTTTTTAGTGTATTAAGGGGGTGAAAAACGATAGGTAACGAAATAACCAAGTTTACGAACGGTAGGAAAAAACGTTCACAGATGAAGTGTTGAAAATGTGCATTTGCTTTTTGAACATATTTTTTAAGGCTTTTTTTCAAATTTTCGATGACAGTATTTCGATTGCTTTTAAAACAAATACGATCAAAATTCTCCCCCTCGAATTTGGATTGAGAAAATTCGTATTTTTTTGAATTCATATGGATTATAGATGGCTGTGCCTATGTATATATATATATATATATATAGCAGTGAATCTGCGTGTGTGTGTGTGGAAAGATCGCAAATGCTCAAGGGGAATGGTTACCTCTGGCTCAATTGTTATTTCAAGGGAACGCACAGCCGTCGGTCGGCCGTAGTCCGCAGTTTGCCCATCAACTTCTCCTCTTATACTCTCTATTCATGGCAGAAGCGGCGGTGTGTAAACATGCAATCCAAGTCTCATTCCAGCATCAACACACGAAATAATGGGTAGTTCGGTACGAAAACGATCGAGGATCGTTTTATAAAATGCACGAAAGTTAAATGAACCGATTTCTATCTCGATTTAAAAAAAATAACGGAAAGAGTTCTTTTCGAATTTATTTTTTACATATGAAATTCAGGGAGCCAAAATTCTGTTAATGGAATTTTATCAATTCAAAATTCAAGATGTCCACTTTATGGATTATTACTTCAAACGCAATTTGAATTTAATTTTAACCCCCAACAAATCTTCTCTAATGTTTTAGATTTTCATTTGATCGATAAAAGATATTCGAAAAAAAAGCGGTCCGAATAATCTGCAGAACGAGATTTTTTCCTATTTTTTTTTTCAATCTTCTTTGAGGATCCAGAAATGGAGTTGATCGAATTACGATAATTCTAACAAACTCCTTATTTTGTAAAAATCAAGATTTAAGTCTGCTGTTTTTTTTTTATGTTTAGATATCAATTATATGGATTATATGAAATATTCGGTAAAATATCAAACAAAATGGAATTTCTATTTTCTCGACGCAATGTCTCATTTGAAATAACATTGTCCTCGTGGGCCAAGCAGGTTTTTTTGCACAATTTTGATGAGATTTTTTGAGAGAGAAGGGGACAGAGTTAGAGTCCGAGCACTCAGAAAACTCTTCATGTACTTGCTCGTGTCGAGTGCGCTCATCTCGTCTCTCGAGTCCTTCCTCCGAGTACATCTATACATACAACAGGTATATACCACACCTGAAACGTGTGCTTCAAGTAGTTATATGGGGCATTCCATACCAATTCGACCTGAGTATGACCTTCGACCTCGCTGATTTCGTTTACGATTTTTTATATGATTCTTCCAACTCAAAGTAGCATTCAGAATTTTTTTCAGATTTTTAAAACCAAATTTGAGTACGTTATGATTTTTTGATTATTTTTTTCGAAAACCTCGAGGGCCGTAATTTAAAAATCTGAAGAAATTCTGACAAAGCCGGTGTCAAAAATGAAAATTTTTGACCCACAATTCATGATGTCCAGGATTTCCCTTCCGACTCGATATTAGGTTTTTATGAAGAAAACGTGAAAAAAAAATAGATGCAGAAATTGATCTACCGTGAAAAGTGGCTTGAATATTTTTATCGTTAACCAACAATTTCCAAAAATAGTTGGTTAATTTCTATTTTTTTTTACGTTTTCTTCATAAAAACCTAAAATCGAGGTGGAAACGAAAGCTTGGACATAATGAATTTTGGGTCAAAAATTTTCATTTTCGACACCGGATTTTTGAGAATCTTTTCAGATTTTTAAATTGTGGCCCTCGAGGTTTTCGCAAAAAATGTTCAAAAAATCATAACGTACTCAAATTTGGTTTTAAAAATCTGAAAAAAAATCGGAATGCTGTTTTGAGTTGGAAAAATCATATAAAAAATTGTAAACGAAATCAGCGAGGTCGAGGGTTACACTCAGGTCGACTTGGTATGGAATGCCCCATTTATATTACGTAGTTTAAAATACGCGTATCTTATATATATATATATGGCCGCACAGTAGTCATCTTCAAGGTCTCCGGGTGCTCTCCACGATCGTGTGTCCCTCCATTTTTTATTTTCGTTTTAACAAACGCGAGTGGCCTCCCCTTGGGAACATGCCAAATTTTTTGCCCCTACATTTCCCTCGTTTACCCTCGCACACTGCAGAAGTTCTTCCCGCTTCTAGATGATAAATTTGTGCATCGCAATTTGTTGTTTCCCAGAGCATAAATTCAATGTCAATTAAAAAAAAGATATTCAAAAAAATTCTGTCGCTATTTGCAGCGCAATAGTGTTAGAAAAATTACAACTCTCATCTTTAGACATTCGATAGATGAACGGTAACAATTATTTAAGTGTCAATTGTAATATTCTTAGAATCAGGATTGCCAGTGATTCACTATTGTCACTATTGGTCACTATTGTAAAATCGTGTCACTTTTTTCACCATTTTAAAAAATTGGTTATTATTGTCACTATTTCAGGTCGGACGTGGTTACAATAGAGATGCCGGTTAGAATAGGGGCCAAAAATCGAAAAATCATCAGAATCGGATGAACAGAGCGGCATTTTGAAGCTTCAACGATTACAAAGAGAATGAGCGCAGTCTAGAGCCAAAATTGTGAGTAGAAAAAAAATTACACTTATTTTAATGGCCAGATTCAATTTCGCCCGAAATGCAAAAAAAAAAAATGTTGTTTCCAAACCTTATATCGATGAATTTTGTCCCCCTGAGCACGAATCTACCGATATAGTTTTCTCAAAAAACTAAAATTTTTATGAATTTGCATCAAAAACAGTTTTGCTCAATATTAGTTCCATTCCGAGAAACCTCAAAATCAATCAAAGAGTGAGCAATTTTGTTTTGTCAATTTTTTAGTAGCTCTAGGATCGATACTATATTCAGCCTTACTCATCACTGAGAAAATGATTGAATACGAAACTTAACTCCTTTCTTCGTCTACAGAACTGTTAATATTTTGTATAATCAATTAAGTGCTCGAGAAATGTACATGCACTCACATGACACATCTTATTATATTTATATATATATGAAGCATTCCACGTCAAGTCGCTCACCCCATTTTTTTAAATAACCAAAAATCGCATACAAATTTTTATAAATTAGTTCTAACTGTCAAGAAAATTCGTGATTTCTTTAGATTTTTATATTGCATATTTTAGCCGGAAAAAAAATACATAAAATTTTCTTGTTCCATTTCGTAACTCGAAAATTATTCATCGTACGAAAAAAAAGTACAACATGAAATTTAGCATTTTCAACGTAATTCACTGAAATTTTATTAACTCCTCCAAAAGCTCTATATGTCATTTTCGGAGCACATAATGTTTTGATATTAGTTTTAACAGTTATTTACTTCATATATTTACAGAGACTATCTACAGATATTTTCTAAAGCCCGCATTTTTGTTTATTTTTTGTATTTTTTTAACTTTTTTTCATTTTTATTTTTTTAAATATATTTTTGTGCATTTTAATAAACTTCGCACTTACTTACATTCTAATCATCTTCGCAGTATCAAAACGAGATTATTTTATTATTTTTCCGTCTACGATTAATAATGATAAAATATCAATATCTACACTATTTCGTTAAATCACTCTATAATGATAGATTGTATAAATAAAAATGAATTTGAAATAATGGATTCTCCACTACGCCAATTTCTTTATAGTCTGTAAATATATCAAGTAAAAAAACTGTCAAAACTACAGACGAATCGAAGATGTCAATTCTGAGAAAAAAAATATCAAAACATCATTTGCTCCGAAAATGGCATACAGAGCTTTCGGAGGAGTTTGTAAAAAATTTCAGTAAAAAGCACGTTGAAAATCCTAAATTTCATGTCGTACTTCTTTTTTTGTACGATGAATAATTTTCGAGTTACAAAACGGGACAAACAAATTTTTTGTATTTTTTTCCAGCTAAAAAATGTAATTTAGAAATCTGAAAAAAATCACAAATTTTCTTGATAGTTAGAACTGCTTTCTAAAAATTTGTATTCGATTTTTGGCGATTTTAAAAAATGGGGTGGCTGACTTGACGTAGAATGCCTCATATATAAATAAATATAATAAGATGTGTGTATGGAGAAAATAATCTCAAGAGATTGCGCGAACGGTAGTCGTATTTTCTTGGCGAGTCTCGAGTCTGTCAATTTTTCACATACACTTACACAAGCGTCCATATCCTCGTTCTCGATTCGAAGATGAGGGGGCACACAGTGAGAATGATCTCGGGGAGGATTTTTTTTTTCCCTGACGAAGAGATCAACGGGCCCTCCGCGTTGAGTGCAGGTGAGCATAAGCTTTCCCGCACAGTCTCGCGCGATGTTGACTTTTCGGTGGGCTTACCTTTGCAGATTCATAATAATATGTCTATATATATTAGGGTGTGTTCGTTTGTATATATGTATATATAGAGTCGAGAGAGCGAGTGAGAGATGTAAAAATTGGGGGAAAAAAGAGAAAAGGCTCGGAGGTATATTCTGAATGGTTTTTGGGGTCCACGGAATGGTTTGCTTAACGCGCCATTGCTTCGTACACACGTTACGTCGTTGGGGCCCCCTTCGACTTAAACTTCCCGATTAACTTGCCGGGCGATGAGATCCAAAAACCACAACGTTTAGTATTCTCTCTCGCCACGGGAGTAAAACAGCAGGTAGATAAACGAAACGCCTACCGTTTTTGGAACCTTTTCGAACCTTTTCGAACCGACGCGTCCACGGTTTTGCTGGTATATATATATATAACATACCACATTACCATTCTTCGGGGTTAGACGGATGTACCTGTCGTTTCACTGCCAGAGCATACTAATTGACCGTAAAATCTGTTAAACGTGCTAAATTGAAGAAAAAACCCCGTCCAAAGGGATTTTCTGATCTAATTGGAGACTGTACTGACATTTCTTAATTCGTGACTTTTCCCGATGTCATTTCTGTACTTCTGATGGCTTTTTCTGGCAATGCGAATTTACAACAATTTTCCAATAATTTTCCAATTTTACAAAATCTAAATTAAAAACTTAACTATGATTGTCATGTGATCAATTCGTGTAAAAATTCTTAAGTGTCGATAAATGAAGTGAGAGAAAATGAAGAGAATCATTCCGTTAAAAGCAGAGAATTTCATTAAAATTTTTTAGCAATTGTGTCATAAATTGCACGGATAATCAAGGACAACGGATAGTTTACTCATTCAGGGAATCGATCGAGGCGTTCTCCAGATCAATCCATTTGAATATTTGACGTATGAAAATCTAAAAAAAAAGATGTTGATGAAACTGACGCTTTTTCATGAGGAAGTGCACTGGCTGAACATCAATCCTAGCTTGAGTATCGCAAAGTGTGCAAGATATTCGTGAGCCATAACAAAGATCTAAATTTCAATGATTTTTGATATTCCCACACTTATTTCTTATGTTTGAGGTGTAGAATATCCTTAAGGCGGTATTCTGGTCGAGAATTAAAAAAAAATCAATTTTTTTTTCATATACTCACAGTTCAGACCTTTAAGAATATTTCCTCGAAAGAGAATTTTCAAATTTCAATAATTTACGGATTTATAGCTATTTTAGTGGTATTTTAGATTTGGACTCTATTTTGAAAACAATTGTTTTTCGCCTTTTCTTCCCTCTCTTCAGGTGCGCCCATCTTCTAGAGGAATTTTTTTAAAATACATTTTTACGATTGGATTCTTAAAAAGGAAAGTTTGAGTTTCAATTTCCTTTTTTAAAAAACTTTGAACGATTTTTTTTTCCAAAGTTATTCGGTTTTTTTGTCAAAAAAGAGGAAATTTGAAAAATCCTGCATAACACGAAAACAAAGAGGATTCATGAAAAACTTTAAGATAGCACAATGTCACGTTTGTTTTCTTTGAGTTCAGACGAATTTTTTCAGATTTTTTTTTGCTCATTTTCTAGGTCGGAAAATGTCAACGTAAAAAATTCGGAAAAAAATTTGAAAAATGATTCCAATGTGTTAAAAATAGTAAAACAAAGTATTTTTCCCTCTTGAAATTTTATCAATAATCCCATAGTTCTCGAGTTATGGTAATTAAATGATCTGAGCTCTGACCCAAAAAATGAGAAAAAAAATTATGGAAAAAAAATCTGAAAAAATTCCTCTGAGCTCAACGAAAACAGACGCAACTTTTTGCTATCTTGAAGTTTTTCATGAATCCTCTTTGTTGTCGTGTTATATACGGGATTCTTCAAATTTCCTCTCTTTCACTAAAAACAGAATAACTTTGGAAACAAGCATCGCTCAAAGTTTCAAAAAAAAAGGAAATTGAAGCTCAAACTTTCCTCTTTATGAATTCAATCGTAAAAATGTAAAAAAAAAAATTCCTCTGGAAGACGAATGCACCTGAAGAGAGGGGGGAAAAAGGCGAAAAACAGTTGTTTTCAAAATAGATTCCAAATCTAAAAACAAATTGTAAGAATAATTTAAAAATCAGGAAATGAAGCCGAATTCGTCCCCTTTAAAATGCCGCTTGTTAAATTAGTCTACGTTGACTTCCGGCGAAATGGCATAAAAAAACGTTCGAGACCTTTTTTGAAGTTTTGTTTGAGCCGGACAAAATGCTCAAAATGTATGTCTCTAGACCAGAATCCTTAATCATGGCAATGAATCCTGTTGGCGTTCACGTATACAGCATGTTACAGGACGATATATCGGTATATCTTGTCTCTCGATCGTGCTATCAAAATGCAATGAATCTCTCATGGTCGTTTGTCATGTCCTTTCACGATTGGACTCCTCGTACACAATAATAATGGGTAGTCAGAGGCGCGTTGGTTTAGTAGTTATTAGGCTGGTACGTTCGACAGGGAGCATAGGTACATGACTAGAATGGACCAGAAGCTGATGGATATCCGGAGGATATGGGAGAACCAGTGAGAGAAAGAGAGAGAGAGAGAGAGAGAGAGAGAGAGAGCACAAGATATAGAGGGCATGGGCAGAGCCGTTGAACATTTGTGGAGGGCGTTCAAATATACCTATACATATATATATATATATGGAGACACGGAGAAAGAGGAAGGGAGATTGCGATTGGAGAGGACAATTGATCAAGTTAGCTTAACGTCATTAAGTCCCGGTATACATATTCGGTTAAGGCGAGCCGGGGGTTTTGACGTGGGACTCCACAGAGAGAACTCCATATATATAGTGTAACTTGACGAACAACCCCCTGCCGGGTTCTCTGTGGCTGCCCGTGCGGTGTAACACCAACCGCCAACTTACACACACTAAATTCTACACGGTTCACTTTGCGACAGAATTCGACCCCTGACTGACAAAACGACCCAACATACGAAAATATACCGCGCAGAGTCATGGGGATGATCGCCTTTTCTTCGCTGAAAAAAGATTCATGTTCGTATGTGTTAATCTACCTTAACACGAGCCCGAACAACTCCTCCTCGGGCAATTTAACGCCGCAGTGTAACTTGCCCTTAGATTACACACCCCCGATAGCCACAACGAGCCTTTTATGCACTGGGCCCCCGAGGCACCCTCTCGCGAGGGTGGTCCAAAAAGGACAAGGGGTAGCAAACAGGAAGAGCGATTCTCTTCGTCTCCCGTGTAAGTATTTCCTCCTCCTCCCCCAGTCGTGTTTTTTCTATCGACGTACTTTCGTTGTCAGATCGAATTTGTTTCAACCCTTGCGTCTTCGTGCGATTACCGAGAAACTTTTCAGGGGCGGGCTGAGAAATTATTCGATGGTATCGCAATGTTAAAAATTAGTTTCATTCAGTTGAGCTTCCGGTTTGCCATGGCTTCTTCTTTAATTTGTGGTTGGGTTTTTCGTGGACATTTTGTTATCTTTGGCAGTATCTATGAGAAAGAAATCGTAGTCTCTAGAATTTTTTGGTAAATCTTGATCTCAAGTTGGTATTTTTTTACGTCAAAGATCAATTTTGTTGCGGAGAAAATCCGTCAATTTTCGTTCGATCTTGATTTTATGAAAAAACCTTTTTTATATACAATATTTCTAATTTTGTTCATTAACTTACAAAAATCATTATTCTCGTGAGCTTTTATTTCGGGAGAACGAAGTCTCAATTTTTTTGTTGAAAAATGGCGTCAAGATTTTTTGGGCTTGGTGCAATTATTAAGGGAGGTATTAAAGGGCTGGAAAAAGTTTGTTCAATATTTTAATACGTCATTTGAGACCGCGATATATTTCGCTTCAATAAAAAAAATATATATTTAGTAATTAGTTACAGGAAAATTATCAATGAAATAAAATACTATAAACCCTCCGTCTGTACACTGAAATTTTGGGACACCGTCTATACTCTATATTCTGGGTCGTTAAAGTCCTGCTAATGTTTTTTCTAAGAATAAAACGTCAAAAAAATCTGAAAAAATTTTGAATTACTTTTATAACATTTTTTTCCATGATTCAATCATTTATTTAACCATTTATACTAAACAAATTTTTTTTACAATTTCTCTAATTCCAGAGATATTCGATTTGAAAATTTGGCTTGTGCCTTAAAAGACCCAGTGTACAGACGGAGGGTTAATATTCAATTTGTTTTTATTGTTAGTTCTTTCGGATTTTAGTTAAGGTACTAGTCTACTTTAGAAGGCCAAAAAAAGCTAATGCTTAAGACTTTTTTCTCAGTTCCTTTATCAGATATGGCTATAAAACTGTTTTTACAACATTGTTTCATCCCTCGAAAATACAAAAAAAAATTATTTTCTATTTTGATTCTGGGAATAATTTATAGAAGGCCAAAAATGTCTTGTCCCATGGCCGACAGTTAATCTCAGGATTGGCAAGTCTGAAACTAAAAAATAAAGAAAAGCATTTCAAAGAGGAAGGTTTCTGACACAACAATTTACCACCGTTAATAAAAAATCGTTAAAAAAAATGGCGACTGTTTGAAATGAAAATGAAAAATTCAATTTTTCACCATTTATTTCAAACGTCCGCAATTTTTTTTTTTAAATCGATTTTTCATTAACAGTGGTAAATTGTTATGTAAGGAGCCTTCCTCTTTAAAATGCTTCTTTATTTTTTTGTTTCAGACTTGCCAATCCTGCGATTAACTGTCAGCCATGGGACAAGACATTTTCGAAGACACTTGACTTTAGCGCCTTCTACAAATTATTCAAAGAATGAAAATAAACATTTTTTTTTGTATTTTCGAAGGATGAAACAATGTTGTAAAATAGTTTTATGACCATATCTAATAAAGCAGCTGAAAAAATCTTAAAATTTACTCTTTCTACCTTCTAAAGTAGATTAGTACCTTAAGGGGAGTATTAAAGGGCTGGAAAAAATTTGTTCAATATTTTAATACGTCATTTGAGATCGGGAGAACAGTTAAATTGTCGTTCATATATTTCGATTAAATTAAAAAATATATATTTAGTAATTAGTTACAGGAAAATTATCAATGACATCAAATACTATTAATATTCAATTTTTTTTATTGTCAATTCTTTCGGTTTTTATTTAAGCTCCTTGCCAACTTTGCTGAAAATTAGTATGGGGCTTTGAAACTTTTGCGTCCGTGATATGTACAGAGAAAATTAACCTTTCGCGTTAAATTATTATTAGCGCTTGTTAATTGGCTCTTGTTGACCCTGCGAAGTGGCGGTCTTCGGGGCAAACATTGTCAAGTCATTCCCGTTGTTGTTTCAACGTTGGCTCCCTGTCATCGTAGCCTAACGATGAATGTTACACACGCGCACAGACATAAAAGTACATACGACACATTGGTCCCTCAGCGAGCGATATCGCTCTCGACGATTAGTTACACCGTCCAGTATAGCATCGAGCTTATCTATCGATGTATATATGTATAAATGGGGGAAATCGCGCCTCTTGTTTGGACGTGGATGAACGACAACGACGATTCTTCCCATAATCCATTTTCCTTGCAACATCAGAAAATTTCTATCATCAAAATAGACAGCGCCGTCTATCATCCCTTGCGAACAGCTGATTTTGACATTTGCTTCGTTTCATTTACCAAAAAAAAGAAAAGCCGCGAAAACTAATTAATCAGAATAACAATCGCAGGAGTTTTCCTACTGAAAATCATATTTTCTCCATTTTCAATTAATTTTCACAATTACCGAAAATTGGAAGTAAAATGCTAGTACAAAGAAATGAGCGTGATTTCGTGCAGTAATTTTTGGACATCCACCACTTATTGAGCATTTTGATAAAAAAAAAAGCGGATCCATGGGGAGCAAAAGTTAATTTTTCGTTTCATTAAGAACAAAAATAGTCAAAAATTGATTTTAATAGTGATTAAAAGTTGTAAAAATCTCGCAAATGACGGTGGAAATTATTTAGATTCATTCAGATTAAATTTGCATTATTTCCTTCATCAACATGTATTCAATAATAATCATAACAAATTTATTTGCAATAATAATAATAACAATAATATTCGTAAATTTGGGTAATTTTTGTAAATTGAAATTGAAGCGACACATCGTATGAAATGATCTTTTATGGAATATGATCGCACTTTTGGGTAGTCAAAAAGGCAGCACACACGCGTTAATCGCGTATGTATACCTGGGCACACAAAGTGGACTCCCTCTTTTTTCATCCTCTTCCCTTTTACCGTATGGCAGTGGCAGAGAATGTCACGAAAAGTGGCGTTAGTCAAAGACGAGAGGTATGTTTCAATCTCTCGCCCCTTCGGAAGATGGAAAGAGGAAGGGCGAGAGACTGAGAGGGAAAGAGAGAGAGAGAGAGAGAGAGAGAGAGAGAGAGAGAGGGACAGAGAGAGAGGAAGAGAGAGAGAGGGAGAGAGAGAGAGAGAGAGAGAATCTGTTCTCTCCTCCGAGGAAGATGCGTGTGGTACGAGCTCGTGTTTGCGGTTGCAATGTATGCACCCTCTCTCGCGCGCTCGGCCCTCATCTCCACTCGGCGTGCATGCATCTATATAATCTTCGAAGTGCATATCTCTCATACCGTGCTTGTACGAACGGTCTACCTGTATATCATCTTAATACGCGCTCGTATAATTGAGGACGTCGAGGAGACGAGAGAAGCATATATATATATATATATGTTTGTGTGTACATCGAATTCTGCACACAGAACTCCGGTAGACGGAGCCATGAATTATAATGCAATTGTGATCGATCATTTGGAAACGCCCGTAGTAAAAAACTCCATTGAATCGCCAATGGCAACCAATGGTCCTCATACGACTCCATTGGACAATGAATGGGGACCCATTGAGATTTCCGCATTTTTCAATGGCGTATAGGAACGACCATTGATCAGTGAATGGATATCCATTGAAAAGTCACCATTGCCCAATGACGTCCATTGGACAGGAAATGCGGATGAACCCAATGATCGCCATTACTCAATGATGCCTATTGGAAAGCAAATGCTGATGAACCGAACGATCAGCATTGCCCAATGGTGTCCATTAAAAGGCAAATGCTGATGAACGAAGTGATCAGCTTTACCCAATGATGTCCATTGGGAAGTAAATGTGGATGAACTGAATGATCAGCATTACGCAAAGATGTCCATTGGAAACCGCGTCGCGTTAGTTCCGAGACTTGGCGCGAGATGTCGCAGGACAGCAAGCCGCTGAACTCCCATACGGATTATGCGAGGAGTATGCTTATCTAGACGAGTGTGAGCACGGAATATTAGCAGAAGTCGGTGTCCAAAAAATCCATGCAAGGAGTTCTTGCCGACTGATGCCTATGGGACAATCCCTATTCCGTTTGAAATGGGGAAGTCAATCCTCATTGGAAAATCCCTATTCGATTTCAAATGGGGAATTCAATCGTCGAGCCCCGCTCTGGCACAAAAGAACAAATTCATTCGCTAAAAATCAAATTTTTTTAATTCGATCAAACTTTTCTATTCATGGGGGTATTGTTGTCTTTTGAGCGTTTTGCCGAGCTCAATAAAAAAAAATGAAAAATATTTTTTGTTTGTTTTACTAAAAAATCGATTTTTTCAAAGTTTTAGACCAGAATAAACCTTTAAAAATTACGTTTCGTCGAGACGGGCGTAGTTACTGCCGTACTACAATAGCTATAAGTTATTGGAATTAAAAAATTTCCTTTCGAGGATATATTCTTAAAGAACTAAACTTTAAGAATATTTAAAGAACAATTGATTTTTTTCAATATTCTAGACCAGAATACCCCCTTAAAGTTACGCTCCGACTTGACGGGCATAGTTACTGCGTCACTAAAATAGCTATAGTAACTTTTGGAATTAGAAAATTTCCTTTCATATATTCTTAAAGGTCTAAACTTTAAAGATATGCAAAAAAAGTGATTTTTTGAAAATCCTAGACCAGCATACCCCCTTAAAGTTACGCTCCGACGAGACGGGCGTTGTGGTACTAAAATAGCTATAAATCCGTAAACTATTGGAATTGAAAATTTCCTTTCGAGGATATATTCTTAAAGGCTTAAAATTTAAGAATATGCAAATAAAATTGATATTTTCAAAATTCTAGACCAGAATACCCCCTTAAAGTTACGCTCCGACTTGACGGGTATAGTTGCTGCGTCACTAAAATAGCTATGACTCCGTAAATTATTGAAATTGAAAAAATTCCTTTCCAGGATATATTCTTAAAGGTCTAAACTTTAAGAACATGCAAAATAATTAATTTGAAAAAAATTCTAGACCAAAATACCTCTTCAACGTTATACTCGGACGTGACGGGCATAGTTGCTGCGTCACTAAAATAGCTACAACTCCGTAAGTTATTGGAATTTAAACATTTTCTTTCGAGGATATATTCTTAAAGGTCTGAACTTTAAGAATATGCACAAAAACATGATTTTTTCAAAATTCTAGACCAGAATACCCCCTTAAAGTTACGCTCCGACTTGACGGGCGTAGTTGCTGCGTCACTAAAATAGCTATAACTCCGTATATTATTGAAATTGAAAAATTTTCTTTCGAGGATACATTTTTAAAGGTCTGAAGTTCAAAAATATAGAAAATAATTAATTTTTAAATAATTCTAGACCAGAATACCCCCTTAAAGTTACGCTCTGACGAGACGGGCATAGTTGCTGCGTCACTAAAATAGCTACAACTCCATAAATTATTGGAATTAAAAAATGTTGTTTCGGGGATATATTCTTAAAGGTCCAAACTATAATAGGTAAAACAGTGATTTTTTATTTACACAAATGATTTTTTCCAAATTCTAGACCAGAATAGTCCCTTAATTTGATTCAGAGATATCTTTTCGATTAAAGAATTTTTTGGATCTCAATCAAGATGCGATTTTTCCAAAGCTGTGTCTCCATTCTTACTCCGAGAAGAATTTCTCTGGGATTTTCCGCACACTTTACATTATATTGTAACATTGTATTTCGCTCTATTCGCGATTTCAGTCATCGGAAATCTTCCAGCGGCGAGCATCCCGATGGTTGCTGAAGGGATGTGCCGCGTTTCGCGTGTTTCTCTTCCCGACGATCTGCACGTCATTCCCCGATCCTCCATCCCTCTTCGAGGGCGACCCCATAGAAAAATAATGTTGTGTGCATAGCCATTCTCCCTTCGTACGTATCCGCTCCCTTTCGAAAAATTTTCGCACACCTTCGAATATGACTGTTTCTTTGGGATACCAAAATGAATTTTAGAGTCATACTCCCAAATTGCGCATATTGTTTCTAAATATGATGCCTCGAATTACTATCGAGCAGAGGGGCGGAATTTGGGCCACTAAATTTTTGAAATTGCTCGATTCCCGCCCTTTTGCCCTTTATCACCCTGCTTGCCGAGACGAACCCGGAGGCTTTTCTGTGCGAAAAAGACGCGACTCCGTGTATATATACGTATATGTCTACTCCATTCGTTTTGAATTTGTTCACCCGAACAAAGATTGAGACTTTAATGCTGTTTGCTAAAGCGGTGATTTCGTGCACGTGTGTTTGTGTGCGCACCTTCTTCCACGACGTGCTTCAACGCACGTTTTTTCAAAGCTTTTATTTCACATAATAAGGCAGCTTTTATATATGGACCCAAAAAAAAATTGGTTTAAAAATTGATCGTTGAATCGACGCAAATGTATCAACATTCATATTTGCATAATCAATCATTATAATAATTATAATGCAATGTAATAATAATATAACGCAATATAATAATAATATAACGCAATATAATAATAATTGTAATGCGTCATTTATAATGCAATCTTAATTTATAAATTTGCAGAAATTTGTTGTAGAATCGCAAAGCAGTGCACTGAGAAAACAGTGTATTCGTAGTAAAGAAATATATTTCGTTGGCACTTTTTTTAACATACGCTTTTTAATAAATAATAACAACGAGTGAAAATCAATGAAAATAAATTAAAAAATATTTTTGTATTGTTCATTAGTGGTCTTATTCGTAAAAAAAAAGATCCTCCCATCCTATCAATCCGAAAAAAATTGCGAAAATTGACTGTTTTTCGGCCGGTCACACTGTGATGATCCCTTAAGAAATATTTTAATTGCGTCAAAATAAATCATTAACTGTTGAAAAATCATTGATTTCGCCATATTCAACTTTACATTTGTTAACAGTTAACAAATTCTGGTGTATTGTTTTCTCAGTGTGAATTTTTACGTCTAATTGGGTTAATTATTAATTAAATATTGCAAATGATTAATATTCATATGAACATGTATTAAGAATGATCAATGAATTGGATTTTATTTGAACCAGGATAGAAACTTTTCAAATCATCAGTCTCTGACGGTAAACAAAAATCTGAATTTAAGAAAAAACCTCTATGAGCAAATTTCAAATCACTGTATCGATGCAGAAAATATTCCGCGATATATTATTTCTCATTTTCGCTAGAAATAAAAAAATAAAAGCGTGATGAAAATTACGGTATGGCAGGATAATTTGCCTCTAATGCAGATACTCGACGAGCAGCTGGCCTAGAGCTCCCCCCCCCCTCTTTTTAACCTCATTCCCATTTTTTTCCCAGGTCTGTCGTGGTTTCTCCCACTTTTCATTTCTCTCCTCGATAATTTTTATCCTGCCATATATACACATATATGTATCCACATGCGTATTCACAATGCACATACAAGCGAATACATACATCGTCATTCTTGCAACAGTAGCGATAATAATAACAAGGCGACCGTAACAATGCCCAGGAGTGGCTGGGATGTAACAATGGTAGGAGAGAAAAAGGGGTGGTGGGGTGAGTCGGAGGCTGCACTTAGAGTAACAATGCGAGGGTAAAATGGAGGGCCGCATCTGTGTCCCAAGCGGAGATATATGTAACACACTTCCATGGCGACATCAACGCGTTTTCAACGAGGACCATACACGAATCTGGAAATGTATATGTGTGTATGTGCGGGCATAAATATACGCGGGAGGGGGGGGGGGTGCAAAACGCAATGGTACTTTGGTACACTAACTGTGCTACCAGAAATCAACGCCAGAGAGAGAGAGAGAGAGAGAGAGAGAGAGAGAGAGAGAGAGAGAGAGAGAGAGAGAGAGAGAGAGAGGCTTATGGGTGTCGGTAAAGTGTGCGTGACTACTTAAAAATGCAGAGAGAATCCAAAGCTCACGCGCACTTCCCGGCGCGTGTCCTAGTCGAGGATATGATATTCTACGTCAAATTATTCATCCTCGCTCGCGCGGGCACTTCTGCCATTACCTCTATCCATCTATCTCACTCGCTCACTCCAGAGAGCTCTTCATAATTCGAAATATACCGTATGTTATATCGTCCACGGCACGTAAATCTCGCAACTATATATAATGGGTAAAATGGCACCACTATATCCATCATAGCAACACGAGACTGCATATATATATTTACACGATATGTGCACGCAGATATAACGTGTTTTGCATGTCCACCCAACTTGTCATTACCGTATGGCGAACAAACATGCTGATCCACTTGAGGTTCCGTTTTAGCAGAGATACAGGGTACAGTGAGAAAAAATCGTGGTTAACCGTGCCTCCATCGTATCTGCCATCCTAGCATAAATTATGGTACCTTGGATCCCCCTGTTTATTAGTGGAGAACTCAGAAATATGGTAACCACAACTAAGATGATAACTCGAATTAAAAGAGACATTGTTTTGGGTAATTATTGAGTTAAACTCATACAATTGTACCGTTGTGGTTACCATAGATTCAGTTTGAGTTAGTTTTAGATGTAGGACTTATTCCTCGAAATAATATAAATATGGTAAACTATTTTTTTTAGTGTGGGAGCTTACATTTCAAAATTCAGTGTCTGGAGTTGACAATAAAGTGTATTTAGGGAAGGAATTAGTGTATTAAGGGAGTCTTCTGGTCTAGAATTTTGAAAACTCAATTTTTTTTAAATATTCGTAAACTTTAGACCTTTAAGAATATATCCTTAGAATATATCCTTAAGAATATATCCTTATATTATATAACCCCGTTAGTGTATTAAGGGAGTATTCTGGTCTAGATTTTTTTAAACTGATTTTTTTTGCATATTCTTAAAGGTTGGACCTTCGAGAATATATTCTCGAAATGAAATTTTTAAATTCCAATATTTTACGGAGTCATAGCCATTTTAAAAATGTATGAGTGGTTTAATATAACCCCATTAGTGTATTAAGGGAGTATTCTGGTCTAGCATTCTGAAAACTCGATTGTTTTGGAATATTCCTAAAGTTTAGACTTTTAAGAATATATCCTCGGAAGGAAATTTTTTAATTTAATGTATGAGTGTATTTTTTAAAAATGTATGAGTGGTTTAATATAACCCCATTAGTGTATTAAGGGAATATTCTGGTCTTGAATTTTGAAAACTCAATTTTTTCGCTTATTCTTAAAGTTTAGACCTTTAAGAATATATTCTCGAAAGGAAATTTTCAAATTCCAATAATTGACGGAGTTAAAGCTATTTTAGTGACGCAGCAACTACGCCCGTCACGTCAAATCGGACTATAGACGTTTTTTCAAAACTACTCTTCTCAACACGGCTGACATGATATCTCAAGTTCTACTCAACCAATTTGTTTCAATTTTTTTTACCAATCTTCAATGTATAACTCGCTATCGCCTCTCCCGTTTTTGTATAGAAATTATTTTTTTTACTATTGTAAAAAAATTAAAAATATTATTAAAGAATATTATTAAAAAATTAAAACCTATGAAAAATAACGACATTCTTACTAATTAAGAATCTTTTTTTAAATTTGGTATCGGATGCCCAAAAAGGTTGCAATCGTATTAGCCAGCACACCCTTTTTTTTAGCCGCAAAGTTACCAACTTATGACTCATGTAATTTTCATTCTTTTTTCTCGATTTTTTTTATTGTCAAAATATTAATAAATGTGTTATAAAAAACGAATAGTAAAAATATACAGTTTTTTTCATCGAGCTCGACAAAACGTTTGAAATATATGTCTCTAGACCAGAATACCACGTTGAAGAACCTCCTCAAACTTTATAGTGACTAAGATAGTGGTAACCACAACTAAAAATTACACTGACTAAATAATTATCCACTTATTCCGTTCTTCGTTGAAGTTATAATTTTTATAGTTGTGGTGACTATTGTTTAGTTCAAGTTGCCATAATATTTCGCGGTTCGGAGGCCCAAAATTTTGACTAAAATGGTTTATGACATGGTTAACCATCATACTGTCTTTCACGTGCTGCATTTTTTCTTAAATGCTTACACATAACTTCTGGTACAGAACTTTCCAGCGGCACTCTCGTGCCTTGTCGCAGATTCAAAGAGTTCTCGTTTCCACGTTAAGTGTATATTTCTGTACAGCCAGTGTAAGGTACTACGCTGATCATTATGATATACATATATATATTATATTATACAATACTTTGCCAGTACACTCGACATATCCGTTTTACATCGATGGCTCATTAATTCAGTTGAGCCCTCGACTCTTCCTTCGTCCCTCCTCTCAGCCTCGAGTACCAGACCCAATATGTCAGTATCGCTGGAATTTTTAACTTTGATCGGATTTTCGCGAAAAAGTCTCGTCTCTTCATAATTCCCCATCACCAATATTAACTAGAACTATATCTATACACATCGGATGGTCTGCTTGCGCATACTCTTGCGAATTTTGCTGCCTCAACGTGAAATAAGCTGTTTGATGATTCCTGAATCATAATTAAATTATGCTGCGTTAATGTCATACCGAGATATATAGAGCGCCACCCTCATTGCGTGTTCTAAATCCATGAATATATAATATTGATGATGAGCTGAATTTTAGAACACAATGGAAAATATCTCGAACTTTATAACGTCGTCGATCGTCCCAACAAAGAATATTGACGATACAGCAAAATTGAAGAAACGAATAAATACAAAGCGGAAAATTACGAATAGAGAAAAGTTGGTTCTCTCATAACGAGACTATTGCTGGTAGCCAGACCCCTTTTGAAAACCTCTTAGGAAACACGTATACCACAACCGCGTATGCAGATATATATGGATCATTCCATGTCAAATCGACCAATAGTTGGAATCGACCTCTTTCCATTTCGATGAAAATTGGTCAGAAGTTTTCTTTTATCGTAAAATGAAGTTCTACCAAAGAAAAAAATTAAAAAATTTTTTTTCGGAAATTTCAGAATTTTTTCAATTTTTCAATTTAATTTTTTAAATATCTCGAAGACTATTATAGTTACGAAAAAATAGTTCTGGAATCGTTTTAAATAGTATACTTGGGGCTGCGTATATATTCCGAAAAATATTTTTGAAAAATGATGGATTTTGAGAATTTTTAATTGTTAAAAATCCTGAAAATCCACTATCAACATTAAATTTGTTGTTCATTTTTTTAAATATAATACCTTGCACTGATAGGAAAAGATCCTGAAATTTTCAGAAAGGAGTTTTTTTTCTTTGAAAAATATTCATTTTTTGGTTAATTTTTTTTTACCCCTAAGATAAGTAAAGTTGAACAATCGTGTAATTTTTACTGCTTAAAATTACTAAATTATATGATTGCTCAACTTTGCTTGACTTGTAGGTAAAAAAAAAATGTTGTTTACTAAAATTAAAAAATTCATGTTTATGAAACAAAAAAAAATACCTTGCTGAAATTTTCAGGATCTTTGAAGGTCAGTTCAAGGTATTATATTTAAACAAAATAACCAAAAATATAATGTTGTGATCGTGGATTTTCACGATTTTAAAAAATTCAAAATTCTTAAAGTCCAACATTTTTCAAAAAAAAAAAATCGGAGTATTTTTCTTTTCTTTAAAACGAACTTTGAACGATTTTTTCGTAACTATAATAGTTTTCGAGATATTTAAAAAATAAATATGAAAAATTGAAAAAAATGGTGAAATTTTGAATTTTGCATAACTTTCGAAAAAAAAAAAATTTCTTCTTTTGGTAGAACTTGGTTTTATGATAAAAGAAAACTTCCGACCAAATTTCATCGAAATTGAAAGGGGTTGATTCCAACTATTGGTCGATTTGACATGGAATGACCCATATATGTATCGAATAGTACACCTTGGATGTGATCGTGCAGTGTGTGTTTGAGTGGGTGCTGAGTAGGTGGTCAGAGAGGGTCCCATATATGTAAATGTACATACGATATACGACAAAATCTGACGAACGGAATCAGGGGGTTGGTGAGCATAGGAAACAGGAGCGGGAGAGTAGGGCCCTCCTCGTTTGGTCTCCATTTGTCCCAGAGCGCGTATATAAGAGTGTTCGAGGGCTTGTTCACGATATATATATGCGGTACAACACACATTCGGCATATCGTATACCATCGTTGGGTTATTGCGTGTATAGAAGTAGAATAGTTGAGGTACCAACCAGCCCCTGAGCATTCCACCTACACATTCACATCTATTCTCCTTCAAAGCCTGGATATCGTCCTGTTGTAACCTCAATGTCCCCTTGTATATGTGAATCTGGTCTTCGATCTTTCACACTTGGAGCACGTTGGCCATTAATGCCTGGAAATCTTTGAAAGAATCTCGAAAAGAATCTTTGATTCGTTCCAAGATTCTAAGATTCTTTCCAAGATTCTAAGAATCTTGAAAAGACGAATCTTAGAATCTTCACTGCTGACCATTAGACTGAGAAAAAAAATTGTTGAATGAACTAAATCTTTAGTTGCATACGCACGACTAAATATTTACTGGGTCCAACTAAATAATTAGTTTTTTGAATAATTCTGCGTTTCAGTTGACCAAAATATGATTCAGGCAACAAAATTTGGGTTTGTACAACTAAATGTTTAGTCGTGCGTATGCGACTAAAGATTTAGTTCATTCAACAATTTTTTTTTCTCAGTGTAATGACTGGAAATCTTTGAAAGAATCTCAAAAAGAATCTTTGATTCTTTCCAAGATTCTAAAATTCTTTCCAAGATTCTAAAATTCTTTCCAAGATTCTAAGATTCGTTCCAAGATTCTAAGATTCTGTCCAAGATTCTAAGATTCTTTCCAAGATTCTAAGATTCTTGAAAAGACGAATCTTAGAATCTTCACTGCTGACCATTAATGACTGGAAATCTTTGAAAGAATCTCGAAAAGAATCTTTGATTCTTTCCAAGATTCTAAGATTCTTTCCAAGATTCTAAGATTCTTGAAAAGACGAATCTTGGAATCTTCACTGCTGACCATTAATGACTGGAAATCTTTGAAAGAATCTCGAAAAGAATCTTTGATTCTTTCCAAGATTCTAAGATTCTTTCCAAGATTCTAAGATTCGTTCCAAGATTCTAAGATTCTTTCCAAGATTCTAAGATTCTTTCCAAGATTCTAAGATTCTTTCCAAGATTCTAAGATTCTTTCCAAGATTCTAAGATTCTTTCCAAGATTCTAAGATTCTTTCCAAGATTCTAAGATTCTTTCCAAGATTCTAAGATCCTTTTCAAGATCCTTTCAAAGATTCTTTGGAAGAATCTTAAAAAGAATCTTAGAATCTTCACTGCTGACCATTAATGCCTGGAAATCTTTAAAATAATCTCGAAAAAATCTTTGATTCTTTCCAAGATTCTAGATTTTTTTTCAAGATCCTTTCAAAGATTCTTCGGAAGAACCTTGAAGAAAATCTTGACAAGAATCTTAGAATCTTTGAAAGAACCTTGCTCTGGATCCTATCCGTGATTCTTTCAAAGATTCTTTCCAAGATTCTAAGATTCTTTCAAAGATTTCCAGGCATTAATGGTCAGCAGTGTACACGTGGATATATATATTATTTTCGCCGCAGTTTTCATCGCCCCTCTGACTAAGATTCGCGTATCGACCTCATTCGCTCTCTGCGTTAATCGAGACCTCTTAAAGTTGATCGCGTTTTCCGACCCCGAAGACAGGGAAGCCATGGGCCGTATGTGAGTGTCATCGACTTGAAACTCGTTATCGACGCTTATTTTTCATGCTCATACGCCACAAGTGAGGTGAACGCGCGCCACAACTTGAGAACGCGAGGCTGATTGCAATCAGTTCTCTTCAATGACTTCCGCGAGAGTTTCCGGTGCACACGCGCGGATCAATGCCCGTCGCTGTTCGTTCGCGATTCTGCGGGACTTCTCGAAGTCACGCACCATCACGAGCAAACACGATGGAAGGAGACTCTCGCTTCCGGCTTATCGCAGTCATTCGCAATGCCCTCTCTCGTCTCGAGGAAACTTCAACTCTCCTCGTCGAAGCGGCCAACAGGAGCCACTCCTTTCTCCTCCATTTTCTTTTTCATTTATCAATGACTCGAAAATGCCGTCGCTGCAAGTTTCAAGCGTTTGATATAATTTATCAATTTAATCTGGAGAAAGAGAGAAAAGATTCGTAGATATGATGGGAAACTAGGAAGTTTGAAACAAGTGTACTTCACGAGCAGAACTTCTCATTTTCATAAATGAAGGAAATTGAGACTTCACATGCGTTCAAAATTTTGAAGAAATCGATTTTTTTATATGGGTCATTTCATGTCAAATCGACCAATAGTTGAAAATGACCCCTTTCAATTTCGATGAAATCTGGTCAGAAGTTTGCTTTCATCATAAAATGAAGTTCTGTCAAAGGCAAAAAGATAATAAAATTTTTTCGAAAGTTATGCAAAATTCAAAATTTCACCGTTTTTTTAATTTTTTAAGTTTATTTTTTAAATATCTCGTAAACTGTTCTAGTTACGAAAAAATCGTTCTGGATTCGTCTTAAAGAGTGTACTTTAGGCTACGAAAAAAAAATATTCAAAAAAAATTTTTTTTTTAAATGATGAATTTGAAGAATTTCGAATTTTTTAAAATCGTGAAAATCCACGATCAAGTTAAGTAAAGTTAAGCAGTCATGTAATTTTGTAATTTTGGGAAGTACAAATTTCAATTAATGACATGAGAATGTAAAAACAGAAACGTACTTGAATTTGCGTTTTTATTTATTTGGTAAAGCGTTTTAAGCGTCAACCTAATATACATGTATACATGTATAAGTAACATACATTTTTATTTTGTTTTCCTTTGGTAGAACTTCGTTTTATGATGAAAGAAAACTTCTGACCAAACGTCATTGGAATTAAAAGGGGTCGATTCCTACTATTGGTCTATTTGACATGGAATAACCCATATAGATTATTGTTCTCTGTAGTTTGAGGTTCATTTTAGTAAAAGTCGATTGTAAAAATTCAACGTGCTTCCAAAGTTATAATAAAAAATGTGGCTAGAAAAAATGTAATTACAGAAAAGGAAAGAGTGCAATAGGAAACTGAAATGGCGATTAAACGTTCCCAGAAAATATATACAGAAGATATTGACAAAGTCTTTGCTCTAGTCGGGCGCATCTTCGAGAAAAACGCACTCAAATTTTTGAGCGCACGAGTAAAGTCGGTGAAGCCCTTTTTTCCTGCTCATTTTTGTCGTAAAAATGATTCAACGCAGAGAGATGTTGAAACATTGACCTTGACTTGTTCTTGAAAAGTGCTAAGGACATTCAAGCAGCACGCATTGACATTTATCTTACGATCTTTCGAGTGATTGCCATTTGTGTCTCTGCGACTATGTCTCTCGCATATTGGGATACTTCTGCTTCTAAATAGGAGAAGAAGGAGGCGAGAGAGATAAATAGCATATAATCGTACACGCTGAGAGGACTTGTTTGATTCGGAGACGCAAATTCGTCTTTGCATGTATCCGACGTACACGCACATAATACACACACTTGTGCATGATTTCACATGTGTACTCGTATTTAATGTAATTTTCGTCGAACGATGATGACCTCTACGGTTTGAATGGTTACGGGCGATGTACAGACATCGAGACAGACGAATCGCGGACATACAGACATACCGACAGACAGAAACTGAGGGGGCCGAGACCCTGATGCACGAATGCAGGATGCGGCCAATGAGCTCCGCCAACAATTATTTATTGTTGCCAGACTCTGTGTACAGAAGCACGCATCACGTACGCTATTCCTTCTCGTCCGATCAGACGAATTTTCCTTTTTTTTTGTTCAAACGAACCTCTCGTTGTCATTTTTTACATTTGCCACAAGACATACTTCAGACTAGGATTCAGTTTTTCGAGTACATAGCAAGAAGGAACCTTTGCTCATGCCTAATCTCAGACTAATTACGGTTTTTGGTGATTGATACCTCACAAAAGCTTTTTCGCGAAATTCTGAATGGATTCCATCGTTCAAAAATCGATAGCGCCTTCAATTGTCCACTTGATAATTTTTAAGAACACACCTTTTCTTTGAAAGCTTTGAAATATCAACACGGTTTGATAATTAATTAATTACGTACCTGCGTCGGTGTGAGATGTATCAGCGATGCAAGATGTTCACGTTCAGGTGCGCTGAGGTATTTTTGTTGCTTAAACCTCCTCTCGAGCTCGTAAACCTGAGCCTGGGTGAAGAGCACGCGTCTTTTCCGCCTTTGTGCCAATGGAAATTGCATCGCACCGACGCCCATACCGACGCCGACGCCGATACCACCACCGACACCCATACCCGACGATTTTCCAACGTCGGCCATTGACTGGCCCACGGAACATCCGGCCATATTGGACCCGGCGCCCGCCGCCGCGGCTCCCATAAGCCGCGATACTGCAAAACATATTTAAGAGACACTCGGTAATTCTTTATGCTCTGCATTGTCATCAATGTTATTAAATCCTACATATTTTCCATTCGTCTTGTTAGTCAAGTTTTTTAAACGTAGTGTCATGCATTAGAGATCGGCGTTCTGAAAGAAAAATCAGCTTGATCTATTTTTATAGTTCTGTATTTGCTGAGGTAATCATATTCCGATTGTAAACGTTATCCGGCATTTTTGGAATAATCGAGACTAAATTGAACGGGAAATCGATCGAATAAATTCTTGATCCATCATTTGAATACTGCACCGAGAATACAAATTTATTCAATTTTAATAAATCAATTTTAAATAAATAAAATGCTATTGAATTGTCAAACAAATCGGAGAAATAAATTTAACCCTTTAACTGGTGGGACACATACGTCCGACCTACTTTGAACACGCAGAACTTCCATAAAAATGAACATACCGACATTGTAAAGGTCGCATTTTGAAGATGAAAGATGACCTAATCATGAAAAATTCGGCTAACGCAAGGGTTGTACCCCTTCAGTCTCATACCCTGTCGAAAAGTGTGAAAATTGTGAAAAAATGAAAAATGAGCATAACTTTCTGGCAAAATTTTTTTTAGAGTCGCGATCTCAAGTGTGTGCTTTGAAATAACGTCGAAAATTTGGAGCAAGCATGTCCAATTGGAAAACTACTCCCAACAGTAACGAAACATCGAAAACCACCCCTACAAATGATGATACGCCCAAAAGTGAACTTCCATTGATGTTCGGTTCGTATATATTTTCGAAAACGCATGAAAAATGTGTATCAAGAACATCCGATTCAAAAACTACCCCTAATAGTAACGAAACATCGAAAACCACTCCTACAAATGGTGATGCGCCCAAAAGTGAACTTCCATTGATGTTCAGTTCTGAAACACTCATATTTCGATTCAGATCAGGATAAAATAACAGGAAATGCGATACTAACATTGTGTACCTTGAGGGATCAATTTCTCTCAATTGAGGGGTATTTCATAAGGGTTGATTGATTCGTAAGTTCTTCAGAAACCGACTACGTTTTCTGGAATGATTTTTCCTCAATTTCTGGCAGAAATGAACGATGAGAAATAAAATCAAGATGTTTTCAAGTGATTGGGGTGGTTTTTTATTTGGGGGTAGTTTCTGAGGGAATGCTTGAATACTTTTTTTTCTCACATTGGGTACTCATGAATTCAGATTCACCATGTACGAACTTTGCCAAACGCTCCAAAAAAACTCAGCTGTTAAAGGGTTAAGGGAACCAATTTTTTGCAGGTGTGGAAGTCATCGTCAATGATCCACAAAATTGATACATCAATCTGCAGGACACAAAATCTTGCATTTAATTAAAAGTTCACCTGGAATTCACGAATCTCTGTTCTATTACAATGTCACGGCACGTATCCAATTCAAATAATGGCAACATCATTGTCCAACGGTAAACATATACGCTGGTGTCATTCTCCGGACCTCCACCCATATAATACGAAATATCGTGATGTAACGAATTATTATATGAAAGGATGAGTGACAGGGAGCGAAAAACGTTCGTATCATTCTCTCATTCTGATACAGAGGTATTCAACGAGGTGAATGAAGACAAAAATATTGTGGATATTCCGAGGCTGAAGACAGGAATAAGGATGATGCGAGAAGGGTGGCTCGGTCGTTTCGAAGAAATAATCGAAATTTGAGCTACTGAGCGTACAACGATGAAGCACGAACGGCATCAAAATCCCTCGTCAATGGTTTGGGTTCGTCGTGCATGATGTGTGCTCGTTGGGGATCGAGTGGATAGAACCAACGAAGCTTCGTGACGCCTCTGGTCCTGGACATTCGGACAATGGAGAAGAGGTAGAGAGCGAGAAAGAGAAAGAGAGAGACAGGCCGTGTGTTACAAGAGGTGCGAAGAAAAACGCATGGTCATCGCTGACTAGAACGCGGGAGGTCCGCGTCTGTCTCGTTGGATACCAAATCATTATTATCCCAAAAATATTCTCTCCTTCTCTCTGGCATTGCTCTACGAAACAACCCAAGAGACCTGTGTGCCAACGAATGTGCAACGAATGAAGACCAAAAAAGAAAAGGTGAAAAATAAAGAACGGTAAACACTTGATTGGTGCCACGTCTTTATTCAAAGCTGCAGAGATCCGCTGTCATAATGAATACCCTCGACCAAGGGGTGTTTCCATCCCGAACATATGGATTGAAACAAATCTCACGATGCCACAGAATAGCTGAAGAAGGTTCCTCGTAAGATTCGGCAACAACGAACGAGAAACAACTCAATTGTCGAAAGGAAAGGTGCTTAACACCAAAAACAGCTCTACAAAAATTAATTATCAGAGTATCGTTTTCTCTTATCTCGTCAGGAAATTTTATAGAAAAGTATAAGCTCGGAGCATGAAATCCGCGACTTAAGCACCCAAGATCCCGAAAAAAGGAGCTTACACTTTTCCGTGCCGTTTCGATGGCATCGACGAAGATGAGGGAGCTCTCTTCTGTTTGTCCAACTAAAATCTTTCGAGCTGTCTACTCGCCACGCGTCTTGGAATCGATGCCGGACCATTCGTATATACTTGTGAAAGTGTGCTGACGGAATACACCGTTCAACCGGGTTTCGCGCAGTTCTGACCGACGATAAACATGACAATATAGATGACACACGTTGAAAGAGGGAGAGAGAATGCGACGGGATACGCGAGAAAATCCTGACAGGACTCGAGGATTCGTTTCTCCGCCAGGAATGTGTATTTACACAGCCCTATAACCAATACCCGATATACCAGCAGCTCTCTCATTGTTACACACATATATATATAGAGATATGTGTAATGATGAGTGAGAGAGACATTCGAGCTTTATGGACACTGAAACGCGAAACTCGCTCGTATTGCTAGCTCAGTGCTATCTCAATTTTCACGATAGCGTCTACCACGACCTAGAAGCGTCGCAACGGGACATGGTATTCCGGTGACAGCAAGGATTAAGGATAAAAAACAAAGTTGCGCGAGCATCCTTCCGACGGAAGAGCAACGAGCCGTTTTTTGCTCGTTTAAATCCTGACGAAAAGTAGTCAAGCATCAAAACTGTCGAGGGTGTTACATTTAACTTGTGACAATTCACTCGATGAAAACGCGCGGACGCGAGACTCCACCGATTGTTTGAAACATGAGATTGACACAAATTCATGGGTCATAGGGATCGTTTTTCGTTTGGACCTCGATCCGATTTTCCAGAATTTCAACGATACTCGTCGAATCTCTGGAAGATGATAGATTCGGACCTCTCGAGGACAAATCTCACATCAAAGGGAATTCCAGTGGAGTCCCGAAACGAGAGAGGAATTCGCAAATACAGTGACGGTTAACCCGATGATTTCGGAAGAAGGCCAAATTCTATCTACAAGCCCGAAAAAGGTATTGCTCAACATTGACCACACTTGGAAATTGATCCCTGCGACTTTGTAAAATCTACCGAAGAAGAGGAAGAGTTTTTATGGTCCAGAAGTCAATGAAAGTGAAAAAATGTTCCCGCTATCTAAAACTCGACGTAGTCCTAAATATTCGAGAAGATCTTTTCATCCGATTCACATTCGATCTTGTGCTGTACACTCGCGTGTACACCATTTATCAAGCGCACAATATACTCACTGGCAAAACGGGGATCGTTGGTCGTGGGTGGCGCTGGTGCGTACCACGGATGATGATGCGACGATACGGCGTGCGATCGCATGGGATCGGTGGCGTTCGAGCCACCACCGACCCCGGGTCCGCCATGATGATAGGGCGATAGTTCGGCCGCGCAATACTGATACTGCGACGACAATTGCATTGTCGCGTACGGATTACTCATGGCACTCATACCACCAACATTACCGGAACCACCAATAACACCACCACCAACACTAACACCGACGCCGGTACTGCCGTTGGCACCGGTAACCGGGCCTGGTGTGCTACCACCGGGTGTCGAACCACCGTGTAACGGTGGACTTCCGCTGCTCGCGCTCGAGCTACCAGTATTACCGCCTACTCTAGCGCCACAGGCGTTTGTGTAAGGCGAACTTTGGGGATGGGTCACTACACCGACTCCCACGGCTGCCGCTGCAGCGGCCAATTCCAATTTTCTGTAAGACTCCTCGATCGGCGATAGTATATCGGTTACGCTGAAGGGCGTCGTGTGTGGACCGGCACCAGGCTGCACGTGCGAATGGTGCTTCGGCGACAAGCTCATAGCAAGGTCAACGCCGTTTAAATCGGGCAACAGACCCGCTTGTTCGAGCGTCTGTTGCTGTTGTTGTTGTTGTTGTTGCTGCTGCTGTTGTTGTTGCTGCTGATGATGCTGATGATAAGTGTTGGCATTGTTATTACTCCCCTGACTACCTCCACTTCCGCCGCCGACGCTACCACCGCTCATCTCGGCTACCTCGACCTCGTCGAAGTACTTCAGATTCACGCTTCGACGAATGATTGCGGCTTAAACGTTAACCTTGGTTGAAACAACGACGACAACGACAACAACAGTAGCGCGATGAACTCATCGCTTTCTTGCCTTGACCTTTTGACCCTCCCTCAAGTTCTTACACTACAGATCTTGACTCTTCAGCACTGTTGATAAACTTCACTCCCTGTATCATTCATTAATGTAATTTCAAAGTATCCTGGATGGACTGGTACTTCGAACACTTCGCTTAAACACGTTGAACTATCAACTTAACACTGCAGATTCGTACTTGGTCACTCGTAATGAGCCTAGAATCCTTCGATACTCAAAACTCCACTTTCTCGACGATTATCCGTTCACCAAGTTCACCTTGACGCACTTTGTCTTGCGAAATTTTCCCACAAACGACGCACTCTCATCCGTTGCGGAGTACGCTCATCACTGCAATCACTGTATCGTCGTTATCATCCTCGATGTTACTTTAGCATACAATATTCCGGATGAAGATCTTGACAATTCACCACTTTAATCGGTATCTCCACGGTGTAGGATTCCTCCCACGGCGTTGACAACCACCCGCAAGTTGGTTGGGTTTCGTTGGTGTCCCGATGTCGTTAGCGTTATCAACCAATGTTTCGCGTAACGACGTATCGCCGCGATTTCGTTCGAACCTTTGGAATACTCGGTGATTTTGGTAATAAACAAACTAGACACGTGGACTGAGGAGTGGCCGGCAGAGCCGGCCGGCGGCCGACTGAAATCACCCGGAGGGTCTTCGAGTCCTTGGACTCTGCCGATAGTAGAGAGACGATGGTAGATGTTACCACTCTAACTCTCTTCGCCTCCACCTTCGTCGAGGATATACACTCTCCTCGCGAGACCTCGGGAGAGAGGAGAGCAGCAGCAGGCAGCAAGCCCGGTTCTATGGATAGATGGATGGATGGCTGGATGGATGGATGAATGAATGGAGAGAGGACTGTTGGGTTCTCCTGGAGAGGTCCTCACGGCCGCTTAGACCCACTCGACCGCCAACGTTCTCTCGTTCCCTCGCTTCGCGGCTCACGTTCGCCCGGGCGGCCCCACAGCCTCTCTCGCGCGAACCCGTAGACGACACGAGATGAGTGGAGTGCCCACTACGTAGAAGTGCCTGGTACCAAGAGTCGTGATGAGATGTGTCCCCTTTTGCCTGTGAGAGGGCTCCTCTCTCCCACTCGGCCGTCGACAAGTGTCCCCCGGGGGCTTCGTTTTCGAGAGAGCATCCTCGATCCGCGCCGGTACGTTCATCACCATTGGCTGGGAAACACCAATCCCCGTATGAATGTTCTCTCATTGGCGGAACCGAGGGTTACGCCTGTTACGACGGGGGTAACGTCGTTTCGCCTCGTTGGCTCGACGATACCCTTAAGGGTGCCTACAGCCAATCGAGCGACTCTCCCCCACTCTTGGTTTAGGTGAACGTGCCTGTCGAATGCTCATGATGAAACCGCGGCAATTCCGTCATGGCCACCCCGACGGTGGGTTACGGCCCACCTGGTGAACGCGCGCAACCTTCCGTCTCTCCTCGTGCAGCATCATTTTAGGCTTGTGTGCGGGCACGACGATTTCATATACCGTTGGCGAAGAAAGAAAAAATGAGGGAAAAAAATACGATCGAAATGTTACGCGCGACACGCGCGAGATATCCGCAGCGAGATTGAGCCCGCAACAGCCACTTTCATAATCGCATCCTGGCTTACACACTCACACGGACTCGTGGATTTCACTCTTTTTTTTTCTTTTCATCCGTGTGTTTGTTCAAAAAACCTGGATACAGGAATATGTGCCGATGTATGTATATGAAGAGGGGGGCACGTGTCGTTTTGCGCAAGTATGGAATACACACATGCACATGAACGAGGACAAACGCGTTGCACGTGAACGCACACGGACCCTATTTTTTCAGTGCCATAGTGCCTCGTTGCGGAAGATATTGAGAGTTTACGCGCCGCTTGCCCAGCAACGGCCTTGCAGCATCGTTCAAATGTCGTTTAGTAGAGCGATTGGCTTTACTCCAATTTTTTACCTCTCATACCAGAGACATTGGATTATGCATCAACTATTATTTGCGTCGTTCTTATTGGCCCGGAGCGTAAAGTTGGACCGCTATTGAACAGTTTCTTCGGTTAGCACAGCGTTAGCAAAATTTTTTTTTGTTCATTAATAACAGTGGTACTTAGGTTAGTTCACTACGTCGATAATCTGGATGCTTATTATGTGAAATAGGCTCGGATGCTGTCAAGGCCGCGCTTAACTATTTTTTTGTTCGTAACTGTCGATTTTACGGTACAAAACGGAATTGGGTCTTCATAGCTTTATTCAACACGCAGAATGATTTAATTTATTTATCACCAGAAAATTAATGGACAGTAAAAAGATAGGAAAATGCGTTTTTATTAGCATTCCAATCATCTTTCACATATCCTTCTTCCACACAACCTTCATTACGCAAACAATAAAATAGAATACAAAATGTAACAATCAACGAATAAGATATGGGGAATCCAGCAAATGGTAGAGCGTTTACGAAAAGAGCAAAGAAATTAAAAATAAGACATTAAAATGGAATTTTTATGTAAAAAATTTGTTTATCATGTCTTATTGCCAAGTCGATGCCTTTACATCTGCGCTTTAAATACAGAAACCCTACAAATAGGTTCGTTTTATCAGAGATAAGGGTTATTCCACAGGAACACTGGGTCAATTTGACCTTGTCCATTTTTGAACAAGTATCGTGACCAAACTATCGCCTGGAAAAATCTCAAAAAATTACAGAACACCCTTCAAACATTCTAGTTGATGTGTTAAAAATTACATTATAAAAAATCAAATGACTATATATTCAAAAAAATGCATAAAGAAGAAAAGTAGTCGTGGGGTCGTTTTGACCCCGTGTGACCACGGAAGGTTAAAGATCCGGAGCCCACAATGCATAGAGAGAGAGGCTAGAAAATACTGAAAATAAGAAGAAAAAAACCCACCCTTGCGTCTCAACCATGCGAAACATAAATTTTTATTGGTCCTCGACACGAATCGCAGATCATGTGAATCGTGACGCCAGAGGGCACCAGTTTCTGAGTCCTCAGAATTATCACTATCAATCCCATCATGACCGTTACAAGAGACCCCAAAAGGCATCAGTCGTCGATAAAGCAGTTTTCTACATTGACCAACCCACGGCAATGATTTCTTCGCTGCCGTCGGTAAGGCAGATCTCTTCAACGCCCTCTAAAAATTATTACCATCAGTCGATAAGGTAGGGATCTCTTAAATTCCTGTTTTAAACGACCCACGAAATCGCCACCGTTTCCCAAAGGCATTTGTCGTTGCAACTTGCTTCTTGGCTTTCCAGATTGCGACCAAGCGGTCTGAAATTCGCCGCGAGCGGAAATTCATCGGGGGGGGGGGGGGGGGGGGGGGGGACTCGCTGGCGAGCGAAGTTATCAACGTTTGCCGCAGCACAAACGGAATTCCTGGCGCGATGGGAAGGGAAATTGTGGTGGTGGTGGGGTGACGTCACGACGCATGTTCCGTACTATCGAATATATTCGAATGACAGGTGGTGCGGCCTCTTACTGTCTCTTCGGTGTGGCTGTTAAGGTTTAACCGAAACGCGAGGTTAACCAGTGCGTGCCGTATTTCTCATCATTGGTGTTTTTCTTGTTTATCGCTTATCCAAGTGCCCGTGTGTTGTCTCCATATGAATTATCGTTCACGCCTATTTATTATCTTGGGTGAACTATTCGTAGCAGGGAAAACAAAAAAAAAAGTTACCGCAAAATTGCAACTCCGAGGTAGGAAGAAAGAAGGAAAAGAAGGACCTTTGGGACGAGCATCCTTAGTGTCATGATCGCCCTTGTCGTGCAACGACGTTGTCTGTAGAGAGAGTTCATCGAGTCTCATATATGATGTATTGTACCGTGAATTCGTACGAGCTGCCCGTGAAGTTTGGCTCCGTAAGAAAAGGTGAGTTTTATTTTTTTTTAATTTTTTTTTGCTCGCCTCTCGCGTGCGAAGAGAAACAAAATGCATTCCAGAATGAGTCCCTCGACTTTATCTCGCTCGCGCGGCCTTGAAGCTGTCTTAACGCGATGTTGGATACGCGCTAATGCGCTCCGAATATGTGCCACATTACCTCGATCACCTTGTTCAATTATTTTAATTGCGAAAACAAAAAAAAAACGCATTCCAGTCATGAATTGACGTCATCTGGGATTACGACAGAGAGTCTAGATCAATGAAACGAAAATTGTATCGTTTACTATCATTTGGAATTTCTCATTCATTCATTCATAAAACATCAAATTTGTTCAGAATGTAGTAGAAAAAATATCATTTGTTTGGAATACGCGAATTCACATTTTCATGCATTTTGGGTGCATCCTTCCAAATCCAATATTCTTACCATCGTCGCAGATTGAAATTCAAATAATTGTTTTTTCATTTTGTTTAAGGCAGTATTGTGGTCTACTAAATAATTAATTATAAAAAAAAATAAAAATAGTAAAAATAAAATAAAAAAACAAATAGTAAAAATGAAAATTAAATAAGTTACAAGCTGGTAAAGTTGGGGCTAACAAAATTTGCCTGAAGTTCGTTTAGTTGAACGATAAATCAGAAAAAGTAGTTATTTCTAATAAATAATTTGATAAATCGTAAATAATAATTTAGAAAAATCAACAATATTTAAATAAGTTACAGGCTGGTAAAGTTGAGGCTAAAAAATCTATTTACAGTTCCGAACGTACAGTTGAACGATAAATCAGAAAAAGTATTTATTTAACGAAAAATTAGAAAAGCCTTCTCATAAATAATTTTATAAATAGTCAATAATAATTTAAAAAATTCAAAGATTTTCCAAGAATTATTTTACAAAGTGTTAACAAAGTCCCAAAGTTGTTCTTTAAGATAATGGATTTGCCAATTTTTCGTTCATCTGAAGGTTCGGAACTTCAAGTCCACAAAAAAGGGGTGTGATAGCTGACACAATTGCAACTTTTCTAGTCATCCGATACAAATTTTAAAAAAAGATTCCTAAGTAGTAAGAATATCGTTATAGTCAGAATAAAATTTTTTTCTCAAAATGGCGCTTGTCTGAACAAAAAAGGCGTTATTCGACTCTTTGTTCATAGTTTTTTTTTACAATAATAAAAAAAAATCATTTTGATGCAAAAGTGGCAGGGGTGATAGAGAAGGTGAAGATTGGTGAAAAATTTGGCGTAAATCGGTGGAGTAGAACTTGAGATATCATGACAGCCGTGTTGAGAAAAGTAGTTTTGAGTTACTGCGTCACTAAAATAGTTATAACTTCGTAAATTATTTAAATTAAAAAATTTCCTCTCGCGGATATATTCTTCAAGGTCTAAACTTTAAGAATATGCAAAAAAAAATTGATTTTTTCAAAATTCTAGACCAGAATACCCCCTTAAAGTCGCGATCTGACATGACGGGAGTAGTTGCTGCGTCACTAAAATAACTATAACTCCGTAAATTATTGGAATTCAAAAGTTTCCTTTCGTGGATATATTCTTAAAGGTCAAAATTTCAAGAATATGCCCAAAAAAATTTGATTTTCTGAAAACTCTAGACCAGAATACTGCCTTAATCCTCTTATTGTAATTTTGCTGACGGAGTCTCGTGGAATCTGATACCGATTATTACAATGCATCGCAAGTTGGAGCCAAATGTGGAGGCACGATGCAGAATGCGGCTAACGATCCCCCACAAATTTCCCCGCATTCACGAATAATCGTATCGTTTTGGTTTCTTTCTCTTCTTTTTGTTTCGTTCTTTTATTTGCAGCATTTTTCGAAGGACATTCCGATAGAGCGGAAACGGAACGAGGAGGATATTCGTTATCGTGAGTACAAGACAATTGTTGTCTTTTACGGGAATCCGGTGACGAGATTTTCCACATTTTCCCTTGATAATATCTAATGAACACGGTCTGGTTGACGTACGTCGTTTGAATTCCGTCCTTCACCGATGAGACTCTCGACGACACACCGTAGAATTTTGTAATGGTGCTTTTTGTCTTTTTTTTCTATCTTCAGGAGTTTTGTATATGAAAAAAGCAGAGACGCATGCGCGGACAACGACTATTTCATAATTATTCACCACTGCCTAAATCCTTGGTTCAATCCACGAATATAATTCTTCGAGATCCGTCTCGCAGCCTCTCTCGCTTCTCATCTTCTGCTCATCTTGTTCTTCCTTCCTCTTATTACACCCAGAAAAAAGATCTAGTACATTTAACTGAATTCTAGTCAAGCCAAATAAATTTTTTTAGTTGTAGGCCGGCCTAATACAACTCTATTCATGTCAACGAAATTTTTTTTTTCGAATGACCTACTAGGAAAATATATTGCGATCTAATAAATTTATATTTAATATTAAATATTATTTCAAACTGAACAAATATGTATTTAAATGAAATAATTTTTTTTTTTAATATTTACACAACATATATTTTTAAACATTTCAGTCTTTGAATGTATAGCTACATATATTATGAAGTCCACAATTTCGTAAAGCTTCGTCTTTTCTTCAAACAGAAGGGAAAAGAAAAAAGACCCTTTTTGTGGGAATCCTTTTCGTGGATTCGTCCATCTTACGTTTTGCCGCCATGTTCAATGTATTAAATACCCATACTGAAAAATAAGGATATCAAACATAGACGAGCTTGGAAAGGATATAGGCGTCGAGAGGCAGGTTCGCTTGTGCGAGAGGTAGCCACCTGGCGGACTTTTGGGGTACTGACAAATCTGCAGATATGATCGGATGAGATTACGGCTGAATAGGTATTAAGTAACAACGAATAGAATTTTTCTTCAACGCCTGTTTCTCGATGACAGGGAATTCAAATAAATAAATATAGTGGAAGTAAATATCGCCCAAAATTGGATGAAAAGAACATTTTCTTTAAAGTAACTAAAAAATAATCAAATAAACGATTATAGTACCTAGGACTAGATCTTTTTTCTGGGTGATATGATCTCAAACACACGTTTCGTGTTCTCATCGTTCCTAAAACTAACGCACACTTGGCCAGAATTTTATTCCAGCCTTTATTTTTCTTCTTATTGGCTCGCCATCGTTTTATCGGAAACGACGATCTCGTGTATCGACCATGTCCGATTTATCCCCGGTCACTACTCTCCCTCTCGCCATTGTCCAGATGAACCGAGAGAACAATGCGATAAACATAATGACGGAGGGGAATAGATTGTCGCATTCTATTCGCTGGACTCATTGATGAATGGCGTATATCTGTATATGAGAGTGAATAAGAAGGGGATATCCATTGTTACATTGAATTGCGATTTAATAGAGAGATCCAACGACGAGGATCAATGTTTGGCATCTATCGGAGAAAGCATCTGCGAAAAGCTAGAATAATTCGTTCGAGGTTCTCCATCGTGTTCATTCCTTTGAAAGCTTCACAAAACATGACAAATCTCTTCAAAGTTTCGTCATATCTTCCGTTTCCCAGGGGACAATTATCGTTGAAACACTTGAAACCCTAATTGACGATTGAATTACCAGTCTTCAAAATTAATCAAGAAAATTGTAAATACCGTTATACGCGATTGACGGTATTATTTCACACATTTGTGTGTGTAATTGCAGAACCTGCGGCCTTTTCCTTCTGCTCGTGTATAATTAAATTAGCGTGTCCCGCAAAACCTGAATTGCGAGTCGCTTCCGGAATACGTAATTTTTGATCGACATAAATTTTATTAACACGCTTCCTCTCGTTAAGAGGTTATACGCAGTCAGGAGGTCGACAAATTTTTTTCAAGAATTTTTTCTGCAAAGACATTTTAATTTATTGACGTAAAAATTTGAAAAAGTATTTTTGTAACTTTTAACTTTATTTAAAAAATTTTCTTTTTTGAAAAATAGTTATTCTTGAAACCGCTGTAAGAATTTCATTAACATAAGGTATAGTGTAGTATGTAATCGAAGGAATAAGCAGAATATCTATTTTTAACGAAACAGCGGGTTCTAAAAAAAAAAAAAAAATGATTTTCGATGAAAATTTTTGTCTCAAATTGTTTATATAAAATGGAACATATTTATCGGTAAAAAAAACCTTCGATTGATTAGTGTAAAATATATTTATAAAGCTTGTATAAAAATTTGAGACTGATCGGTTATGCCGTTTATGAGAAATCTTGCTCCCTGACTTGAAAAACACAGTTTTGAGAAAAACGGGTTCAAAGTTTCAAAAACACTTCACACATAGTAATTGCGGGTTTACAAATATGCCTGTAACTTCGAAAATGTTTGTTGGATTTACATTAAATTTTCTGTGTAGATACTTAAATATATGTGGGTCATTCCATGTCAAATCGACCAATGAATTTTGAATTTTTAAATTTCGGTAACAACAAATTCCTTTTACCTCTGAGTTAAATAAAGTTAAGCAATCATGTAATTTTGTAATTGTGAGCAGTAAACATTACATGATTGCTCAACTTTACTTAACTTAGAGGTAAAAAAAATTTTTTTTGTTTACCAATATTTCAAAATTCATATTTTTGAAAAAACAAAAAACGCAATTCTGAAAATTTCAGGATCTTTTAAGATCAGTGTAAGGTACTATGTAAAAAAAAATTAAACCAAAAATGTAATATTGGTCGTGAATTTACACGATTTTAATAAATTCAAAAATTTTCAAATTCGTCATTTTTCAAAATTTTCTTTCGGAATACTCTTTCAGACGAACCAACGATGTTCCGTAACTATAATAGTTTCCGAGATATTTAAAGGATAAACTTGAAAAATTGAAAAAAATTGTGAAACTTTGAATTTCGCATCATTTTCGAAAAAAAAATCAATTTTCAAATTGAAAGAGGTCGATTCCAGCTATTGGTCGATTTGACATGGAGCGACCCATATAGATTACGCAAATGAAATTTAAAAAAAAATAGATTTCAAAGATTATTTGCAAAAAATCAAATAACAGAACAATCTCGCGAATTCCGACTAATTCCGACGACCGCTTCTGGTTTTGGACCCAAATGTGGTCTGTTCCCGCATTGTTGCGGCTGGGTTTTATTGATTTTTCTCAAGTCTCTTTGCCGGTCTGTGCAACCGCCTTTGGACCATTTTCCGCGGATGTAAATGCGCCCATATGGGTCAAATTTATTCGCCAATGGTCGGAACATCGTAAAAAGACATATTTTTGAGATAAAGATGCACATACATTTTATGAAGACGTTTGATTAAACTAATGCCTGACTAAGTTATAACGGAATATACTGCCATATAATTTTAACGAATCAACGACGAGCACCGTGTTTATCGTAACGGTTTCTCTTCAAAAGCTAAATCAGTCGGCTTCAGTTGCATTCAATATTTTTACTACTTTGCTCCACCATGGCCCATTCATAAGATATTTTTTCTAGCCCGATGCGGGGTTTTCGTATTTAAGGTCATGGAGAGGGGGGAGAGATGCCCATTGTACCGTCGTGATTAATTACGCTGGACGGTGTTAATGACGGTACGGCAACGTCGATCAGTCTGTCGCTTGACCTATGATTAATGATCTCTCGATTTGAGCACCAACGCTGAGTTGACTCATTCAGAAAAAGTGCAAACTGAATTAACGTTTTAGCCTGCAAGAAATTTTCTTGCGCTTCAAAAACGAATCACTCTTCAAGGGTTTCATTTCCCATCCTCCGAATCCTAATGACCTTTTTACATAGCTGGAAACACGTTATTCAGAAGCAAAAAGTCAATGTAGAATTCACGATTTTTTTTGGTAATTTGAAATAATTAATTTCGTTTAATTTTCAACGGTTCTCTGTAATGATTATTAATTATAAATGAGGTTGTAGAAATTTTTACTACTAGTATTTTCATACTAGGAAAGTCAGTGCTGAATGTTATGTATAATCTTAAAAAAAGTTTGCAGATAAATCACAGATAACAAAACATGTTTATTTAATCCAGAAAAATACTCTTCGCTATTAATTCGCTATTCCCATCATTTTTTAACGAGTCATCAATTTTTATCAAAAGTAATTTAATTTAAATTTAAAAAATAATTTAGTCATTTGTAAAATAAATATTTAAAGAAAAAGGAATATTCCATCAATTCCACAACTTCACAACTAGCATACTTTTGGCTCGAACAGCAGGACAAAAGTTTTTTTTTTTTTAGATTATTCTCGTCTCGTTTGTCTGAGAATATAAATTCTTCTCTCTATCCACATATTGGAATCTTTTGCCCACTGTCAGGAGTATAACACATACTACTTACCTATACCACTATTGGATATCTTTCCTACATACGCAGTATACGTCATGTATAGAATGTACAAAAGATTTTAGTTGAACGAAGAAGAGGCGAATAACGAGGATCGCATAACAAATGGTGAAGGGTCAAATCGTGCTCGAGGTGATAATCGCTATGTTTTTTTTTTAGAAGGGATTAGAGTTTTAATTATATATATGGAGCATTCTATACCAAGTCGACCTGAGTGTGACCCTCGACCTCGCTGATTTCATTTACGATTTTTTATATCATACTTCCAATTCAAAATAGCATTTAGAATTTTTTTCAGATTTTGTACGTTATGATTTTTTGAACATTTTTTCGAAAACCTCGAAGGCCGTAATCTAAAAATGTGAAGAAATTCTCAAAAATCCGTTATCAAAAATGAAAATTTCTTACCCAAAATTCATTATGTCCAGAATTTCCCTTCCACCTCGATTTTAGGTTTTTATGAAGAAAACGTAAAAAAAATAGATGCAGAAATTGATCTACCGTGAAAAGTGGCTTGAATATTTTTATCATTAACCAATAATTTCCAAAAATAGTTGGTTAATTTCTGCATCTATTTTTTTTTACGTTTTCTTCATAAAAACCTAAAATCGAGGTGGAAGCGAAAGCCTGGACATCATGAATTTTTAGTCAAAAATTTTCATTTTTAGCACCGGATTTTTGTGAATTTTTTCACATTTTTAAATTACGGCCCTCGAGGTTTTCGAAAAAAATGTTCAAAAAATCAAAAAGTACTCAAATTTGGTTTTAAAAATCCGAAAAAAATTCTGAATGCTATTTTGAGTTCGAAGAATCATATAAAAAATCGTAAACGAAATCAGCGAGGTCGAAGGTCACACTCAGGTCGACTTGGTATGGAATGTCCCATATACATTAATATTGCGCTTCAAAAAGGGCGTAACTTGTAATTTTTTATGCTTAAGAAGGCTGATGTAGATTTAATTTTTTAACTCTTATATAAAAGCACATAATGCTCATCAATTTATTTATAATCATTTACATATAATTAAGATATACACGATTTTCGAACATTTTTATCGCTGGCAGTCGATGTAGGGTAAATGTGTATGGGGCATTCTATACCAAACCGACCAATCCGTGACCCCGACCATTTCTAATTTTCTTGAAAATTTTCAATTTTTTTTGTACGTAATGAAAGCAGTCTTTCAGAATTTTTGTAGATTTTTGTCTCAACTCTGCTTATCACAATAAATTGTTCGAAATTTCGCCCAATTTTTTTTTAAATGTTCGTAACTTTTTAAAAAACGGAGATATCAAAATAAGATAAAAGATCATTTTTTTTCGTCTTGAGTTGTAGTTTCATGAAAAAATGCAAAAAAATATCGATATTCATTTTCATGTTTTTTTTTTCAGTTTGAAACTCAAAATATTTTTTTTTAACTCGGACCATTTTGATTTCTTTGAAAAAATGCACTACTTTTTAAGAGAGATTTTTACAAGTACAAAAAATTCGCAGTTTGTGATATTCATAACTTGTATTTTTTTTGTTTGGTATCGAATGCCCCGTATGAAGTTGTTAATTTTAATACACTACTTTGCCTAGGAAATCTCAGAGCAGAGCCTGCCAATAAAGAAAGTTGTCGAGGCTTTGAGTAAATTTTTATATCACGCCCCGTCTAACATTATGTATAATACCGATACTCCGGAGTGCCACGAGACACGCTCGTAAAATGAACGATCATGCTATGATAGATCGGTGTAAATAGCAAAACACTGAAAAAAAAAAATTTCCTCCTTGAACCCGATACAAAATGACTAAAACGTTGTATGAGATCGATACAGAAAGAAACGACGATTTGAGACTCGTTTAGAAAGGATGCATGAAATCCGATGGAGAAAAAAGTGCTTCTCTTTATTATAACCGAGAAATTAATCCGGCGGCAAATGGAATAATTGGGCCCCTGAAAATAGTACTAATTTCGTGCGAGGATCAGATTTCCATTGATTGAAATTTTTAGTCTTTCGCAATTTCGAGCGAGATTAAAGAAAACTCGTTCAATATTGAGAAGATAAAATTTTCAAGGTACTCGCACGTTGTATCAATTGGCATTTAATTGAAATAACCAGCATTTTATGCGCTTGAAGATCCGAACGTTCGGCTGAAGGTAGAATAAACTGAAAGAGAATTTTATTGATGCAATGAAAAATTTAAAAATTTCGACAGTTTTTTGGTAAATAATTCTCTCAGATAAAGAAGATTTGAGAATAATTTGTACCAAGTATTGGGGAGGGGCTCTTGATTTTCTGGGCCCAAAATACATTGGTCAATTTTTCATTCAATTCTGAACGTTCGGATATTGAAGTGGACAGCATTTCGATACTCTTTTACTATTTGAATATTTCTGTTACCAATTGCGGTGATTTATTTCCATGTGAAAACAGGTGGTCCGGTGGTGAAGTTGGCCGATCTATATGGGGCAATGCGTATCTCGTAAGGCGGGCGCCGTCATCGCAGCATCCGAGCATCACGGCTCGCCGTCGTATCGAATTATGGACAAACCCTCCAAGAATCAAGTGAGTGAACATCCTCAATGAAATTAATTATAATGTCTTGAAGAGCAGAAGAAAAAAAATTGAGCTCGTGCTCGAACATGCATTTCTGTTAACGGGTTATACGAAGTCAGGAGGCCGAAAAAAGCGTTTTTTCAAGAATTTTTTCCGGAAAGACATTTTAAAAATTTATATACATATTTTTGTAACTTTTAACTTTATTTTAGAATTTTTGTTTTAAATAATGATTATCGAAGCCGCTGTAGACGATTTCCGAGAGGTCCTCTAAAAAAGGCGTCTTGCAATGAGCACGATATCTCTGAATTTTGGTATTCAAAATAAAAAAAACCCTGCAAATTGGACATTTGCACATTGCTTCCTCATCTTAATCACATAGCTTCTTTTATCACAAAGTATGGCAATGAAATTTGGCATCCTCATAAAGGAAGCCTTGTTAACTATCGAAAAACATGAGTAATCAACGTGCAAATTTGCCAAATTCTTTCAAATTTACTTCTTGCTAAATTTGATTTTCGTAAAATTCAATAGCAAACAACCTTGATCACTATTTTGAATGTGTACAAAATTTCAGTACAATATCTCGCAAATAGCCGAAGTTAGAGTGCGTTATTTAAAAAAAAAATTTGATAAAATTTCAATCGATCGATCAATTTTCGCCAAATTTAATAACGAACATCCTCGATAGCTATATTAGCTCTGTGTAAAGTTTCAGTGCAATATCTTGAAAATTGCACAAGTCAGAGCGTTTACCCTATTTTTCAAAAGATTCAACATTTCATAACATTTTAATCCCTCGATGGATTTTTGCCAAATTTAATAGCGAACAACCTCGATAGCTATATTAGCTCTGTGCAAAGTTTCAGTACAATATCTTAAAAATGGCAGAAGTTAGAGCGTTTACGCCATTCTTGCAAATAGTTGCAAAAAAGAGAAGTCGATAAAATCTGAACACCCGTTAGAATTAAAACAAATTAAAAAAACGAGTTATTAATTATTCACATCTGAAACTCACACACAAATTTTGAACACATTGGCATAAAAATCTCGAAAAAAAATGTTTTCACGAAAACAAAGTTTCCTCTACAAGGAAGCAAAATAAAAAAGATTTCGTTAATATAAGGTATAATCTAGTATTTAATCCAAGGAATAAGCAAAATATCAAATTTTAATAACTTCTAACTTCTCAAGAAAAATTTCGATTTTCGATGCAAATTTTTGCCTCAACCCTCCGTGGTCACACTTATCTGAGTCGATTTGACCTTGTCCATTTTTGAACAAGTATTGTCACCAAACTATCGGTCGAAAAAATTCCAAAAAATTACAGAACATCCTTCAAACATTCTAGTTGATGTATTGAAAATTAGTTCATGAAAAATCAAATGACTATATATTTAAAAAAAACTATAAAGAAGAAAAAAGAAAAGTAGTCGCGGGGTCGTTTTGAGCCAGTGTGACCATGGAAGGTTAAATTGTTTATAAAATGGAAAATATTTTTCGAATTGACATGCCATTTTTTTGTGTATATACTTGAATATATGCAAATTACGAAATTGAAATTCAAAATAATCGATTTTTCGAAACTCCTAACTGCGTATAACCCCTCAATATATTATATATTATATATTTATATAGTCATATAATTTTATATATCGCGTTCACCGAGGTGTAAAGGCGTTGAGTGAAATGCTCTCGTCACGTCTCGTCGGTGATATCAAGTGCATAAGAACGTCGATAAAATATCCAATTCCAACGGTGCGTCGCGAATTTCCTCACAATTCTTCATCATATAATATTCACGGTGAGATTGCGTGCTTTCACGCTAACGAAATAAATAACTGAATTCGCTATGAAAGGAGCATTTATGAATATATGATGGAGAAAGATCGATTTTTAAAATTTCCATGAACGAAAAATTCTATTGAAAGTATTTTTTTAGTATTTTTTTTTTGTACATGATCAACCTTCCTTTCAAATGATGTTAAAATGTGCATCATTTCAACGAAAATAAGTATTTTGAAATTCATTTTTAATTATATTCATGATTTGCTTGTTAGCATCTCAAGTCCTTAATATAAGGACCTCAAAATATTTTTCAACGATTTTTCACTTCGATAACTTCTCAGGAAAAATAAATTTGGCTCTTCAAACTTCACCCTCACAATTTGAGTGCAAATTATAATTGAAAATGCATCAAAGAACATTTATTTGTATATCACATTGTCGTTTATCACATACCAACATTTTTCCACTCCAAAACTGGAGAAATGTGAAAATCGATTTTCACGATCAATTGTGAATTCAAGAATTTAAATTTAAATTTTTTCATTCAAATTTTTCCATCGTCATCGTGACATACAGAGACACTTTCCCACGTGCCACGATATTCCGTCGTCTCCCAGTCGTAAGTCACTTTTTTGCCAAGAATATATACATATATATATATACACACACTTTCACGTATTTTAAGTATCACGAGTTGCGTTGCGTGAGTCCTACGGCAATTTATCTGCGAGGCAAAAAAAAACAGCGATACAAACGCAACGGAAACGAAACGAAAATAATTATGTTATTAAACGAAACGAAATTTCATAACTCGTATCTAGAGACTGACAAAAAAAAATCTATCTCTCGAAGAAAGAAATCTTTCGGTAAATGAAACTCCAATAAAAAGTTGTTCATATCAATTTTCAAAATTCAGAGATTTTTTCTAAAGTTTCTTGCGACTCTCGATTCGCATTAACTTTGTACTTGAAATTCAGAACGTTCGACTGAACAAAAAAAATCTGAAAATGTAATTTTTAAAGAAAAATCAATGGATAATTATTAAAAATATTCCCTGAGTGTCGATTCGTCGTTTCAGGAATTAATATTTCAATTTCCCCTTCAGCTGAACGCGCTGAAATTCAAGTTCATAACTTTTGATGACCTTTTGAGAAGAGATTTTCTCTTTAAGCAGGTGAATTTCATTGACAATGAGCTCGGGTTTACTCAATGGTCAAGCTCGCAGCGTGATGGCCCCTTAATCGTGAATACTGATAAGCGGGAGATAATTTAATGTCGATGCAGTCGCGCGAGCCGCAACTATAGCAGCGGGTGCGTCGACCTTTTACGCTTCTCGCGCGCGTGCTCTTCTCAAGTTCTTCCTGTTGAATTTCATGTTTTTTCTCGCGAACAACCGGTAGTATGTGTGTTCGTGTGTGTAGATGTAATAATGTATATAATGGAGAAGCGGTGAACGCGCGCAGCGGTCGGTCAACGTCGCAAGAGCGTAAACCGCGAGAGAGTCCGTCATGTTGGGAGATCGATTACCATAGTTGTTACTTTCCACGGCACCTTTTGCGTGGTGCGACAAGTATCATAGAAGCTTTACCCATGGTATTTCTGCGGTTTTTCCATTGTCCACCGGCGACATAATACTGTTGCCGCAGAGCATCCACCCGTGTTTCACTTTTTGTTTCTTGCTTTTGTTTCCCTCTTTTTCTAAGCGAAACTACTACTTACAGCCCTTATAGTAGTGGAAAGATATTTAAAAAAAAACCGTCCCAGAACGAGTTAGGCACGGACAATTAGGGTTCTCGACCAATACTAAAAGACACCTAATTTTGTCTATTTTTTTTTCTTCAGCAACTATTACACTGAGAAAAAAATTTGGTTGAAAATGCAAAACTTTGTTTGACTCAACCAAATATTTGTTTCCGGACGTTCAACGAGATCATTTTGGTAATTCAACAAAGATACAGTGGAAGTTTTTGTTAAATCGGTTAAATCGTTGCTCGAATGGGCAAAGTTTCAATTCAATCAAATAAATATCTTTGTTACCAAATAAATTGTGTGATTGAAAATACGAATTGTTTTTTTGTTACAGCTAAATTTATTTATTTAAAAGATTCTAGAAATCAACGAAATATTTCTATACAGCAACTCAGTAACGTGTAAATTGGACTAAACTGTATCTGGAAATTGACCAAATAATTTCGTTCACCTCGTATCTTATGGTTAACCAAATTCATTTGTTGAATTAATTATAGTTTCATTATTTCAAACAAATTAATATTGGATCAACTACATTTTTTTCAACTAAATGGATTTAGTGGTTTTAACTGAACTTTTTTCTCATATCCGTTAACCCTAATCCAAATGAACTTGAAGTTCCGAACGTTCAAATAAACGAAAAATCGAATATCGTATTCTTTTAAGGAGGTTCTATCGTTTCTCATGCGTTAGATAAATTCCAAGTTTAATTGTTTAAAATTCGTAGGAACCATCTTGACAATTATACTCAACTGTGGGTAAAATTTGAGAAAGTTTGAACGTCTAGAAATCGAGTTATTTGTCGTAAAATATCGTCTTTTTTCGTAACTTCCCATAAATTTCGTGATTTATTTTCAGCGAAACCATTGAATAAATCGGATTTACAAAAAAAGGTGTTTCATTATGCATCTAATTGACAATACAACATTATTTTTTCACGACGATGCATGTCAAAATGGCGACTGTACAGCATTTTTCCGATGACGCCTTTAATTCTGGAAGGTCGATGGCCGCATCAATAACTCCTATAATTTTTGAGTTACGATGAGGCACCAAATTTTTAGCACCAAAGAGTGGCTATGGGCGTACGTAGATTTTTTTGATGTTTTTTTTTTTTAAAGATGGCGCGTAGTTAAATCAAAAAGTATAAAATTCTATGAGAAAATCGTCAAAAATAGATTTTTTTTCTGATCGTTGACTGGCGATGTACGTTCACCGTCATGAAAACCTAACGTCATGGCAAATTTCAAATTCCTACGTTACATTGTTTTTGGGGAAAACTTTGTTGTGACAGCAGACACGAGATTGATCTTATAAAGGCTTCGTTTTTTCTTTTCGAGGTACGAAACCCTGAAAATTATTCTCTTAGATTGTAAACTTCGTTGTCGTTTCATATTCATAGATTTCTATTTTTTTTTAACTTTTTTATAATTTTTTTCACGAATATACAATTTGCGACTCCTGACGGATCTCGCTCAAAATTGTCAAAAAGCCTTTTGGGTTAGGATATTTTTTCGGATCGACTTTTGCTAATCGGTAGTCCATGGCGATTGAAAATATTGTTCAATTAAATAATGAACCACTTCTCCACCAATTAAAAAAATCTCATTAAAAACTGTATGCTCTAACATGACAGCTGCAAACTGTTAAGGTTGTTTAGAAGGAAATCACGTTTAATGAGAAAATTCTGAAAATTTGGTATGTTTTTCAATGAAGTATTTAAGAGATCGTGTAAAAATTTCACGACGATTTGGAAGCTTGTTATCGAATAATTAAGATTAACAAATTAAATAAAATTAAATGTAGTCTTATGGAAACTGATATAACTTTGCGATAAGTTTTTTTTTAACCTCTCAATTTTTTAATATCCGCAATATACTGAAAGCAATGGAAAGAAAACGAAGTTTATTGATAAATTTTTTTTTTATTTGTTTAAAAAATTGTTTTTAACAAAACGTTACTGAAGTTGTTCATAGGATATCTGTTATTTTCATTCCTTACATCAGGGACTCAAAAAACGAATAAAACAACAATACATTGTCAAATTTGTGCGGGTTTAGGCATGAATTTTTCGAATAAGGACTTGAAAGTAATATTTTTCCTCTTAAAATTCATACCCATAAATTTTCGTCCACATTACAAACAAGTTTCCAGAATAACTCAATCTTTCAAACTTATTTCAAGTTGCAAAGACTGGAGAATAAATAAATAAAAAATAATTATTTTTCTTAATTATAATTTCTCCCAAAGCTATCACAATTTTAATAATTCATACAGTTAAGACGTCTAATTTTCTTTTTCAATCAAATTACAATTATTTTCGTTAATTGTAATTTAATCCTATAAAATTAAGATTCTTTTCATTAGTTGTAATTTATTCTTATCGAAATACAATTATTTTAATTATACTTTCCATTTGAATAGCAATTATTACGATTAATTGTAGTGTTTTCTAATGGAATTACAATTGTTATTCAGATTTTTAATTTATTCAACAATCTTTCTGACTTTTACTGAGCAATGGTGGGGGGAGAGAGTTGGCAGAATCAGGCAAGCATAAAATTATAGTTACGCGAAAGAGAAAGAGACAGAGAGAGAGATAAAGACACGACTGTGGAATAAAATTAGTAAAAAATTGTCCCAACGATTTATGACAAATTATAAACACATTCATTCTGTAAAAATTGTATATTATACAATGTCTTTATACCCACAGAATGACGATCAAATTACGCCCCTGTCTTGCGCCAACATATTGTGGGTGCATGATTTGTGGTTACTTTCGATTTCCGGCAACATATTTCATCAGTTGCATAAATTAAAACGAACAAATGCGAGCACGAGCGTAGGAGATATCGATGCAAACATGTGAGGGCGTAAACGAAAAACCCCCGTGCTTGCACTCTGTATTATATTATATTCAACCGAATAAGCGAATCTCAACTTTCCCTTATCGCCAATTTATTCTCACGGTTGAACCATCGAATGTTTCTCTCTCCATCGCAATTTTGCGGGAGGAAAAATTCTCTACTGATGCAGCAATAATTTCGGTCGCGAGTTTTGTTTCCTCTTCTTATACTTCTTCGTTCGAGTTGGTGAATCGAAATCTGCGAGTTGAATTTTTTTCGCGTCGACATCCGCCAAATTTTCCGAGTCCAAGAGGGTTGAATAATAATAATAATAATTTTTCAAGAGTATAATAATAATGACGACAACATCGAGGCTCCGAGAGACGAATTACAAGGCACGTCGTAATTGCAAGCCTCCGTTGAGTCTCTCAACTCGTCGTTGAAAATTTAATTAGCGTTATACATAGCCATATATATATATATATATATATATATATATATATATATATATATATATATATATATCTATATATAAGAGTTGCTGTGCAGTTGTAATTATTGGCATACGTGAGAGACCCATACGCCTTTATGTTAAGTGGGACCGACTATACCGTAAGATCCTTGAAATAATGGCCTGTATATGTGGCTCTAACTCACAAAAGTCTTCTGGTCCAATATATAAATACTCTGCATTATATATATATACATATATGGAGCATTCCACGTCAAATCACGCGGTAATCGGCCTGACCCTCTCGGATTTTGATGTGCAATAAATTGTGGGTTTTGTTTGGCCCGAAATATGACCTCGAATTTTTTGAAATTTTTGTTTCATTTTTTAGGGGTTGCCCAAGCTAAAAAATCATTAAATTGAGGGAAAACATGAAGAGGGGCTTTTTTCAAATTAATAACTTTTTTTCATAGAAGTTAGGGCCCAAAACTGATATTTTCGTCATTGTCATAATGGGCCAAAAATAATTACTATTTTTTTATTTATTTTTAAATAATTTCTTATTTTGCTTGTTTCTTGTAGAGAGAATACCAACAACAAACATATTTTTCTAGCGAAATTTGATTTTTTTCCTTGGTTAAAGAGTGAAACGACAACATTTTTCAAAAATTTATTAGCCTCGACGACCTGAAATAAAACGGATGATTCAAACACAATTAAAAAATTAAAATTAAATAAAAATAGTAATTATTTTTGGCCCATTATCGAACTATGAAGAAAATATGTGTTCTGGACCCTAGTTTCAGTGAAAAAATTTCATTAATTTGAAAAAGACCCCTCTTTATGTTTTCCCTCAATTTAATGATTTTGAGCTCGGGCATCCCGTAAAGAATGAAATAAAAATTTCTAAAAATTTGAGGTCATATTTTGGGCAAAACGAACCCCACGATTCATTGGACGTCAAAATCCGAGAGAGTCAGGCCGATGACCGCGTGATTTGACGTGGAATGCCCCATAAATATATTAAGGCAGAAGCGACTCAAAATTGAAATGGATGAAAAAATTAATAAATAGAAAATTAAAGTAAGGGTTAAAAAAATAAATCGATATGAATTACATAAATATATTACATAATCCGATTTCTCACGAATTGAATTTCAATTTAATTGTACGTAGAAACAATTCCACCGCAGTTATGAAAATCACTTTGGTTTTGTAATGTATATTTTTTTTTAAACTGCATTTATCCTTGTTTTTAACTCAATGAGAGAGATCAATTTTTGTCGACTGTAACGGAATGTTAATTTGAATAAATCATCTCGAAGCCAAGACAAATAATAACGCAGTATCCAGCTCCTCGTGAGATTGGAATGCAGATCCGTAGGAAGCTCGTTACTCGAGGCAAACGCGAAACGCCGATAGCAAGAGTACCTATATATAAATCTTTATTGCTGCCATGCACAATACGATCGTTAACTCGCTCGTACAGTATAGAGTAGAAAATTTTTATTGGATTTATCGCGCGAAAAAAATTGTATAAAATCGAAAATTTACTCATGGCTTTCTCATTTTTTCCTCATCGTTCGCGAAGCGATTTTTTTTTTTTTTTTTTTTAGCAATTCTTTATTATGATCAGTAGTCCAATTATGGCTTCCTAATGGAGGAATCGGGAAGCAAATTTATAATTTGCACGATTTTTTAATCCACTTACGAATACCCAAATTTTTTTAACTCTGAACATCACAATTAATTATTTCTCAATTGGATATCAATCGCCATATCATGTACAAAAAATTTGTTTGAGAAAGTTGCGAAGTACCGAAAATTAGAGCATTTACGAGGATTTTTTAAAAATTTCGAAGTTTTTTCAAAACTAAATTCCCTCGTTTAAATGTACAATTTTGTTTTCATTTTTTAAAAATTAAACCGAACTTTGAGAGTTTTTTCAATGCCGATCATTCTTCTCACTCAGATCACTTTTACAAAATCGTTGAAATCAATAGTTGCAACATTACGAAAGCTACAGCAGTTATACAAGCATTTTTTGAAAAGTTCAAAACCAAACCCCCTCATTTACATTTGTTCTTCTTTACATTTATTTAAAATTGAATACAAATTTTGTTTATCGAATTCTTAATGTTTTTTCAAAATTCTATACTGATTGTTTTTCTGATTATTTCTTACAAATTTAATCTTTAATCTCAATCGTCCTTATAATTGAGAGCATTTGCACAAAAAGCTTCATCCCGATAATTGCAAAATTATGATACAGCGTCGCTTCATCATAAGCGATTGGCGAAAAATTAAAAAAAATTAAAAAAATTAAATTTGAAATTAATTCGATAAAAAAAAACGAAATCAAATGTTGATGAACTCAAACTAGGTGCCAAGATCATCAAAATACACGTCGATTATAAATTCATCACTGTTTCAATCAATATTTTGAGAAATGATGTTAAAAGGTGAATAGATCGAATATCGATTATTTTTCAGCATCGATATTTGCGGTAGCGATTAGATCGATATTTCATTTTACCGCAAAACGTAAATCGCTTCGCGGTGATTTGCAAGCTCGTTTCATTCGCTCGGGCTCTAGCAAAAGTTCGTTATACATACACATTTATCTCCGTATCATTCGCGTGCCAAAGATATTCACATCGTCACGATTCCATCGGACACACGAATGCCTTCGTGCCGGAAGAAAAGAAGCGCGGCATTTTCGCGGCCTCAACCGGCGTGAAAGTGTTTCCTCTTGCACGGAAGTCGCTTCGCGTATCCACCGTGCAGTATAAATAATCCCCGATCGTGCCAATTTACCGCGGATGCTCCTGCGATACTTTTTTTTTTCATCTCGCCCCAATTGAGATCGATGCTCGGGTCGCCTGTAAACTTTTCGTTATAATTCATACCCTCGCGTGAAAGTATTACATTCCCTCTGATGGAAGTTCGGCAAAATTGGTGTCACGATAAAAGGTCTTGGAATTTTCGAGGCCGAAAAGAAAACGATGATGATAAAACGAATTGTCAAATTTGACAATTGTAATTTCGCCACTATTAATCCGCATAAATGATTTTAACTCATTTTACGGTGATGATATTTTATTTATACTTATTCTGTGACATTATTTTTATTTCTTCAATATTTTAACCCTTCGTCTGTACACTGGGTCTTTTAAGGCACAAGCCAAATTTTCAAATCGAATATCTCTGGAATTAGAGAATTTTTTGAAAGAATTTGTTTACTATAAATGATTGAATAAATGATTCGATCATGGAAACAAATGTTATAAAAGTAATTCAGAATTTTTTCAGAGTTTTTTGACGTTTCTTCTTAGAAAAAACATTAACAAGACTTAAACGACCCAGAGTACAGGCGGAGGGTTAACATGAGAAAAATCGTAAGAATCGGTATGGATCTTCAATCTGGTCGAATTTTCCAAAATTCATAATTACACTGAGAAAAAAAAATATTTCTATGTACGAGGACTTGTTAACTGTTAACAAATGTAAAGTTGGATTTTTTAACAGTTAAATAAATTATTTTGACTCAAATAAAATTTTGTCTCGAGAACGCGAATATTTCGTAAGGTCCTAGTCTACTTCAAAAGGCCAAAAAAAAGCAAATTTTTAAGATTTGTTTTCTCAGCTTCTTTATCAGATATTACTATAAAACTGTTATTACAGCATTGTTTAATCCTTCGAAAGTACAAAACAAAAATTTATTTTTCCTTTTCATTCTTTGAATAATTTGGAGAAGGCGCCAAAGTCGAAAATGTCTTGTCCAATGGCCGACAGTTAATCTCAGTATTGGCAAGTCTGAAACAAAAAAAATAACAACATATTTTAAAGAGGAAGGTTTCTTACACAACAATTTACCACTCTTAATAAGAAATCGATTTGAAAAAAACATGGCGGATGTTTGAAATAAAAATGAAAAATTGAATTTTTCACAATTCATTTCAAACATCCGCCATTTTTGTTTTTTGATCGATCTGTGGTTAATTGTTGTACAAGAACCTTTCCTCTTAAAAATGCTTTTTTATTTTTTTGTTTCAGTCTTGCCAATCCTGAGATTAATCCTCCGTATGTACACTTAAATTTTGGGACACCATCTGTACTCTGGGTCGTTAAAGTCCTGCTAATCTTTTTTCTAAGAAAAAAACGTCGAAAGAATCTGAAAAAATTCTGAATTACTTTTATAATATTTTTTTCCATGATCCAATCATTTATTTAACCATTTATAGTGAACAATTTTTTTTTTACAATTTTTCTAATTCCAGAGATATTCGATTTGAAAATTGTGCCTTAAAAGACCCAGTGTGCAGAATTTTCGAATTTGGCGCCTTTTATAAATTATTCAAAGAATAATAATAAAAAATAAATCTTTGTTTTGTACTTTCGGAGGCTGAAACAATGTTGTAATAAGTTTTATAGCCATATCTGATAAAGGAGCTGAGAACAAAGAATGTTAAAAAATGGCTTTTTTGGCCTTTTAAAGTAGACTAGTACCTTAACGACTAACAAATTTTGTAATAGTTAAGGAATATTTAAATAAAAGTGCCAACTAAATATTTTTTTTTTTTACGAATAGTTAGTGCGTTGAGCTTTTTCGCTGGAGCTTCCGTTACAAGAAACGCCACGTTTCTTAAATTTCAAAATTAGACGGCGCATGCAGCGAAAGATCAATTTCGCGATATGCCTCAAGTTGCATACTCGAGAATCGAGAGTTTCGTTGCTCTTTCTCTTCGCTGACTGGTTCTCGGAATCCTGGATCAATTAAGCATACAAACTTAATGTATCCAATGTAATTTATCCGGACGTTCGACAAGTTTCCTCCAACGATTTCGAATTTCTCGTTATCAATAAATCGATAAAAAAACATTCGTTTTTTTTCTCCCCCGATTAATCTTGATGGTGAACGAGTCTCGCGGAATCACGAAAAGTGTTTGTGGCGATTGGTGGAGAAAAAAATCTGCTATGGAGCAAGATCAAGTCCTGATTTCTCTCTCTCTCTCTCTCTCTCTCTCTCTCTCTCTCTCTCTCTCTCTCTCTTGAGAGAGGCCTTCTCTGGTTTGTATACCCGGCAAAAGTTCCAATACGATCTCCGACCGGCTTTCGTAGCGGTAAGTGTAGATCGGAATCGGTATGTAAGAGGTGATCTCCCTTCTGCCTGACACTGGCCCGGAGGTGATCTTTCGTATTATATGTATATATGTGTATAGATATATCTATATATACATCAGGTTCTCCGTATCACTTACGCGTATGAGAACTTGTACGTGTGACCCGCTTTCGAGCAACCGCCTCTTCGGTTCACTTGGATTTCGGGAATAACAGGGCAATGAGAGTCAATAAAAGTGCAAACTCTCTCATTTATGGCGCAAGCCAAAGGACTTTCCTGCCATGAAATTTCCAAATTTTTTGACGATTCTTCCTTCCACAAAGGTTTTTATTGGAAGAATTCGGCAAATGATTCTTCATCGGCTCTTCTGAATATTACCGACACAGAAATAGAGACACGAAGGGCAAAAGTTCACCTCGATAAGTTCAAAAAATTGGCTTATTTCCCTTATTTGGTCATGTTCTCGTGGGAATTTGATTTCTTTAATCATTTAGATTTTATTTGATTTTCAAAATCGTGATCGGTGAGCGATTTTCCATCAGGGTTGCCAGTGAGTCACTATTGTCACTATTGGTCACTATTTTTAAATCGTGTCACTTTTCTCCCTATTTTCGAAATTTGTTCACTATTGTCACTATTTTTCGGAGCTCAGAAGCGGTTAGAATAGAGGTGCCGGTTAGAATAGGGGAAAAATTTCGAAAAATCATCAGAACCACATGAACAAAGCGGGGTTTTGAACCTTCAACAATTACGAAGAGAATGAGCGCAGTCTAGAATTGAAATTTAGAGTAGAAAAAAAATTAGTGGCCAGATTCAATTTTGGCCAAAATGCAAACAAAAATTTCGAATCTACCAAATAGTTTTCTCAAAAAATCAAGATTTTTATGAATTTTCATCAAAAACGTTTTACTCAATTTTAGCCCCATTCTGAAAAACCTCAAAATCGCAAAATTTCGCCTCTAACTTATTTAGACGAAAAAGTCACTATTATGTCACTATTTCTGTGAAAGATGAGTCACTATTTTACTATTTTTGACCCTCTGTAACGCTGGCAACCTTGCACTGAGAAAAAAGTTCAGTTAAAACAACTAAATCCATTTAGTTGAACAAAATTTAGGTGATTCAATATTAATTTGTTTGAAATAATGAAACTATAATTAATTCAACAAATGGATTTGGTTAACCATAAGATATGAGGTGAACGAAATTATTTGGTCAATTTCCAGTTACAGTGTAGTCCAATTTACACGTTACTGAGTTGCTGTACAGAAATATTTTGTTGATTTGTAGTATGTTTTAACTAGATAAATTTAGCTGTAACAAAAAAACAATCCGTATTTTCAATCACACAATTTATTTGGTACAAAGACATTTATTTCATTGAACTGAAACTTTGCCCGTTCAAGCAACGATTTAACCGATTTAACTAAAACTTCCACCGTATCTTTGTTGAATTACCAAAATGATCTCGTTGAACGTCCGGAAACAAATATTTGGTTGAGTCAAACAAATTTTTGCATTTTCGACAAAAGATTTTTCTCAGTGTGTCCATAATGAAACACTACCCTTTGGTTTATCGTTACAACGTTTCGTATTGCTATTATTCAAGAGATATATGTGGATTTAGCAACCAGCGAGTAATGTACCACTTGCTAAATGTACGGGATTGAAAAAAAAAAAATAAAGGATTATTATTTGCGCCACGACTTGCGTCTCGGTCGTCCATTTCACTCAGATGTGAAGCCACGGCCCGCGAGAGCGAGCATTCTTCGAGGCGTTACACGACCGTTTGCAACAATGAAAAAGCACACACTCTCCTTTGGCAATCCACACTACACGGATGCGTCAATTAATACCGGTATAATATGCGGCTCGCACCTTCGGTGTATCTCAAAGAAGCCTAAAAACTATGTCGGAGAAGTGGAGGCAAAATGGACCCCATCAAAAATTATTGAAAAAAATTGAAAATTCAAAAAAATTATAAAACGAAGAAATTATTATTATATTTAGCTTCGGTATAGCCAAATAAACTCAACCACGCAAAATCAGATCTAGATTTGATATTTTCATGGCAATTGATTTTCCGGTGGCAAAACGTCCACCTCCATAATCGTAAAAAAAAATTTGAATGCAACTACGATCGAAGGAAATCATTTGCTCAACTTTTTCCTCGTTTACTTTAATTTTCGAAAAAAATAAAAAAAATTAGGGTGGCGTCCGTTTTGCCCTACAGAATTTTTAGATGAAAAGCGACGAGTTTACACTTTCGGAAACGTTTTACCTGCGTTATCTTCTTACGGCGTCCATTTTGCCCCACCTTTCCACAATATTTATATATGTGTGTGTGTGTTAAACGAGGAAAAAGTTTCGAGAATAATATAGCACGTATTTCACGCGTACAACGTTCCATTGATTATTTCGCGCTCTCGACCATTCTTCTTGAATTAAAAAAAAAAATTTACATTATTATTGTTATTATTTTTTGTCTCTCACACTCTCTCCCCCGCTCGAACTTTCACGTGCACACGCTTCTGTGAACCATCGCCGTCATATTGTCCATATCTTTATTCATGGTTTTTCATCCGATGATTATATCAACGCAGGTTCTGAAAGGAAAATTGGACAATTAAAAAAAAATTGCAATGTCTTCATTCAATTCAATTTTTCATCGTTCTATAATTGACTATCATTAGTCGATTCTTAATTCTTATTATTCACAAATGGATATTTCAACGGGGCAATTTTCTCGGTAATTTTTACCTCTAAAATCACGAGCTCGATTGATCGAATCGTGACTCGACGAGTTTCAAGAAGAGAAAGAGAAGCAGAGATCCCATTAATCCGACTTGGCATGTTATATCGAAAGGTCAGTCGGTCGTAATATCTTGAATTTTATTGCATATCTTCTTCTACCTTTTCTTGCTCAATTCGTATGCATTTCCGTGGACATTGCGGAATCCACGTCAATAAAATTCGGTCGAAACGAAAAAACTATTTCTGAGTGAATCAATTAGTCTTTATTATGAGGGTCATTCCATGTCAAATCGACCAAGAGTTTGAATTGACCCCTTTCAATTTCTATGAAATTTGGTCAGAAGTTTTCGTTTTCAATAAAACGAAGTTCTACCAAAGGAAAAAAAAATTCAAATTTTTTTTTCGAAGGTTATGCGAAATTCAGAATTTCACAATTTTTCAAATCCTTCAAGTTCATTTCTTAAATATCTTGAAAACTATTATAGTTACCAAAAATCGTTCTGAATTCGTCTTAAAGAGTATACTTGTGGCATAGAAAAAAAAATATCCCGATAAAAAAATTTGAAAAAAAAATGAATTTATTAGAGAATTTTGAATTTTCAAAAATCGTGAAAATCCAAGGTCCGTATTTTATTTTTGGTTTAATTTTTTTTATATAATACCTTGTACTGATCTTAAAAGATCCTGAAATTGAAAACAAAAACACACCATCCTTAAAATTTCATGATCTTTGAAGATCAGTACAAGGTATTATATAAAAAAAATTAAACCAAAAATAAAATACGGAACTTGGATTTTCACGATTTTTGAAAATTAAAAATTCTCCAAATTCATCATTTTTCAAATTTTTTTTTAGGAATATTTTTTTTCCCGTAGCTCTAAGTATACTCTTCAGAACGAATTCAGAACGATTTTTCGTAACTATAATAGTTTTCGAGATATTTCAAAAATAAACTTGAAAGATTTGAGAAATCGTGAAATTTTAAATTTTGAATAACTTTTAAACAAACATTTTTTAATCTTCTTCCTTTGGTAGAACGCCGTTTTATTGAACATGAAAACTTATGGCCAAATTTCATTGAAATTAAGAGGGGTCTCGATTTCAGCTCTTGGTCGATTTGACATGGATTGACCCATAAGCATTGTTTATTTTCAAACAAACATTTGTTTATTCATTTTCCGAGGCGATCGGAAATGATTGTCTGACTTTATGATGAATAAGACCTTCGGTCCCCCAATTCTACACCCAGAAAAAAGATTTGAATGAAATTTTATATTTATTAAAAAAAATACATATTAACTAAATCAATCAGTCTGCCAATCTCAGTGAAAATCAGCGAATCAGAAAACAAATGAAACGACAATACTTTATCGAATTTGCGAGATATTTGAAGGGTGGATTTTTAAAATAAGGGTTCATTACCGGAACCTTTTTCACTCAATTTTTTTCCATCGAGTATTCATCCCCAATCGCGCTAAATTTTTTCGAAAAAGCATGAAAGGATATTCGAGTTCAAAAGCAATTTACCGTAACAAATGTCCCATTGTCAAAATAATGAACTTTCATTTCCTTCGCTTTGAACTCTTTTTTTTACTCCATCCACCTTTCGTATTTCCATTTCGAGTAATTTTCCACCGTTTTCTTTCGCTCTCGCGTATCATGAAACAAAGATATCCATCTTTTTCACGCGTTTCAGGGATGAGCATATTTCACGTTGTTCCTCGAGAACTCGTTGGAGAATCGTCGGAAAGCGTGGGATCTCGTATGTTTCGATGGTCCCCGCTCGTGAGAAAGATTTTTAACAAATGTTCACGGAGATACAAATATAAAAAAAAGTGCACACAGACACACGAAAAGACATTCGCTCGACAGCAGAGAGAATGAATAGTGCGGCGGGAGGAAAGATATCCCGGGAAAGAAGGTATTTGAATGTTGTGTGGAACGTAATATACACACGAGGTGTACAGAGAGGCCCGTAAGGGAATCTCAGGTGAACCGTTATGGCGTTTCGCCTCGCGAGAACGAAGACGAGGATGGGAGAATCTATGGAGACCGCGAGTTTCGTTTATAAGGAGGATCGCGAGGAACGTGCTGCGACGCGACGACATAACGAGCTGTACAAGAAGAACAACTCGTCCGCGATAAAACCACCTCGGTTAAGTTGAGTAGAGAGAGAAGAACCGAAGATAGGGATCGTGACGAGATCCGCTATAATACACGCGGGACGATTTTGTACCGGGGAAGGGAGCCGTTCCGTTTCGTAAAATCCGCACACGAACGCTACTTTGCACTTGTGATCCAGGGAGACTCGGTTTTTGCACTGCCTCGTCTCTTCCTGCATGAAATAAGTCGATGACATACCTAATTTCACTGACCTGGAGAGAGACCCTCGCAACTGTATCGAAAATTCCTTTATTGCACTCCGTGCGTAAAGTAACCACTTCTCGCACGCTTCGCTTCGCTGGGCGTGCGAGAAGCGGGCACTTTACGCACTCGTGCGATAATAGTACATTACGATACGAGTTGAAAAAAAGTTTCTCGCACGAGTATCGTATAAAATTTTATCGCACGAGTGCGTAAAGTGCTCGCTTCTCGCACGCGCAGCGAAGCGAAGCGTGCGAGAAGTGGTCACTTCACGCACGGAGTGCAATAAAATTTTGTACGATACTCGTGCGAGAAACTTTTTCTCAACTCGTGTGATTGCAGCATTCGCCTTCGGCTCATGCTGCAAACTCACACTCGTCGAGAAAAAGTTTCATCATACTCGTATCGTAATGTACTATTACCAATTTTTTTTTTCCAACATTCGCCATTTTTCACTCTTCGACAAGATTGGACACAAATTAATCGTAAAGCAGTCGATATTTTTAAAAATGGTTCATTTTTGTTATCAAGGCAGGCTACCACCTTTGGCTGCAATTTTTTTATGAGTTATTAATGCATTTTTTTTCACAAAAAAAATGGGTAGAAACAAAATCGGTTTGAGGCATTTATTACTATATCATTCGAGTTGACAAAATTTTTGTTTAATGTTGTAAACTTAAAAATAGTCTCTTGTAAGTGGCGCCAAAGTTTGAGCAGCACTTTCGGTCTGCGCGTGTCAAATTACTCATCCAATTTTAGAGTTGTTATATTATTTTTGGTGTACAGTTTAAGCAACTTCTTTTACCCTGAAAAATTCATTAAAAACTCATTAAAAAATTGTAGCCAAAGGTGGTATCCTGCCTTAAGGCGTTATTCTGTTCCAGAGACATACGTTTAGAGCGTTTTGGCGAACTTCATTAAAAAAAACAAATATTTTCTCCATTATTTTTTTTTACAACATATTTATTAATATTTGGACAATAAACAAAAAAAAATCGAGAAAAAAATTCAATAAGTTGGTCAATAAGCTGGTAAAGTTTGGGGTAAAAAAATGGGTCGTGCTGGTTGATACGATTATTGCAACCTTTCTAGTCATCCGATTCAAAATTTAAAAAAAAGCTTAATTAATAAGAATGTCTTTATAGCTCCTACCTCAGAGAAAATGGAAAAAAAATCGCCAAATGGTGGCGTCTGAACAAAAAAGGCGTTTTTCGACTTTTTTTTCAAAGTTTTTAATTTGTTTACAATAAAAAATAAAAAATTGATACAAAAGTGGTAGGGGCGATAAAGAGATTATACATTGAAGATTGCAGGTAAAAAATTTGAAGTAAATCGGTTGAATAGAACTTGAGATATCGTGTCAACCGTGTTGAGAAAAGTAGTTTTGAAAAAAAGTTGCTGCGTCACTAAAATAGCTGTAACTCCGTAAATTATTGGAATTAAAAAATTTCCTTTCGACGATATATTCTTAAAGGTCCAAACTTTAAGAATATGCAAAAAAAAATTGATTTTTTCAAAATTGTGGACCCCTCTTTAGGGGAAAGGAAAAAATCAACATAACCTTAAAACCTTTTCGGCTAATATTTTTCTTAAAGGTGGTTTGGAATAGAAAACATAGTAGTGGATTAGGATAATAGTAGCCGGACCCACTAATTTTTTTAAGATTTTTTTGAGTTGTTTTTAAGAAAAATGTGCCAAGAAGTTTGAGCTCCGTCTCTTTTGCAAATGGGGAAGCCTCCCCTTGTATTGGAAGCACGTGAATTTAGGTAGAAATTTTTCGGTTGTACTTTTACAATTGACAGCGTGTTACATTGTAGAGTCGTTCGTGTACAATGTAAGATGGATAACAGAGAGGATCACGACCTCGATCACGACTTAGAAAGGATTGGATTTATATATCTCAAGTAGGTAAAAGGCTTTTTGTGTCGATTACATGCGCGAAACGGTTGAAGTTCACGTTCCCTGGATAGGTTCAACGTCCTTATATATCGTATGTGTGCGCTCCCGTCCCCGATGATGTTGAGGCCTCTCGGTGATGATATTACTCCTTCGCGATCCGTCCGAGCTCACCCTCGCTCGGTTGCCCTCATGTATGTAGATATATGTATTACACGTTATGTACATATATTTATATATGTACATAACATAGCGCAGAAATGCGAGAACAAACGCGAACAAACAAAATACGGGATCATTGTTACAAAGTTCATTACATTTCTCGGAAAAAAGCGTTTGCGATCGTTATATCATGCATGGGGAAGGGATATATCATGAATTATATATGGTATATATATATTGAAGATAGAGCTCATGAAGGCGATATTTTAGGTTTTTTTTAAATTTCCACGATATATCTGATAGTTAATTAATTAATTAATTAATTAACATGTTAATTTTTCCATAAGGGATACATACTTAATAAATTTTCACCCATCAACATTTCCTGAAAGATTAAAAAAATAATGTTAATCCTTTGACATTATGTTTTATGAAAAATATTGAAAGTTGTTCAAAGACCATCAATTTTTACACATATTTTGTGGAGTCATTGAAGAGACTTTGAGTCATTAAAAAAAATGATTCATTCTTAGTCACGACGAATCGTCGTTGATTCTCAATAATACAGTTAGCGAAATTCGATAAAACACGGTTTTCGCATTAATGCTCAATGCATCGAATTTGCCTGAGGCGAATTTCTGGTGGAAATTTCTGGAATTGCGACGCACCTGTATAAAAATGCGCAAGCGGCTTGTATGATGTTGCGTACATGAAAATAAAGCACATACACGTACCTACACATATATATGGAAGGCAGGTGCAAAATGGGCCGTGGAGGCAAAATGGACACCATAAAAAATTATTGAAAAAAAAATGGAAAGAAATTAGGAACAAAGGAATCATCAATAAATTGCCATAAATAAATCTAAATAGACTCATCCACAAAAAACAGATCTCGATTTCGACATTTTCATCACAGAGTCCCGTGAAGAGTTGATGGAAAATGTTGTGAAAAATTGTCATTTCCATCGTATTAAAAATAACCCCCCCCCCCCCCCAACATACTCTATAATAGTATTATGGCTACCCACTTTTACTAAAATACTTTGCTAATTCGAGGGTCAAAGCAAAATAAGGTCCCGGGGGCAAAATGGTCCACCTCCATAATAGCAGAAAAAAAATTACATAATGCAACTAAAAATTGAATTTCGTCAAAAATTTAATTGCAAAAATAGGCCGAACAGCTTGGTCCAAGTATCTTGGATATTAAGGGGACGTGAGAAGTGAGGGAAATCGTTTTTTCAAGGTTTTTCCGCGCTTACTTGAATTAAAAAAAAAAAATTTTGCCCCCGACAGTGTTTTTTTTTTGGACACGTAATCTAATCGATGAAAACAGTATTTTTGGGCGAAAAGCAACGAGTTTGCACTATGCGTAGCTTCCTAACTGCGTTATCTTCTTATGGTGTCCATTTTGCCCACAATTCCCCTATATTTATATATGTATATAAGGTCGGCACACAGTTCATTGATCTCGCTACGAGTCCCGAGGGTTCGTCGGTGTACGCGGAGGTTTTCCACTCCAACACCGCAGTTATTCTTGTTGTCCAACGTTGCAAATGCATTTTGGCACCGGGAGATTGTGACCCATTTTCAACCGTCGATGGATCCTCGCGCTGCAGAAACACCGACAGTTGTGATCTACGAACAGCTGATCGGTGAAATTCACAAACATATACATGAAAAAGAAAGGGAATCAATTAACTTTTTCCCCTCGTTAATTACGACTCACTAACTGTGACGATAATCATTTTACAAGTATCGGCATTAAATTGTAGATCGTTCAGGATTTTTTGTAATTCATTTTTTCGACATGCCAATTATTGTTTCGGTATTATTTGTAGTATTTCATTTCACCGTTGGAAGTTTTTACATCATAGATATGTATGTAGGTATACCTGGGCTAATACGGCGAAACTGAATGATTTACCATAGCCAAGTGTGATAAATCCTTCAGTTTCACCGTGTCAATCCGGTGTATCCTATACAAGAGTGAATGAATAATGAACAATATTTGTGTTAGTCGTGTTAAATGAATGGCATAACGATAAAGAACGATATTAATGACTCGGACGATGATTCTTGGTTTTCGTGAAAGTCTGTTCTGGATGGTTGCACGGATAACATCGGTGACACAGTGATTTATTTAGGTATATATATATATATATATATATATATATGTGTGTGTGAGAGAGAAAGAGACCTTGATGATTAACGAAATTGCTGGGTTGGATGCAATACAATGAATCCTTTCTCATTCCTCTCTCTTTTTCAAGTATTTCATCCCTCCTACTTTTTGGTCCCAGCATTTTTTATCGTACTTATCACTGAAGATTTACAGTGTATATATGTATATACTATACATATATAGGGTGTTCTTCATTATTGGAGTCACTTTTGTTTGGAATCCTTTCAAAAAACTTTGATATTTTGCCAAAGTACCATCAAAAAAGACTGTCCCCGAATTATTTTAGATTTTTTTATTTCAATCCCAATTATGTCTCAGATACTCCATTTTTATTGTACGTCTTGGAAACTACAATTCGTAGAGAAAAAATTCTTCGCCTTGATTGAGAGAATTTTTTTTCACCTGCTTGATGAAATTCTCATCGTATTGATATTAATCCTGTAAAATCGATTTTAAGCTAAAATAATAAATGAAAACAATATTTTCCAAGAAAACTTCATTATTTTTTGCCATATTCACTGAGTTTTATGTTCGGTACAATAATTGCCAGAATGGAAGCTTTTGAAGTATCTGAAAACAGCCCAAAGATCTAGTAAATTTCGCAGTGAACTGAGAGTGGTATTTTTTAAACATTTTTTTAGAAACAGTAAAAATTTCACGAAACTTATAAAATTAGGATTGAAATCTTATCGGAAATGTTAGAAAAAAATAATAGTTTTCATCCTACATTATATTTATTTGACTATTTGTATTTTTTGAGATAGTTGAATAAAAAAAAGCCGTACTTTCAAATCATTGGATTTAAGGATGTTGAGTCCCAAATCGCAAATGATGAGAAAATTCTGAAAATTTGATATGTTTTTGGATGAATTATTTAAGAGGTCGTGTAAAAATTTCACGACGATTAGGAAGCTCGTTATCGAACAATTAACATTAACAAATTAAATTAAATTAAATGTAGTCTTATGAAAACTGATATAACTTTGCGACAAGTTTTTTTTTGACCTCTCAATTTTTTAATATCTACACTATATTGAAAGCAAAGGAAACAAAACGAAGTTTATTGATAAATATTTTTTGATTTGTTAACAAAATTGTTTTTAACAAAATGTTAATATTTTAATAACGTCCTAATCGTCGTGAAATTTTTACACGACCTCTTAAATACTTCATACAAAAACATACCAAATTTTCAGAATTTTCTCATCATTTTTCATTTTAACCCTTAAGGAGGTTGAAGTAATAATGATAGAATTCTGAAAATTTAATATGTTTTTACATGAAGTATTCAGAAGGTCGTGTAAAAATTTCGCCATGATTAAGAAGCTATTTATTGAACAATTAACATTAAAAGATTTCACAGGGACTCAACATCCTTAATTTCTGTAATCAGTCGCAAAAAAGTCCTTGAGAAGTTGTAAAAACTGTTAAGTCTACTAGCCTACTTTAGAAGGCCAAAAAAAGCAAATTTTCAAGATTTTTGTTCTCAGCTCCATTACCAGATATGACTATAAAACCGTTTTTATAACATTGTTTCATCCGTCGAAAATAGAAAAAAAAATTGATTTTTTATTTTGATTTTTTGAATAATTTATAGAAGGCGCCAACGTCGAGTCTTCGAAAATGTCTTTTCCCATGGCCGACACTTAATCTCAGGATTGGCAAGTCTGAATGGAAAAAAATTAAAAAGCTTTTGAAAGAGGAAGAACTCTAACACAACAATTTTTACCACCATTAATGAAAAATCGATTTTAAAAAAATGGCGTATGTTTGAAACAAATTGTGAAAAACTCAAATTTTCGTTTTCATTTCAAACATCCGCCATTTTTTTAAAATTGATTCTTCATAAATGGTAAATTGTTGTATAAGAAACCTTCCTCTTTAAAATGCTTTTTTATTTTTTTGTTTCATTGTCGGACTTGCCAACCACCTTAAAGATGTTGAAATTTCAAAAAAATGTTTGTAAGGATAATACAGGATAATGTCCCATATACGTCCCATATACAGGACACCTTTTACATTCGCAGGAATGCGTTCTCCTATGATTACGTTTTCAAATTGATCGGTAACTAGAGAAGCTTTCTAAATCGGTCTCCACTGAATCGGGTCAAATGCACGACCAACCGCACCGCCTCCAAAACATTTTTCAGTGACAAGTAATCAAACTAATTCGGAAAAAAAAACAAATGCAATTCATTCGAATAAATTTGTCTCCTCTCGAATGGAATTCATTCGAATTACAAACACTTTTTCAGGCAGATCATACATCTGCCTAAAAAAATGTCTGTACATTTCTTTCGAACGATGCCCGGAAGAGCACCAAAGCGAATTCTTCGTCATCAGGATACTTTCGTGTCCTGACGCATTGACTTTTTTATCCTCCATCTGCTTTTGCACCCTCTGTCGATCGAGTTTCCTGCCTCGAATTACCTTTTTTCGGTTCGTTTTTTCATCATCGATATCGGTTTCTCACTTGTTTCCGACCGGATACGCGTGTAATTGTAATTTGGCGCCTCTCAAGATACATATTACAAGAGCTATAATTTCTCGTTACTAAACTCTACTCTCTTTTTTGGTATTTTTTTTTTTCACAATTGCCATATAGACTTTATTCTCAGTTTTTGGTCTCGGACGTCTGTGAACGCCTTTCGCCGGATGTGCTCTCTCAATGTCTCGCCCAGTGCGGATAGAGCGTCTTGAAAATTTTATTTCCCCTTTCTGTTCGCAATTATCAAGCCGATTAATTGAGTTATTATGAGGCGAAAGTACGGCGCGTGTGTGCTTATATGCATCACCTCCTCTCTCTCTCTCTCTCTCTCTCTCTCTCTCTCTCTCTCTCTCTGTTTTCCTCTCTTTTGACGTATGCCGATTCGCTTTCTTCTTCCTCAGCGTTCGCTCGATTTCGTGGCACAAAACCGCACTATTCCGCTGTGCAAAATTGGCTCTCTTCCAACTGGGTCCCCGTTTGCTGTTCCGTTCGCACTATAAAGCTCCCTCGTCCATCAGCCCAGTGATTCTCGTCGCGAAACGATCCTTAAAAATCGTAACGAGCGTTTCCACTCTGTTACGACATCAAGCTCAACATTTTCCGACAAAAATTGAAACTTACACTTTAAAAAATGTTATTAAATTTAATATAGAAAAGTATATGAAATTTCAAAAACAAGTATTCGAAATCGAAATTAATATAGGGGAAAATTAACAATTTCATTTTAAATTTAATATTTGTATATTAAAATTGAAAGATGAACGTTCAAAATTCAAATCCCCGTATATTAAAATGGTTTCTATATGCTTTTTCGCAATTTTAAGATACGTTATTGGAAATTAATACACTTATTTTCCAAAATTACAATGAATGTCAGCGGCCGTGCTAGTTGACGCATCCACCACTATGCGTCGCATGCGCTCGGACCTCTGTGTCCAAACGAAATAGGCAAATGACGGTGTTATATACCGGACAGCCAGCGTGCTCAATATACTTATCTGGCGCAGAGGTTACCGTGATGATAAGGGGGTTCCTCCGGGGCGAAGTTCTTCCATTTATTGCACTTTCGGTCGAGCTGACCCTTGCGAATATCCCTGATGTGGATATCTCGGGTGTACAATTTTAGTTGCACTGTAATAAATTTTCGTATTAAAATTAATAAAAAATATGAAGTTTTTATGCATATACCGTATACTAAATTTCATATACAATGTATACAGTAATATTCCAATATAAGTATATGAAAAATCAAATAACTTCTTTTAATTTTAATACACAAAAGAATATTAATTTTCATATCTTTTTTCATGATTCTGCTTTAAAAATCATACTACGTATTGGAATTTTAATATACGAACTTATATTAAAATTTAAAGAAGTTATTTGATTTTTCAGAAACTTGTATTGTAATATTAGTATACACATGTATATGAAAATTAATATATTGTATATGCATAAAAACTTCATATTTTTTTATTAAATTTAATACAATTCAATGGTAATTAACCCTCCGTCTGTACACTGGGTCTTTTAAGGCACAAGCCAAATTTTCAAATCGATTATCCCGGAATTAGAAAGATTGTCAAAAAATTTTGTTTACTATAAAAATGGTTAAATAAATGATTGGATCATGAGAAACATGTAAAAGTAATTCAGAATTTTTTTCAGATTTTTTTGACCTGTTTTCGCAGAAAAAACATTGGCAAGACTTTAACGACCCAGAGTACAAATGGTGTTCCAAAATTTAAGTGCACAGACGTGCGACATTTGATAATGTTCGATCGACCGATGAATTTTTTTTTGGTCAATAAAATCCAATTTTTTTATTCTGTTTTATTATGTTTCTCTCAATTTCGCATAAAAATTAATATTATCACTTTTTATATTAGCCCTCAAACGCTAACGATGGGCCATACGTGTCCCATCGTTTTGTCAACATTGTTGAAAAAATGCCTGCACGTCTCCATATTTTGCATAAAATTGTTATTAAATTTTTTTTTCGGGTGGAACTAATTATTATCATTTAGTTAAGGGTTCAAAGAAAGCACATGAATTTTTTCAGATTTTCTTAAAAGTTTTTAAATTTCGAAATAAGCGAAAGACACGAACGACCCACCGTTAGTTTACGAAGGTTAATTAAATTATAGTTAATACAAAAATTCTAATATTAAATATTCTAATTTTAAAAACAATAATCTATGCGAAATATATGAATATAATAAAACAGAACGAAACAATAGAATCTTATTCGATAAAAATAAATCCTTCGGTCGATCGGTCATTTTCAAATGAATATCATTAATTTATTATTAATGATATTCATTAAATAAATTTTAATATTAGTTGATATTAATCAATAATAAATTAATTATATTAATTTTTATATTAATATAATTAATACAAAAGGCCAAAATAAATTTTTAAACTATGCAGTTGAACAATAATTTGGTTTCGTTCGTTCTGTCAATGCATTGTAGGACATTAAAAAAAATGTAGATAAAAAGATTTGCATGCTTGTGAGGGTATTATCGCTATAGGGGAGTCAAAAAGGATTCGCGCGAATTTATTCATCGAAAACGACGAAGGTAAAATTTATCGTTCGGGTGTCAAATGGTGGATGGATGTTTGCAGGAGTTGAAATATATGATATGCTGGAGGCAAAGGTCGAGACGCCGGATTGTCGGCGTAGGGAGAGTTCCCTCGTGCAGCATATACATATGTATATGAGGCGTTCCATCCCAAATCGGACAGTTTAAAAAACTTTTTTTTATTTCCTCAACTTTTATACATTTTTAGTACTTATCAAAAGACTCTTTCTGTTAAATTTTGATATTTTTTCGATTACCCGTTCACAAGATATTGAATTTTAACAAAACCGCTCTTTTTCTGTTTTTTGGTTATAACTTTAATAATGGTCCAAATTAAATGTTTTTTTTTCCAAAAATTTGGTTCTCTTTATGGCCTTTTGATAAAAAAATATTTGACGTGTTTTTGAATAAGATTTTTAAGTTTTAAACTTTGAATCGTGTTTTCAAAAGTGAGTGCATGTTTTGATTTTTGTTTTTAATTTTTACTTTAAACTTTTATTTATTCAATAACTTTCAGAACTTTTGTTACTGTATAGTATTTTTTAAATAATTTTGAATTAATGTTCACACTTTTTTTTATCGTCAACAGATTTTTTTAATTAATAATTAATCGATGAGCAAATAACAACAATTCAAGAATTGTATGACTGGGCATCGAACCCAAATAGTCTATCGAATATTGCTGTCAAATTTTCACCTGAGGAACAATATTTGGGATGGAACGTCCCATGTACATGGTCTCTCGTAATAGATATCGATTTCGCCGGCCCAGGTGAGAGCGCACCGTCAAAGTTCCACGCAATCTCGCGTATTCCGTCATCCCACACTCGCACATACGTTGCATTTCATCGTGGTAAACAGTGCAATCATTGGCTACACAACAGTAATTGGCCATCTTGAAAAAAGTCCATCCGCAATAAATATACAAGATTGCCAATGTTTTGGATTTTTTGCTTTCAAAATACGTTATTAAAAAGCTTCAAAAAAATTATTTGACTTTGTCGATCTTGTCAAATTTGGTTAAGAAATAAGTTGAGCTGAAAAATTCTATACAAATAATATAATCATGGAGGATGTATCGACTTTCAAGAAGGATAGATCGATGACATTATCGAAATTTCATTCAATTTTTTTGCGACTTCTAAAAAATCTCCAAAAATTATTCCCCGTTGATTTTGAAAAATGAGAAATCGATTAGATTTTTGAAATTTCATTCAATTTTTATTTGCGAGTTCTTGAAAACCTTCATAAATTATTCCTCGTCGTCAGATGTCGACGATTTTATCAAATTTTGATAAAAAATAATATTGAGTTGGCAAGATCTGTACAATCAATTAATCATCGAGCATGTATTGAGTTCCAAGGGGGAAGCGATAAGATTATCGAGAATTCATTCTTTCTTTGTTTCAAACAATTCGATCTGTTTATTTGGAAAAATCATGTTTTAATTAAATTAGAACGCTCAATGCAAAAAAGCAGCTGAATTTTTTATACTGTCTCAAAATATCTCCTTTATATCACTCAGTACAATAATGGACGCTTTTACGTCCGCAAGCGGACGTGAAAACGTCCATATTGCACCTCATGATATAAAATATCGTACATCACTCGGCGTAAAAACATTTTCGGACTCGTGTGATTGCAGGACTCGCCTTCGGCTCGTCCTGCAAACTCACACTTGTCAGAAAATGTTTTTACGTCCTCGTGATGTAATGTGCTATTTTTGTTCTCGCGTCTATTCTAAACAGACTGCATAGTCTAGTCTAGATAGTTGTGTCCTTACACCAAAGTGATGTTAAAAATATCAAATTGGTAACAAGAGATTTTCATTATCAAAATACTCTGAAAAATTGTCAACATCATTAAGAAGCTCGTTATAGAAAAATCTCAATTTCAAAATTTCAAAATAACCTGCAGTGTGATGAAATGTAAACCGATTTCGTTAATCTATTATTCGTATTCTTACTATTGAAAAAAAATGATGGATCGACGAAATTGCTTTGGAAATTAGTTTCGTTATTTTGAAACTAAAATTTTTCCAAAAATGACTTTTCCAATTTTCTTGAAATTTTTACTGATTATTTTGACAAAGAATGTCTCTCGTTATCAACAATACCACATTTTTAACATTATTTGGTTTAATGACGGAACTACCTTAAGCGGTTAATGACTGTAACATGCTGGGAGTGCATAGCGTGACGACGAGAGCTTCTGGCTCCTCGGCGCACTCACCCGAACTTCGGGTTATCGATTATTCCTAACGCTTGGACTTGAAAGAAAAAAAAATAAACATTGAAAAAAAATTACTCATATTTCAGACCGTTTAAATAATGCAGAAATTCCATAAAAATGACGATACATTTTTTTTAAAAAGCGTCCTTTATATTATTGCAATTTGAGTTTTTTTTCATGGGGTGTATGAGAGACACTGCGATGAGTCATCTGTCGAGACAAGGTGACTGCATACAGTTTTTGATACCCATGTGCATACAGTAGAACCTCTTTTTCCAAAGCCTTATAATTAAACATTTAATACGGATGAAATTGTCAAACAATATAGAAAAAATTATCGAATTATTCAATGAAGTTGTTTGTCTATTAATTAACTATATTCTCCTGGAGATCAGGATCGTTTTTTGGAGCATATTCAGGATTGGCGGAACCTTTTTCATAACCTTAAAATTTCGTTTAAATCGAGGACAAGAAGTTTTGCAATATTGGAACGATTTTCAAAAAAACATTGACAAATCGATATTTTGAGGATTCGTAATTCAGAGCCTCATTTTGAATTTGAATTTTGAATTTGAATTGAGAATTTGAATTGAGAATTTGAATTGAGAATTTGAATTGAGAATTTGAATTGAGAATTTGAATTGAGAATTTGAATTGAGAATTTGAATTGAGAATTTGAATTGAGAATTTGAATTGAGAATTTGAATTGAGAATTTGAATTGAGAATTTGAATTGAGAATTTGAATTGAGAATTTGAATTGAGAATTTGAATTGAGAATTTGAATTGAGAATTTGAATTGAGAATTTTAATTTAGAATTATAATTTTTAATTTGAATTTTGAATTTGAACATTAGACATTTTTAGAATTAGATTTATCCTGATATCTTAATTATTATTTGTGCTAAAGAACTTTGAAAATTGTGGAAAATTTTGAGAAACGTCGGTTAAATGGAGGTCGGCTAAGCGAGATTCTACTGTACATGTAATATTGCTCACTTTATACACAGCAGCTCTAGTAGCCATTCCATATTTTATGACTGGCTTTCAGAGTTTCGTTTTTTCCTCATGTCGGTCACTCGTTTGTCCCCCGATCTCGTTCCATCGATCACATCGCGACTTACCCACAAATTTCCTATTTTATCAACTGTTCTCAGCCTGACCGCCAGAGCAGCTCGTTCAAACACTTTCAAAATCAACTTTACATGCCATAAATAAACGAATCATCGTAATTTTCAATCAGTGAATTAATAAATAACCTTATTCGATATCGTAAAAATTGACTTTTTTATTAGCAAGAAACGAAAAGTATTTTTATAGTTCTGCTCATTATTTTGCGCAAATGCAAAACAAAAAATAGAGCTGAACTATTGACAATAAAAATTATGCTTCTCGTTATTGATAACACTTTTATATTTTTTGTATACTTGTTACCGTTTTCTCACTTCAATATAATCATTAATATTATAATAATATGCATTAATATTAATATCAATAAATATAATTATTAATTGAATAATTGTTAACGTTAATTATTTAAAAATTGAATTTTTTATCTTATTAAGAAATGGACAATAATTCTGCATTTAAACTGATTTTTTTTAACAAATAGGAAACTTGAAGAATCCCTTCACACCAGATAGTCAACGAATAATGTTTGTCAATTGCGAATAAAAATTACAGTTTTCGTTATTGATTCGCGATTATTATCCATCTTAACGCCACGAAGGTCTTCCATGACAAAGATTATCATTCCGATTTCACCAGGTCTATTTTCATCCTTTTACCATAAATCAACGGAACATGCGGCATGCCTCCATATGTCGCGTTCTCACGTCGTTGAAATACTTTGCATCGTGCATAACTTTATTTTTCATGAACGCTGTACACACATCGCATATCGTCCGTGTGTGATTTAGGTACCTCTGTTCTCCTTTTTATTTTACCTCTTCGTGAATACAGAGACGCAAATGGGGTCGAGAACGTTTGTTAAAAACACCCTCTCCTCTGTCGTGCATACATGTGCCTGGATGCAATCTCCGTTGAATTAATCGACACGCGACGACCGTGAAAAATGTAACCAGAGAGGCCCCGAGAGAGGTCAGATTCGATATAGGCCTCGCTTTTGCCCATTACAGTGATTTTGACGCTTGATTTCACCTCTTTCTTCATAGATCTATATATGCATTTATTTTCGAGAGCGAGCATTGATCGATTGAACCCACCAAAGCCCACTTCCGCCAAGCAAAAGGGCGTCATTAGCACTTGTGCCTAGCAAAAGGGCGTAATTAGCCCTCCTGCCGAGCAAAAGGGCGTAATTAGCTTGATTTAAAAAGCAGAAGAGTGGAATGCTCGACCTTTTCCCGGGATAAAGTCCATTTGAGTTTTTATGTTCCAGGCTTTCATCAGTGCGGTTGTAAACAATCGTTTAGCACTTTAATGATGATCGATCTGCATGTAGATCCTTCCCCATTCAATTTAATTTCATATCTCATTGGAATGTTTGTTTCTGCACGATTTTATCGCTCTTTTATGACGGCTTCGCCATTTTCCATCAAGTAAAATAATTCAATAATTCGATAAATTTTTTTCGTGTTTTATTGATACTTTATTGATATATCTTTCCAATCGATACTCGAATATTTGTCGAAATGTGGATAAAAATTCAATTGCACCTTTTTTTTGATTGCCCAAAAGGATTTATAAAGATCTTTTTAAGCATAGAGTTTATTTGCACGATATTATCGTCTCGTCTTTTCAAAAGGAATTCTTTGACGAATTATACGCATCGCTGTTTCTACCCCATAACCGCACTCTCTTGACTTTGCCCAAAGGGTTCAAGAGTCACCCTTGTCGTCTTTATACGACCACCATAAACGAGAAATTTTCCTCCGGTGAATTTCCACCCCCTTTTTCGACCGTAAAGAAATTTCAACCCTGCCTCAGTTATACCATCATGAACCAAGAAGCTTTGGGATGAATTCATCGATAAGACGGCAAATAGTTTAGGATTAAAAAATCGCCAGGAAAGCGAAAATCATCTGCGAATTTAGTGAAAATCTTTAGTAATTTTTAAGCCTCTTGCGAAGAATGGAGAAGCCATTAAAGCTTATTTTCAACCCCTCTACTTGCATCTGCTGTAACATTTTCTCTCATAAACCCTTCGTTGTATCGGCAAATAATTGCAAAAAAAAACACTTTCTTCTATAAAAACCATCTATGAACGTGCGAATGAATTTTTCGTCCAGACTCATCATTCTCAAAAGTCGTCTACTGAAAGGAAAACAGCAACGATCGTGGAGACTTTGAGGCTTCTAATTGAAAAAAATGGGGCTAGAGAAACTCTGAGCTCATGCAAAAGCGTATAATAACTGTTTACCCTTGATCGCGAGTTTGCAGGCTCTTATTTTGTGAAGAATCTTGCAAAGGGCCACATGGCAACTGCTCTGATTCCCGGAAATTACTCTCACAAAAAAACGTCTCTGCCATTCGGAATTTTGGCGTTAAAAAAAAGCTTTGAAAGCAGCTGCTTGGTTTTCTTTGGCTATCTCCTGATTTTCCATGTATTTTTTTTGTTTTGTGGTCTCGTTGTTATAAAAAAAAGAGGGAAAAGTTGAGTTAAGTTACATTCTCTACCCTTGGAAAACTTTTTCCCCTTTTGCTTCTATATACGTCACTACAACTGATAACACGACTCTGTGTAGTTGTACAACTATATACTTGAAAGCAAATCTATATTTACATCTATATGACCATGCACAAATGTATACAGGCCAATAACAGGAGAGATGGAACATCATGAGGGGAAAGCTTTGTATTACTTGAAGAAATCGATTGAGCGGAACGCCCTTATTTAAGGTGTGGAAAATAAGAAAATCGAAAAGTTAAAGAAAAAACAATCACATTAAAGTAGATATTTGGAAAATGTCACTGGTTCATTTATCGTGTATTGGCGTTGAATAAAAATTCCTCATGACAATGTTTTCCAAAAAATATTTTCGGACGTACAATTATCCAAAAGTTGATAAATGGAAAATATATTTGCAGTATATGAAATATATTTTAGGTCATCAGTCAATTTTTTAAAAAGTTTTTTACAAAACGAATATATTTTAGGTTTGTATATCTTGAACATACATCTCGAAATATATTTACCAAATATTTAACTCTTAACAAAAAATATATCAAACTATTTTTTGCCACTCACAATTCGTTCGACGTTTCGAATTTGAAGGTTTTTTATGCCAGTTACGAATTCTTAGACAAGTATCAAAATTAAGAATTGCCATTCGATATTATTTATTGATAATTAAAGTAAACTAACTTTCGAAAAATGATCCGTTAATTTTGAAAAATATTCACGACTACTGAGAGAAATATATCGAGTGATATACATATCTAACGTGCAGTACTCCTCCTCGTTTCTATACCAGAAATATATCATAGATATATTGCTTGCATATATTTAAAATATATTACAAAATATATTTACCAAATATCTAACGTTTAGCAGAAAATATATTGCACATATATTTTTCTTGTTATTCAATATATTTATTTATGAATATAAAAGTAAGCTAACCTTCGAAAAACATCCGTTAATTTTGAAAACTATTTACGACTACTAATACAAATATATCGAATGATATATCTAAGATATAGTAATCAAGTATATCCTCTATAATATATCCCAATAATATAAATCCAAAATACCAGAATCTTCATTGAAAATATATCTGATACATCTGAAATATATCCCACGTATATCCTCCCCCTTGAATATATCTCGGACATAAAATATATTTTCTATTACGTCGCAGAATACTTTATTTATGGGAGATAAATTCATCACAGCTTTCATTGATCGTGAGACTCGGATACCGAAGAAACCCGTTTGGGACAAAGTGTCCCATCAATTCTGGAATTATCATATACCCACTCCTATATATCAATGTGCACACATATATATATATATATATATATATATATATATATATATATATATATATCGATATATACACATATCTGTGCGGAGGCGCAGCGAAAGCTCGCGCAATGGCGTCGCGACGCCGGCGCCGTCGTTTCGATCGATCCTCTTTTCCCTTATTCCCCCCCCCCCCTTACCCTCCCCCCACATACACAAACCAACATTCAAAAGCACAGACGCATTTTGTAGAATCTTCTCTTTGTGTGTATTGCGGCTCTATAAACGTTTCTCGCTCTATATCTATCCGCGCGGTGAGACACTCCGCACGGCCAAGTCGAGCAAAAACTACACCAGCCGCACACATCTCGGGCCAGCTTGGCCCGGAACGTATCCACCGTCGTGATTAGAAGGAAGAACGTAAAAAAGAAGAGAAAAAAGCGCAAGCTCATGCACGTGAAAGCTGCATCGTCGTTCGCTCCGAGAATGTGACCACCGGCTGCGACACGTTATCATCGTCGTAGATCAAATATTGCGAAAAAATCGGCGTGAAACTCGCGAGAAAATGTGACGCTAAAGAGGCAAAGATAGCGGAAAAATGGGAAAATAAGCTGCGACGAATTTTATCCGGAAGGGAAGAAATCTTCTCAATCGTCGAGCTTTGAGAGGAAAAATTACTGCCGCAAAGGCAACCAAGGTCGAATATCCGGTGGAAAAATCGGGGTTGTAAACGAGGAAAAATTGTGAAAAATTTTCCGTATGAGAGAATAAAAAATAATCGAAGAACCGACCGCGGAATTGCCGGCGAAAAATTTTCGCGACACGTTTAAAGGGCGTTTCACAATGTTGGGAAAGTGAGACGTTTTGTGCGCGTGTCTGTTGTCTCACCGGCTTTATTCACTATCGAGCATTCTCCCCCTCTCTCCCACTCTCTTTCTCTCTCTCTCTCCTTCTCTCGCCTTTTTTTCGCCTATTCTCACGCGGAAATCACTCTTTGACCTTCGATCCTCGTTATCTTTGACGTCGTCTGGCGATAAGGCGCGTTCATAGCGATTGGCAAAAAAAAAATTTACATCTATATACACTTTGAAAAAATGGATTATGATGACTACGAGTACGATTTCGAGATGGAAGAGTTCGCTGAGAACGAGAAGTACGCGCGTGGCATTCCGGTAAGGAAACGTAATAAAAACGTACACAAATATACACACAGATACGAAAAAAACAAACGCACGTTTGGATGGATGTGGAAATGATTAATTTGGCATTATATTGTACGAGATGAGAGACACGCAAACGCAATGTTCTTGCGTTTGTTCCGCAACTCCACTTTTTTTCGCACGTTTCCTTCACGTGTTCGTGGCTCGAAAATGAAAACTCATGGCTAAACGCAACGAGCAAAAGACATAAAACTCCGCTTCCGTGTGATGAGTCATGTATGACTGTGGCAAACTGACAGAGCTTTTCCTTCTGCTCTTGTGTGTGTGTCTGCTTTTGGCTTCACACTGACGTACGACTACTGTCATTCGTTTAAATCTCACTCTTCTGCTCCATATGTATCTGTACATACTAGACTGATTCAAAAAAAGCGACTATTTTTTGTTTTTCGAAAAAACATATTAAATATTTTCGAGGACGTGAAAAAAGATGCCTGTTAAAAGCAGAGCTCTTAATATAAATATTTAAATATGTCTCATCGCAAATTTCTATTTCCCATTTCAATAACACGGGAACAAAAAAATTCAAACTTTGAAATTGTATATCTCGGCTTCAAGTCAATTTTTACTTGATATATTTGCAGACTATAAAAAAATTGGCTTAGTGGAGAATCCATTATTTCAAATGCATTTTTATTGATACAATCTATCATTATAGAGTGATTGAACGAAATAGTGTAGATATTGATATTTTATCATTATTAATCGTAGATAGGGAAAAATAATAAAATAATCTCGTTTTGATACTGCGAATAAGATTCCAGGAACAAAGCAGTATCATTGCTTCGTTCCCAAAAATCATGCCCGAATCGAACTGAAAAAGTACTCATTGGCCATAGAAACGTCGGTGTATCCAAAGAAATTAATTCTTTTTTGCAATCGAGAGACTTGATTAGCCTTTTACTTTAATTTGAATAGACTTTATCGGTGTACATGGGTCCACTGATAAAGTTTATTAAAATGTACAAAAAGATATTTAAAAAAATAAAAATGAAAAAAGTTTAAGAAATTGAAAAAATACAAAAAATAAACAAAAATGTGGGCTTTAGGAAATATCTATAGATAGTCTCAACCCTGTTAGTGCACAGAGAAATTTGTTTATTCGTTTGGGATGAAAACGCATGGGAAGGTATGGATTCTCCACTAAGTCAATTTTTTTGTAGTCTGTAAATATATCAAGTAAAAAACTGTTGAAATTACAGACAAATCGAAGATGTCAACTCTGAGAAAAAAAAAGATCAAAACATTATTTGCTCCGAAAATGGCATATAGAGCTTTTGGAGGAGTTTGTAAAAAAAATTCAGTGAAAAGTACGTTGAAAATCCCAAATTTCATGTTGTACTTTTTTTTTCGTACGTTGAATCATTTTCGAGTTACGAAATGGAACAAGAAATTTTTTTTTTCCGGCCAAAATATGTAATATAAAAATCTGAGAAAAATCACGAATTTTCTTGACAGTTAGAACTACTTTATAAAAATTTGTTTGCGATTTTTGGTGATTTCAAAAAATGAGGTGGCCGACTTGACGTGGAATGCCTCATATATTAGAGTGTTTAGAAAAATATTTTTTTCTTTTTTAATTACCTTTTTATCGAGATTTTCATACTTTGCCCCTGATAAATTTATATATGAGAGGCGGAGAGTACGACATTTTCTTACTTATTGTTGCATCAATGTTAAGATTTGACTAAAACGACATTTTTGAGAATGATACATTTTTGATGTCGCAAAATCCTTCGGTTTTGAGAATTTTAAGGTCCATTGAATTTTTTTAAAACGACTTATCGGTGTCAAGATTTTTGCAATCTCGATTTTGCAATCCTTATCAGTGGACTTTATGCGATTTTCTTCTACTATTTTGTTCTAATATTTAGCAGTATAAGGTCGAGGATCAATATATTGTTTTCACAAATCTTTTACGAAATATTGCCACACATTAATCGGGTTTAGCATGAGTTAATTACCGTTTAACAGAGATAAATTAAATGACAGAGGGAAAATTAACAAAAAATTTATCATTAGAGGAGAGAAAATCGAGACTGATGACGTTTAGACATAGATAACTCCTTTAAAAAAATTATACTGGGCTCCGATTTGACAAAACCTTTTGTTGAAATTGAAATCTGAATTTTGTACCCTTGAAAAACGCTGGTTTTGCAAAATTTCAATGTTGAGACGACAGAAGTAAAAAAAAAGTCACACAGATTTCTTTTTGTGTGAGATCTATTTTTTGAGAAAAAAACTACAAAAATCTCAATGAGAAGCGCTATCGAAAAAAATATTTTTTTTTTAACTGCCCTAATATATGTATCTATATATAGGGTCTTTTATATGTAGAAGACTGAGTCGAACCAAAATAGCAAAACATTACTATATGTACTCGTCTCTCGCCATTGGATCTCTCCCATGTGGCTATAACGATTCTCTTTTCTCTATAAACAAGAAAGTCGTTCGAGAAGTCCTCAGTACGGTTCACGAATTAATCGTGCAAGGGCCGAAAAGTTCGCAGGAACATTGAGCCCGTCAGTCAACGAATTTATAGATCGTTAAATTAGATTTCGTGTATTGAGAAGCTTCTGTAAATACGATATGAAATGAGTGAAATATATTACGCTGTTTCATCGAAGATAATTATTCGTATCTTCGGATAGTTTATTTTTCACGGTGAAAAAAAATTTCACAACGATTCTTGCCGTGACTTTCGATCCTACAGGATTTTTCAAAATTTATCAGTGATTTAAGAAAATTGATCATATTGATTTATGAAAATTTTGCGATCGGAAGCTGAAATTTTGCATGATATTTGGATACAGTATACGAATGTCAGGTAAGAACAAATTTATTGCATTCGTATCAACCTCGAGAATCTTTAAAAACAATTATTATCAGCAAATTAGAATTACATTGTTTCCTCATCTTTTTCCCTATATAATTTGAAAAGAGTCTCTAATCAGCAAACATGTCGATAGATTTTGGGCTTCTCGTAAAGGAAAAAGGAAAACAAACAAAATTATAGTTACCGGCATAGGAAGATTCTTTTTGTAAAAGAAAAAAAACCAGGAATTATTTACTTTAACGCTAAACACACTTCTTGGACGATCACCGATTTTTAAAATAGATATTTATTACAAAGTGGCAATAAATTGAAATACAAATATGAAAAATCTGCCACAAGAACTTCTCATTTATATGGGGCATTCTGTCCCACATCGGACAGTTTGAAAAACTTTTTTTTTTTAATTTTCTCGATTTTTTAATATTTTTGAGTACCCATCAAAAGACCCTTCCTGTTAAATTTTGAGATTTTTTCGATTACCCGTTCAAAAGATATTAAATTAACAAAAAAACCGCTCTTTTTTGGTATTTTGGTCATTACTTCTTTAATAATGGTCCAAATTAAAGGTTTTTTTTTTCAAAATTCTTATTTTTTATTCTTTTCAGAAAAAAATGCGACAAAAATATTCGACCCGTTTTTGAATGAGTTTTTTGAATTTTAAACGTTAAATCGCGTTTTTAAAAGTGAATGTCATTTTTTATTTTTTTTTTTTATTTTTTGTTTCAAACATCTATCTATTCAACAATTTTTAATACTAGCCCGATGGTGGGATCTCAATAACTACTATTTTTTTAGATTTTGTAAAATAAAGATTTTTTTTAAAATAAATTATTATGAATACCAATTTTTGTTACTGTATAGTATTTTTTTCAATACTTAGAATTTATTTGGACACTTTTTTATCGTTAACAGGTTCTTAAAATTAATAATTAATCGTTAAGTCTGTTTATGAACAATAATAACAACAGTTTTTATTTACTCACGTATTTTTTTGAAAACCTTACATATACGATTATTTCCTGAATTAGAATATTCCTTTGCCAATACGTTTCCGTTGCTCATTGGAATAATTGAATGAAATTTTTGTGTCTTCCTGTGATTGATTTCGCAGTATCGTATCGCAAATAAAATTTTTCTTTTGCATCTAAATAATGTTTCTAAGGTGAAAATTTGACAGCAATATTCGGTAGACTATTTAGGTTCGATGCCCACTCATACAATTCTTGAACCGTTGTTGAATTTGCTCATCGATGAATTGTTAATTTTAGAAAACTGTTAACAATCAAAAAGTGTCCAAATTTAATCAAAATGATTACAAAAATACTATACAGTAACAAAAATTGGTATTCATAATAATTTATAAAAAAAAAAATTTCATTTTCAAAAATCGAAAAAAATAGTAGTTATTGAGATCCCACGATCGGACTATAGTCTTAAAAATTGTTGAATAGATAGATGTTTAAAACAAAAAATTAAAAAAAAAATAAAAAATGACATTTACTTTTAAAAACGTGATTTAACGTTTAAAACTCAAAAAACTCATTCAAAAACACGTCGAATATTTTTGTTGTATTTTTTTTCTGAAATGCCATAAAAAACAAAAATTTTGAAAAAAAAACTTTTAATGTGGACCATTATTAAAGAAGTTATGACCAAAATACCAAAAAAGAGCAGTTTTTTTGTTAATTTTGAACGGGTAATCTTTTGAACGGGTAATCAAAAAATCTCAAGATTTAACAGCAAGGGTCTTGATGGGTACTCAAAAATATAAAAAAATTGAGGAAATAAAAAAAGTTTTTCAAACTGTCCGATTTGAGAAGGAATGCTCCATATATAATAAAAAAATAACAACGATTGAGTTTCAAAAATGACGACATCGTCGCCGAAATCCAATTGTTTCCAAATTTTTTTGTCTGTAAATTGGCAGATGCAAGAAACCGAAATAAATCATTAAGAAGGAAATATATCAATTCCAGGACATCCTTCATGAAAATAAAGTATATATAAAATACATTTTTTAGCAAAAGACTAGACATTTCGAATATATTGCGAAAAATATCACAAATATATCGAAGCGACAAATATATTTCGTACACCTTCAAAATACAATGTAAAATACATATACCCTTCGTACGAACGTTGATTGGATATTTTGAATATATTTTTGCAAGCGTTAACTTTCCACAACGAATTTTCTCCACATATGAGAAAACTAAACAAATGAATGAAATTCAAAACAAAAATTGACAATTTTTTTCTTATGTTACGTACGTTAATTGAATATTTTGAATATATTTTTCCAAGCGTTCACTTCCCATATTGAATTTTCTCCATATATGAGAAAACCAAACAAATGAATGAAAGTCAAAAGAAAAATTAACGATTTTTTTGCCATGTTTGTTCGCAGAACGACAGCAAGGGTGCGACGAAGAGGTGCGCGCCACTCACACGCGGCACCGCAACGTCATTTGGCTTTCGTCGACGACCCTCTTCGGGTATACCGATGCCGATAAGTTTAACGAGCTCGGTGATTGACGGTGGTGCGATGCATCAGCGTTCAAAGTCCGCTGGTCCCGAGCAGGATGGACGTCGAAGGGACGACGAGAACAATCAGCATCACAATCATCATCAGCGTTATCACAGTTCGTCGTCGGGACGTTCAACGCCGCGGCTCGCACCTCCGAAGAAAGAGGCGGTCACAACGGGGAATGCATTGCGCACAAATCGCTTCGGTTTTCGTCAGCCCCAGCAGCGTTACACGAACAAGGTTGCGGATGTCAGCAGCAGTCACAGTGTGAGTCACTATAATCTTGAAAAGTCACAACAACAACAACAACAACAACAGCAGCAGCAGCAACAATATCCTCAGTCGCAACAGCATCGCGATATACATCAAGAAAATTACGCCATCGGCCGACAATCATCAAGGTCATCGCAATCAACCGCGCCGTCCTCAAAGTTGAGACCATCGCCGGTGAACAATCCGCCGATTTACGGCAACCAAAATCCAACGATAATGACTGACAGCGAGCGTCGCGTCTCAAACATACCCGAGCCCATAAGTAAATACACGCTTCACACGAGTCACTTGCCTCTACCCCAATACGCGATAAGAATGAACGAGGCAAATCCAAAAGTAGCAAAAACAGCGACGAACCAGAGCAGAAAAGTGTCGACCGTTTCGAAGGGTTCGACCAGCTCGAAAGAGGGTTCGGGCACGGAGGATTCGGGTGTCGGCAGTCAACAGGGTTATCCCGTCGAGCATTCCGAGACAGGAGGTTTGTCCAGAGGTTACGACTATCCGGATGGTCAGATGACACGAAGAAACAACGGTAGACCGAGGAATCTTCGAATGGTACTCAGTGGCAAGAGTTTCGACGTTCGTGACGTCGAGGATGACAGTACGGTGACGGAGATATCCGTGATACCGTTGCCAAAGACATTCGCCACAGGGACGAATATGAATAGCGGTTTTGTTCGGGATCGAACGGTTCAGTATCAGAGAATAATGAACAAGGACAATAGATACACGGATTCAACGACATCGATGTCGACGACCTCGTCCGAGGGTTACGACGAGGGTCTTGGCGAGGAAAAAGTTTACAAGGATCGCTCGCATACGGAAAAAATACCGTCCATCAAGTCGGACTTCAGTCCACCGAGCTCGGATGATCCTGAATACGGTCACGGTGAAGCTATGGCCGACGAATACTCGTTGAGCTCGAGCGACGAGTGTCGCGGTATCGCCAATCCACATCTCAAGACGATATCAAACGCGGCGAAGAGTGGCTCACTGCCAAAAAGTACATTGCGCTCCGTTTTGTTGACGATCGAGGATCCGGCATTCGCAGCTGCAGCCGCGACCACGACAAGTCTCATCGACGATGAGACATCGCCCGTTGACAGTCTCGTTGACAGTCTCACCGCTAGTATAACCCAGTCGGATGGTAAAAATTCGCGGAAAGAATGCGCAATGGAGAGATCGGGATGCACGATCGAGGACGATAGTCCTGGCACACCTACCAACGCCTCGAATTCTTTGAGCCTGTCGGAGGGCAGAGAATTCTTCGATGACGAGATCGCCGATCAACCGGGCTTGACCTTCGATGACACTTCCAGAACCGTCCCCGATTGTCAATCCGGGCGTACCAGCCACGCTGTCACGGAAAATACCCTCGTTGAATCTACCCCAAAATCCCGTAAGTCTTTCTCGTCAATGACAGAGATTGGGGCGATTTTTTTCGCCTTTTTTGATTTCTCGCAGTCCTCACCCAAAATTATGTTGCACATGTCTGAAAGAAAATTCCCCGAAAGTTACAGCCCTTAATATTAATATTAAGTACTTTCCCTTCGCGTGATAAGTTTTTCCATCTAAAATACACGTAAATCGAAAACTTTTTTCTTGAAAATTTTACCACTCCGCGGTTTTTTATGCTATCGCATTGATTTTGGTCGCTATTTACGCAGAATTGAACGATCTTTGAAAGTGTCTTCAACAGGGTAAGTGTAACTTACACTGGTGAGATGGTACGTGGTCACTAAAGTTGATTTTTACCCAGAATTCTCGTTTTTTCGCTGTTATCTCCGAAATGATTCACTTTACCGAAAAAATGTAAAGGAAAATTTTTCTGGAAATTGAATTTCCTACAAAAAAGGCCCTTTAGACCTAATTGCTAAAATTAATATTTCTTGAGATGTTGAACCTTAACTTATTTGTGATATGAAAATTGTTATGGATTATCGAACCAAAAGTTTCAAATTGTTGATATTCCATATCATATCACCACTGGTGATGTGATATGGTGATATGATATGGAATATCAACAATTTAAAACTTTTGGTTCGATAAACTATACAAATTTTATACCATAAATAAGTTAAGGTTCAATATCTCAAGAAATATTAATTTTAGCAGTTAGGTCTAAAGGACCTTTTTTGTAGAAAATTAAATTTCCAACAAAATTTCCCTTTACAATTTTTCGGCTTAGTTGATCATTTCGGAGACAACAGCAAAAAATCGAGCATTTTGGGTAAAAATCAACCTTAGGGACCCGTAACATCTCACCAGTGTAAGTTACACTTACGGTGTTCGGGACACTTTTCAACATCGTTCAATTCTACGCAAATTGCGACCAAAATCAATGTGATAGCAGAAAAAACCGTGGAGTGATAAAATTTTGACGAAAAAACTTTTTCATTTACGTGTATTTTAGATGGAAAAACGCATCACGCGATGAAAAAGTACTTAATATTAATATTAAGGGCTGTAACTTTCAGGGAATGTTCTTTCAGATATATACAACAAAATTGCGGGTGGGGAGTGGAAGAAAAAAGAAGTTATAAAAAATCGCTCTAATGGCCATGCTCAAATAGCTTGAAAATCATTGCTTTTGTTTGAATGTTTTTTTTTCTTATCTAACTTTCAAATCCGTAGTTTGGGTTTGCAGTTTTTTTGCAAAGTACCAAAATGGTGAATTTCTTATTGGAAATTGTTAGATCATAAAAACTAAAGTAATTGAGCCAAGTAATTGATAACGTTATTAGCTAATTAATTTTCTGAATCAATTCAGTTTCTATGATTTTTCAATATTTTCTATGTGACAGTTTTTTCTTTATTTCGTGAACTCTCCGAATTTATCGAAATATCCAGTCAAAAAATGTAAAAAAAGTAATGTTTAATAAAATTACATTTTTTTTCTCACAGATATGCTTCTCGGACGCAGCGTTGAAAACAGTCCGATTAACGGTCGAAAAATCAGTCGTGCAGGAAGCGTCGATACTCTGTCACCTTGCGAATCAATAACTTCCGACGATCTGATGCTCGATTACGAGTGCAGCGAGCAGGAACGTTCGTACGACGAATCAAACAGACGGTGAGAAATTGCGTACGGAATTCACCGGACCACAAAAAAAAGAACAAAAATCATATCGGCGTGAACTGGATAAATTTCATTGAATTTTACAATTTTTTATGCTTCCTCTCTTCGAAGCATTTATTTTGCCAATAATCATTACAAATTTGTATCTTCTGCTCCGAGACAATATGAGTTACCGACAGTCGATAAAAAAATCTTCCTCATAGATTATACTGACTTTTTAGACTAGCGTTAAATCCGCAATCAACAATTTCTCATAGCGTCACAATAATTTATCGATAGTTTCTTCGAACAAAGTTTTTTCGAACAAAAAGTCAGTGAAACTTGATAAATCAATGTGGAAAAATCTTATCTCTGTCGGTAAAGAAGCTCGAGGCCTCAACTGAAGCTTAGAAGTTTTTGAAAATTGATTTTTTTTTTAAATTACTACCAATACATTAATTAATTATTTTTTCAGGCTAGACTCGAGTCCGGCGTTGCACGAGCTGGACGATGCGACGATCAAGGAAGTAATGAAAGAGTGGAGCACGATAATGGGCGCAGCACAGAATCATTCCAATTCGAATTTGGCGAATAACAACGTCAGCGCTGGAAACAACAACAACAATCAAAATTCCGAATCCGGGTATGTATGATTCATTTTCCTTTGTTGGAAAAAAAATAAAGAAAAAATTATTCGATCCATCGCCCCATCGATGAGGAATAAAGTAGCAAGAAACATTGACTTTATCGATAAACGGAGTGGAGATCGAATGAGGATTTTTCATAATGTTTCAAAGCTTATCTGTAAACCTGGCAATTTCCCTTAATGCGCTTTATAAACATCACTGATTACATGTTTTTTTTTTTCAATCTTTTATCATTCGCTAGCGCTGTCTCATTTTGCTTTCTCGCAGTCAAGGACAAAATTGTTTGTTTTCTTCTGACATCGCCGACGATCAATTTTTCCCCTCGCACGGAATTTATGATTTTTTTTCACGTGCATGTATAAAATAAGAATCTAATTAAAGTTCACTGGCTGGGAACTTAGAAATTGTCCAACTACTTCCTCATCTATTTTGGAATTTTCGAAAAATCTGTTACAATTGATGTACACTATCGGCGAAAAGTTTCCGGACAAAACTTCAAAAAAGGTCTGGAACTTTTTTTTAAATGTTATTTCGCCGGTAATCAACGTAAACTAATTTAACAAACGGCATTTTAAAGAGAAAGAATTCGGCTTCATTTCCTGTTTTCTAAATTATTTTTACAATTTGTTTTTAGATTTGGACTCTATTTTGAAAACAATTGTTTTTCGCCTTTTTTCCTCTCTCTTCAGGTGCACCTATCTTCGAAAAGATTTTTCTAAATACATTTTTACGATTGGATTCGTAAAGGGTAAAGTTTGAGCTTCAATTTCCTTTTTTTTTTAAACTTTGAGAGATTTTCTTCCAAAGTTATTCTGTTTTTAGTGAAAAAAGAGGAAACTTGAAAAATCCCGTATAACACGAGAACAAAGAAGATTCATAAAAAACTTCATGATAGCAAAAAGTTGCGTCTGTTTTCGTTGAGTTCAGAGGAATTTTTTCAGATTTTTGTTCTAAAATTTGTTTTTCTCATTTTTTGGGATTATTGATAAAATCTATGGGATTATTGATCTATTGGATTATTGATAAAATTTCAAGAGGGGAAAATACTTTATTTTACCATTTTCAGCACATTGGAATTTTTTTCACATTTTTTTCCCAATTTTTTTTTCCTATTTTCAGTTGGAAAACAAATCTGAAAAAATTCCTCCGAACTCAACGAAAACAGACGCAACTTTTTGCTCTCTTGAAGTTTTTCATGAATTCTCTTTGTTTTCGTGTTGTACAGGATTTTTCAAATTTCCTCTTTTTTCACAAAAATAGAATAACTTTGGAAAAAAATCGCTCAAAGTTGAAAAAAAAAAAATTGAAGCACAAACTTTCTCCTTTGTGAATCCAAACGTAAAAATGTATACAAAAAATTTCCTTTAGCAGATGAGTGCACCTGAAGAGAGGGGAAAAAGGCGAAAAACAGTTGTTTTCAAAAAACCGTCCAAATATAAAAACAAATTGTAAAATTAATTTAAAAAACAGGAAATGAAGCCGAATTCTTCCCTTTTAAAATGCCGTTTGTTAAGTTCGTTTACGTTGACTTCCGGCGAAATGGCATAAAAAAACGTTCCAGACCTTTTTTGAAGTTTTATCCGAAAACTTTTCGCCTCTAGTGTAAATCAATTTTTATTACATTACAAATATGTTACATATATTTACCATTTGCCACATTTTCCTCATATATTCCACGAATTTAAATAACATACAATGATGGTACATTATTTCACATCAATGAAATATATCAAAAATATATGTGGAATATTGTAAATGGAAAATATACGTTATCTATTTTTTGTTAAAATCTCTTATATTACACATATCGATGGATTATATTACACATAATGCCGGAAAGGCATATAATCGTAGCTTTTACAGACTCGATACGCCCTTTTTACTTCTGGATAATCGATATCGTTGCTGCTCATCTCTTACTTATCTAAATTACTATGGAAAATCTCCAATGATCGATGACGGTCCATCGATCGGACGTCAACTCGCCTAAGTGTGAAGCAAAGTAGCACCTGCGATAACTTATTATTCCACAATTTCCGGGGCGTGCCTGTGAGCCTGGTTTTACCGTTTAATCCGATATTTTCATCTCTGGGACCTTCTCTACTCGCTTTATCGCTAATTGAAAAAAAAGCCTAATGATTTACGTCGAGGATTGTTTGTCGATCGACGATAAAGTAAATCAATAACTTGATCTAAATCGTGATTGCATATTCGATGTGCATCGTGAAAGAGAGCAAAAGAGAGACCGAGAATTCTTGCCGATGAATTCTTCGGTGTTAAATTCATCCCTCGGGGCTATATAAATTTTATTGTTGATAAGGATCACGGTTCATCGCCTCGATTCACTGAAGCTTACAATACCGATATCAAAGTTTGTTTTGTTCTCTGCTGATTCCGTAATATTTATCCTCATTATACTTTCCCCCTCTCTCTCTCTCTCTCTCTCTCTCTCTCTCTCTCTTTCTCTCTCTCTCTCTCTCCCCTCTTCTTCTTTCCCCATCTATTTCTCACTGTGAGGATCAATGAAGCCAGACGAGTTTATACTCAACGCAAGGACAGACGTTACGGCGCCACAGAGAGACTCTCCCGCTGTCTTCCGGTACTAATAATAATCGGGATGACTCTTTGACTGCACAACTTGCCCCTGTTATACTCGAGAGATTTTTCAACTTCACGCTTTACGACTCCATCGATATGAAAATAAAACGTAATTGTTTCGTTCAACATTCATCAGCCAAGATTCAATTTGCGAGATTTGGTCATTAATTTTTATGCCTCTATTGACTATATGCATAATAATATTTGCTCAAACTTCGTGAAACTTCGTCAATTCCAACATAATTTTTGTTTGTATTATTTTAGAGGAATTACCATTGATTTTTGGAGGAAGAAGTTTTTCGAAGAGGTTTTCTTTAAATTCGGAGCTTTTTTTTAATTAAAATTTTTCATAATCGCAGCTGCAATTCGAAGGGCGCAAACGTACCAACAAATGGTAGAGGATTTTACAACGTCGGTAAAGGCGGTAATCTCCATTCTGGCCTTTCTATATTATCGTGGCATTGCCACGGTTGGAAAATCGGAGATCAGCGAACTCGATGAATTCGCACCGTTCATAAATCCCCTCCTCGTTGACTTTCCAGCTGCAAGAGTCGCTTTCAGAGGCGACCCCAGGGGAGCTTTTGTTCCCTAGATATGAACACACACATAGACAGGAATTCCGCTGACATTATTACAATGGATGCTTTGAAGTTCCAGCCAAACGATATATCGATCGGTTCATGGTTTCTAGAACACTGGGACGTGAAACTTGACGTCGAACAAAGGCGAACGACGCGTGACACACAATTTTCAAAGTAGCTTTTCTATCGCCTCAGAAGCGTTGGATGTTAAAAAAATTGGTTGGTCTGCCCAAATCAGGCTGATTCCCAATTTTTTATTTCCCAAAGTAAGGCTGAAACCCTGAGAAAGTTACCCAAAATCCGATGAAGAAGGTTTTACGAAATTGGTACAAAATGAACCATTTTTGTCATAGAACCAAAATGGTTTTGGCTTCTGCTCTGACCTTGAAAAATGGTTCTTAGATTAATCTCAGCGAATTCGTCATTTCCCTTATAAACTTTGAGAGATTTGGTTGTAGAGCCACGTTTCTCATTTTGAAGGTCTACTCCAGATTAAAATACGAGTCGGAGTTATTTTAAGCTTCCTATCATCAGACGCGTTTACGCTCTTTGCCTCATTTCGTACGACGCTTTTATGCGATACAAGTATCGTGTGTACACACGCGAAGACGTGATCATCGTTCCGAGACCGCACGAATGAACCCAACTCGATTAAATTATTTTTTTTTTATCACCGACTCTTTACGCCTCGCGTGCTAATGATTCATCGTCACTGTCATTCGATTCGCGTTTACATCCAGACGTTTTAATGTGCTACACGTGTGTTGCGAGCCTTTCAGTATGATCGTATCAACTGAGGCGAAATTAACCCGCACGAATGTATTTTGCCATCCAGAGTTGTAATTTTCGCTGCCACTCGCATTTCCTCGACAGCGTTTCAACCTCCCTTCAAGAAATTATTACCTCCTCAGGGAACACCTTTTATTTTATTATTTACAAGCACTTAGCGAGCTCGGAGAGATTTTTATATCACTCAGATCAGAGGTTTAACGAATTCACTAAGGAAAATTCATGATTGAAAGATTAATTTATTTTCGTTTTTTTTCTACCAATTGCTCGAGCAGTTGGAATATTTAAAATATTTTTGACATTCAATTTAATTTAATCTTCGAGTTGGAGCTATTTTTTTTAATCCGATGGGGGATTTATTTCTGGTGAGGAAATTAATAATGAAATTTGTACGATATTTTGTTTGCCTTTCAAGATTCAGCACTAGATTCAAAAATTATGCCTTTATTGGATTTTTTTTAGCCCGAGGTTTATAATGAATTTTGTCAATAAACAAGATTTTTATCCGGTTTTTTTTTCCAGTTTCATGATAATTACATATTTGATTTTTATCTGGAATTTCCAAAAGTTTCTTCAGATCTTAGACTTTGAAGATTCATCAGTGGATTCAAAAATTCTGCCAGCCACTTAATTCCATTTTTTTCAGCCATAATTAGAGTTAGTGAGTCGAAGCAAATAATTGTAACTACAGAATGGAGTCGACAAGGTTTAACATTAATTTTGTCAATAAACAAGATTTTCATCCGGTTTTTCTTCCAATTTCTTGATATTACATATTTATTTTTAATCTAGACTTTCCAAAAGTCTCTTTAGTTTTTAAACTTTGAAGATTAAGCACTGAATTCAAAAATGCTGCCGTTCACTTTTCAAAAGTTTTTTTGAATTTTCCACATTTTTCTTCTAATTTTTCAGTTTATTTTCAAGTATCTCTATAGATATTTTTTCTTTGCATCGGGTCGAACAAGTTTGGCCCACAGAGGATGCTTATAGTAGAAAATAGCCAAAAAAAAGTGAGTAGAGCCCTTGCCCCTTTGATGGTTGTGCTATATAGAGCCTGGTTCGGATTTATATAGCTCGAACCAAAGAGCACGCGCGGATTGAGGCGCTTTTACCGAGTCTGAGGGTTTTACTGTCGTATATTCAAACTCACACTGTCCATGGACTATACTCCGTTGCTTTATTGTACATTTGTAGTATGATATTGTACTATGTATACTACTATATATACTATATATACTATGTATACTAAATATGCTATATATACTACCAAAGCATTTTGCCAGTGCTGTACGTACTTCCATTTCTCCCCTACCAAGTCTCTCTCTCTCTCTCTCGCTCTCTCTGTCTTTCTTTCGCTCTCGACATGTCTGTCTCTCTTTCTCCCTTTATGTTCGAGACTGCCTAGGTTTGTTGGCAATGCCAGGCCAGTCGGTGGCTCGAAGCACCACTCGGAGAGTTTCCAACACTCTCGCGAGTCTCGTGGCTATCGAGCAAGCCAGTTGCAGTTTCGCCGTGACGTGAGACTGTCACGCGACGAAAACGCTTCGTTTTCATTCAACCGCGTGTGTTGTCAAATCTGTCAGCTGTCTTCCACGCTTCAATTAATTTCTTCGAAACCCTTGCATTAAAAAAAAAAAAATTTCTTAAATTTCTTGCTCAGTGGGGTGACAGAGTGCTCGGTGATATTTCACGCTCCATGAGAAATGTAATGGCATTTTCAATTGTTTTTTTTTCATTGATATTTGATTATTCGGTTACGCAGTCTCGAAGATTTCTCCATCCTTTGCACTTTGGGCTCGCTTTTACTCGAAGGAATAATGTATCTAGTTTTTTTACTCCATTTTGGAGCAGAATTTCATTGCTCGACACGTTTTACGATGTAACTGAGCTCGGAGCGGTTTTTAAGAGCGGTCTGTGACTCACCGAGAACTCAGTCTTGTTTTCTTGTGGAGGCAGATTTGTTACTATGAAAAAAAATGGAGATTGTCATGCTAGATTTTTGCTATAGTTGGGATAAATTTTAGTGATCACTGGAAGGAGGCGTCGTATTAAATTTGGGAGAAAATTGCTAAAGTGTTTCAAGTTTGCAATAATTTTGTCGTTGAGATGCTACAAAATTCAGAAAGGTGCTTTTTTGAATCGCAAAAATCGATGAAAAGTGCAGATTTCCATTTCCATGATTTTCATTTTCATTTATCTATTTTTTAACATCATCATAGGTTTCTCATAGTGTTCATACTTCAAATACGATTTTCCGGGTTTTTCAATTTTTCTACCGAATCACAATCCACGGTGAATTAAACTACGACCCCGAAAATAAAATCACATCGAGCATGTCAAATTTAGGCGCTTCTTTATTCGGGAATGTCAAACCGAGAAACGAAAGATCCGGCCTGTCTCTCGTTATAATTGATTATTCAATTACCTTAATGACGAAAGTCTACATATACCGATGGGAAACACACGGCAGATACGTCTCTGTCCGCGTTGTTCTCGTATAACCCTCGTCAATTACAATTAAGCGATAGCTGGTCGACGAGTAGTTCATTGCTGCAGCCTTATATAATATATATATATATATATATAAATATGTATATAAACGCAACGCGAGAGAAGTTTGATTTTATTTTCCTATCCGACGGTTTTAGTTCTCGATCGATTTTCCGCGCTGAAATTTTCACCCACATCGAGTTCATCGAACCATATTAGACACATATACGGTACAATATACATCACTCTATAGTTAAATGGCTTTTCTTGTAATCGCAATAATATTTCTGCATCCATTTGCCATTTTTATTCGTCAATTATTCCTTCGCTTGTGTGTTAAACTTGCTGTTTGCTGCAAAAAGCTTTCATGAAAAATTACAATTTTTCGCACAATTAAATTTTTGTCATTCATCGCAATTATTGATGCTTCTAATAATATACAAATGAAATAATTCATTGCACTCGATATTTATTCAAAAAGTAACAAGACGCGCGAGAAACAGCAGGTTTAATTCCATTTTTTTCAATCGCGCATGCGCCACTTTGCTGTCTGTAGTTTAGTGACGCCACCGCGCAGATGGCGCTTTCATGAATTTGAAAACGAAAACACGGTACGTTCATCGAACTATTCACGCAATCGCGTTGTGTACACAGCTTTGTATCGCGCTTTTTTGTTCGTCCTCATTGTACAGAGACGTATCATCGATGTAATCGTGAATCTTATCGATTCGTCATTCGCAAAAGGAGTCCTCGCAGTCAATCGTGGTAAATCGCGTGATCGTTGAACGTCGCCGGTGTCTCGGGGGCCTAATATACATATTGTAATCGCTCGTTCGCTTTTATATTTCCCTACAAGAGATTTTTTTCTCGTAGATCACACCCGATACGAACATCGATATAGTGGAATGAATAACGAAAATTCAATACACGAGAAATTTTTTTTACACCAAAGTCAACCCTTTTTTTCAATTTTAAGGGAGAACAAAAATTACAACGCTAAAGAGTGTCATTTTTGTCATTTTTTTTCCTTGACCTCGATGAACCCAATCTTTTGGAAACTTCTGGCATGATTTATCACACATTTTGACATTACCAAAAAAAATTTAATACAAGAGCATTGATTTTTCATTAAAATTAATTTATATACATCCAAAACGTCCTGAAGCTGAATTTGTCTAAAAGACCCTTTCATTAATTTCTATCAAATTATCTTACATGTGAGCCTAAATTTTTTTTCTAAATATCACGAATTGAATAAATAGTGAGGAAAAAAACGTACGTTTTTTGTGAATAATTTAATAATCGATTTATTCAAATAGTTGTCAAATTTGATTACTTGGATAAATCGCTTTAAATGACATAGCAGACACAAATTAAGAAATTCCGTTTCAAAAATCAATATTTTTGTATCAAATAATTTTTTTGGCAATTTCGAAATATGTACCAAAATATCTGGAAAGTATTGAGAAGATTTATTGAATCGGAATCGAGAAAAAAAAAGTGTTTAACGCAGTGATGCCAACTGGTCGACATTTTTTCCCCCAAGACTATTTTAAGATCCCCTAAATTCAAACTAAAATACCCTAACTTCAAACGTGATAAAAATTTCATTCAATTTATATAGTTCCATTTTGAAATATTTTATTGCTTCGCATAATTGTTTAATTAAATGAACAATATAATAAAATATTCCCAATTTTTTTGAAATCTATTTAATTAACTTACCTGCATACATTTTTTTAAATAAGAAAGTTTCGAAAAAGAAGGTTCTATTAAAAGTAGTACGCATGATTTATGAAAAAAATTATAAAAAGATTCTTTAGGTGTCAGTACGTGAAATTAATGAATAAATTAATTAAATGAATACATGTATAAATATTTAGAGAATGTTGATTCCCAACTCTTTTATAATTTCAAAGAACTCGTTAATTCTTGGTCCTGATTCGTGGCAGTATTTTTGAAGTACATTTTCGCGTTGAACACTTTTACCATACCAGAAGATATCAATTTTTATTGATATTGTATTGCATCGATAAAAACATGTTTATTTTTATTTTGACATTATGAAAATGACACTATTAAGTTCAGCAATGGGATCACATGCTACTTTTCGTCATATTTATTTTTCTTTTGACACTACTGTCAAGTTAGTCAAGTTAGAGACCATGGAAAATAAAAACTTCCATAAGAGTTTCGATTTTACATGAGTTAGAAAAAATTCCGAGTAAAAAAATGATTTATTTTTTTCCTAAAAAAATGCCCTAAACAAAATTCCCCTATAAAATCACCTTTAAAAAAATCCCTATATTTAGGGGAAAAAAGCCCAAGTTGGCATCACTGGTTTAGCGTTTGAAATTTGGATTCGCCCCTCATAATGGGTGGGTCAAAACGGAATTATCTGAGAGTTAGTGTTTTGTGTTCTAGCGAGCTTAAAAAGCGAGTGAAGCAATTGCAAATCGCCGAGGAGGCCACGGGTGGGGACTACTACCAGCTGACTTATCCTAACTAGCAACCAATCACCGGTCCTCCTTTTGCCAACTAACCCGTCTTCTAATTAACACCTGGCCGCACCGAGATTAGAGCACTTATACACAAACGGGATGCGATAAAAAACAGGAGAGGGGGTGGAAAGACAAAACAAAAAGCATTGAGAGAGGGAGGCAGAAAAATGAAAACCGGTGTGCAAGAAAAACGAGAAAAAATCGAACGTGGCCCAAGAACGAAAAAAATAAAAAATAGAACACGAGTGACGGTCACGGATGGATCCTTAGAGTAATATTTTTCAAAAATTGTCAGGGAAAAAAATACGCAAGGAAATGTACAAAATTTCACGCAGCTAGTTCATCGTGAAGGAAAGGAAAAAAAAAAAAGAAAAATTGTTGATTCAATTTTTAACCGCACCAGATGAGAGGAAGAATTTATTTTTACAATTTCATATTCGCAAATATACTCGGTCGCAGATCGCAGTTGCCAAGAAAAATCTTTTCTTTTTTCACACGTACATGATAGAATAAATTTGGATCTATCCCAATGGGCCATTAAAATTAACATCTCGTGAGCGTGACTCGTCGAATAGCAATTTTTATCGACTATACGATTAATCCCAATTTTCTTGGAAACTTTTCTCAAGCCATTTTTACACAGATGTTTAGGAATAAAATCGGGCTTGAAGAACGAACGTCCAAGACGAAAATTCGTTTCAATAATTTTCAAGTTGGGTTGATCTTGGATTATTTGAAATTTCTTCACTGATAATCAATTCTATACTGATAAAACGCAGAATTATTTGAAAAATCGAACTCCAGAACGAGTTGCCTTCCTATAATCGTCAACTTCCTCAGCGCAATCGTTAAATAAATCAATCGGAGCAAGATCCATCCAATTTTTTTTAGAGTATTTTAAGAGATACCTAAAAACATATACAGATATATTTTCATGGCTTTTTCTCGTTAATTCGATTCGTTATCGTTCCCGAAGTCCAATCTCGTCGATTGATCGCAAGTTATTAGATTAGAATTTTGGATCTTCTTGAGATTTCGAAATAGAACGAGTCTTCGCTATATTTAGAGAATATAAAAAGATATGATAAATTACTTATATCGAAGTATCGACATAACTGACACTAAACTGTCCTGAGAAGCTTGCTTAATCGAGAAAAAAAAATGGCGCAATTTAAATAACTAAAAATATAACTCTCGCATCGAGGCGATGTATAATGTAACCGAATAATCGAATAAAAGTTTAGCGGGCTCTATATTATTCTTTAGCATCGAATCAGTCACGAGCCGAGTTCGAGTGGTCAGAAAAATTTTCATTTTTCAATCTGACGAATAATAGTTCGTGTCGCACGAACGATCATCGACAAAAGCAAGATCAGTGAGAACGCGAAAAAAGTGTGAATTCGAACATTGAACGGGTTATTAATAAAAAATAAAAAATAAAAAATCCCTAAAAAAAATAAAAACAAAAAACTTTTAAAAAAAATTTCTAAAAAAATCAACATTCATCACGTCATCATTCGAGCGACCGGATAAAAATTTCGAGGCACTTCAAACCTTGCCTGATTATAAAAATTAGGTGACGATTGTTTGAGGCAAAAAAATCGACTATCCTGCACGAGCAAAATTGCACAATGAGATTATCGGAATAAATATAAACGACGATAAAAGAAAGGAAAAAAAAACGCAACGTGACGACGGTGGAATTCCCAGTGAGCGAGGCCTAGTGCGCATTCATTGAAAAAAAAAAAATTAAGCACAAAAAGGAATATAACAGTGCCTAAAGAGAGTGAAAGGATCGATCCGGGAGAATTTCTACGTGAGATCATTCCCGAAGAGAATTTGAGAATAATTGAAAACAAAAGTATACGAAGAGCATAAAGAGAGAAAAAAAAAGAGAGAGGGTAATAATGAAGGAACCGGCAGGCACAAATTCCGGTACGACGATCGTCACTACCGTGCCCAACTCGACTCCGGTCAACGGGTAAATAATCATTACAAAAGTATAATATGCATCCAAAAAAAGAAATCCTCCCAGTATATATATATACACCTAAATATCGTACTCTGTATCTGCATTTGAATAAATATATAATATATATCATGTATATACAGCATTATTATATGATATATTATATATTGATATACATTATGGATGTATATTTAAAAAAAGTATTAGCATCCAAGTCTGCATAAACTGCATCATACGACGAAATGAGAAGATACGTAATACGTTCGTCGATACGTAAGAGGAAAATCAATTAATGATCGAAGGCATTGCGTATAATTGATTTTGTCATTTTTCCCAAATTTTCTTTCTTTTTCACCTTGCAAGAGGATCTTCGCACTTGTGAAGTATAAATCTGTAAAAAGATGCGAGTCAGTGTCTGAAGTTGCCGAGGAGAAAAAATAATATTTTCAAGCTTGTGAAGCTTTTCTTTTGTGAATAATTCATTTTTGAGATTGAATCGTTTTTTTTTCTTGTTTCATCGTTTCTGCGAACAAAAAGGATATTTTCGCAATACGTGATTTCCGATTGGCGTATAAATCGGGTTATCAGAATGGTTGATTAAAAAATCGATTGATTTTTGTCGCAATTCGATGCAATTTAATGGTCGTCGATAATTGTTTCAATTAACTTTGGACACTGACTTGACTTTCACACGTTATTCCGCACTTCCTTCTTATCTCTGACTTGTGCTCTGCTGCATGACGTGTTCACGTAGATTGGCATGGCCTTATCGCCGACTCGTTGTGATCATCCGCCTGTTTAATTTTTTTTTCGCACACCTTTGCATGGCAAAAGCTGAACACACGTTCCAACATTTCACTCGAAGTCGAATGAACATTATTGTGTCTTTACTTCTAGCTTGCGAGTTTTTTTTTCTACGAGCTCGAATTTTTTACTTCAATTTTGCCAAATCTACTGTAAATTCACTCCGAAATGGAATTCAATTCTTCCTTTAAATCTTTTAATTTTGTGAATAAATAATTTTTCCGATACTTGGCGTCGAGCTTATCCTTATTATTTTCTTGATGCGCGAAGGAGTCATTGGAAAATCCATTTTATTTGCCAGAGAAATTTATTTTTAGGAATATTGATACTAGTTAGGAAGAAATATCATTTCAAATTATTTTGTCGATAAATCAATTTTGTTTCCAATTTAAAGTAGATTCTCGTTTATTCGAGCGTCGATGAATGGAGGTCTCAAACTTTTGTACTTATTACTAGGGTTTTATTATTATTTTTATTTATTAAATATTGATTAACGAGGATCAACAAAGTCTGAGCTCTGCGGGAATGTAGATATAATGAAAAACACATTTCTCTTAATAATAAAAAATATTTTTTTTCGTTAATTCGCAATTATATTTATCTGAGGTTCGCTTTCTTCCCAACTTGGATAAACGAGGTTCTATTGTATTGTCAATTTTACTGTCATACAATCATATTTTCTCTGCGACAAAACACTTTTTTTTTCATCGCTGAAAAATTGTAATCAACACGTTTCTCAATGTCGAGAGTTCGATTGCGCACCAGGTTCAGTCATCCAGGCAATCGCAATTATTTTTTATAGCTCTGTTTCGTATCATGACTCTTCAAATCGATGATTCAAACGCTATTATATTCTCGTTTGACTTTTATTTCAAGAATTTCATTTTTACTTCAATACTCAACATTAAATTTACATGTTAAATCACACCCCATGCATTTATTTTTTTTAATTTCATGAAAAAAACTTCAGAATAATTTTTCAAACGCATTGAAATAATAAAGTAGACGTGATTTTAGAACGTGAGAAAAATTTGGAATAACAACAGTCTGAAATTATCCAGGCAATTTCTAAGGTGGTCTGGCTTTGGCTTGTATTTTTTAGAAACATTTTTTTCCAAAATATATAGCAAAAAAATTCAAATCATAGCTAGCTCCAAAATTATCACAGAATTTTCATTAAATTCATAATGGGTTTTTCATGATAATTTTTTAAACGTATTGAAATAACAAAGGAGACGTGATTTTAGAACGTGAACAAAATTTTGAATAACACTTTCTGCAGTCTGAAAATAATTCAGGCAATTTCTAAGGTGGTCTGGCTTTGGCTTGTATTTTTTAGAAACAATTTACTCCGAAAAATATTGCACAAAAATCAAAGCATAGCTAGCTCCAAAATTATCACAGAATTTGTATTAAATTCATAATGAGTTTTTCATGATAATTTTTTAAACGTATTGAAATAATAAAAGAGACGTGATTTTAGAACGTGAGCAAAATTTGGAACAACACTTTCTGCAGTCTGAAAATTATTCAGGCTATTCCTAAGGTGATCTGGCTTTGGCTTGTATTTTTTTTTAGAAACAATTTTCTCCAAAATATATTGCGAAAAAATTCAAATCAAAGCTAGCTCCAAAATTATCACAGAATTTTTATTAAATTCATAATGGGTTTTTCATGATAATTTTTTAAACGTATTGAAATAATAAAGGAGACGTGATTTTAGAACGGGAACAAAATTTTGAATAATACTTTCTGCAGTCTGAAAATAATTCAGGCAATTTCTAAGGTGGTCTGGCTTTGGCTTGTATTTTTTAGAAACAATTTACTCCGAAAAATATTGCACAAAAATCAAAGCAATAGCTAGCTCCAAAATTATCACAGAATTTGTATTAAATTCATAATGAGTTTTTCATGATAATTTTTTAAACGTATTGAAATAATAAAAGAGACGTGATTTTAGAACGTGAGCAAAATTTGGAACAACACTTTCTGCAGTCTGAAAATTATTCAGGCTATTCCTAAGGTGATCTGGCTTTGGCTTGTATTTTTTTTTAGAAACAATTTTCTCCAAAATATATTGCGAAAAAATTCAAATCAAAGCTAGCTCCAAAATTATCACAGCATTTTTATTAAATTCATAATGGGTTTTTCATGATAATTTTTTAAACGTATTGAAATAATAAAGGAGACGTGATTTTAGAACGTGAACAAAATTTTGAATAATACTTTCTGCAGTCTGAAAATAATTCAGGCAATTTCTAAGGTGGTCTGACTTTGGCTTGTATTTTTTAGAAACAATTTACTCCAAAAAATGTTGCAAAAAAAAATTCAATTCATAGCTAGCTCCAAAATTATCACAGAATTTTTATTCAATCATAATGGGTTTTTAAAATTAATAGAAGATACTTTTGGAACTGCAATTTATTTTACTTGGTGTGCTAAAAAAAAGTGTTCGATGCACAAAGCGACATGCAAGAGCGTGACATTACAATATTTCGTGTATGATCGCTCTTCGTGAAATTACACGTACGAGTCAATGCACCTAGTGTTTGTCTCGAAGGAAAAATTGTCGTGCAGCGGGACAGGAAAAATTAGGAGAAGAAAATGAAAATTGCTTCGCGGAGTAACGAGAGTGCGCAAGTTTGTGCCATCGTCGTTAGTCGTGTCCGGCCTTTCTCGTCGTCTAGCCCAGGCTTTGTAATTCCATGGAGGCTCAAAAGTGTATGTAATAGAAAGGTATATAATAGCAGGTATACGCCATAGATATAATCGGGCAAAGACGATTCTTTTGCGAGGTCAGAGAGCGTGAACATTGCGCGCACACCGAGAAGCAGCCGGTTATTTAGCTCAGAAGTTTCGCCCAGTCGGACAAACGCTCGACAGTTTTGCCTCTTGAATTATCAAAATCATTCGATTCTCTCATTCCACAGGTTTCGTCCGAAACCATTATCGTTAAAACCATTAATTTCCAGTTTCAAGTGAATCGAACGTAATTAGCATAATTACGATTTTTCGTTCACCTTCAGAAATGACCGAAGCATAATTACCATTAATTTTCTTCGAAATAATTCTCACAACCATCAGTTATGTTTTTTCCAATCATGCTTGAAATTACGTGGGAATTTAATTGAGCTTCTTCACTCGCGATGCAGAAGCAATTTACATCAATTAGTCATACCAGATGCATATAGTTTTTTTCTTTGATGGAAAAAACTTCACGTTAATTTTTTAAACGTATTGAAACAATAAAGTAGACCTGATTTTAGAACGTGAAAAATTTTTGAATAACACTTTTTGAAGTCTAAAAATTATCCAGACAATTTCTAAGGTAGTCTGGATTTTGCTTGTATTTTTTAGAAATAATTTACTCGGAAAAATATTGAAAAAAAATTGAAATCATACCTAGCTCCAAAATTATTACAGAATTTTAAAAAAATGTATTATTTTATTTATTTGCAGGACTGAAAACTTTTTTTCTAAATACTTCCGGAGTTGCGAAATTTTGCGAATTGTAGGATTTCTCATCTTTATAAATTTATTTCATCAATACCATTTTTTCTTTTCGTGAAATTATGTTTTCCATACTAAATTGAAGGTCGAAACTCCTCTGAGGATTTTTTGAGGATTAAATAAATGGTTTTAGTTTTTATTTATGGACATTCGAAAGAAACGAATTTATTTACCAAATGGCAAAGATTTTTTTTTTTTTTTCAAGTATTGTATACATGATTCGAATTAGAATAAAAATTATCGTTAGATTTTGGTGGATATTTTGATTAAAATGTGCGTCAGTTGTCAGCTATAGGAAGACGGTGTAAAGTGATGGAAAAATTTCGCCAATGGAACGATATAAACGTAAACCCGAACGCCACGGTTTACTCGTTAATCAGAGCGTCACTAGTTGGCCACTCGGTAACTTTTGTTTCGCGAAACGGCCTCGGAGGAGCCTTACGCCACTTTATTCTTTACTATCATTACCACTATCTCCATTCCCAAGACTTACAATGCAGGAACATTTGGTTACTCGTAATATCGCAGGTGAAATCTCACCATAGCTCGATTCGTAACAATCCTTTTTTATCCCACGATCCGACTTCTCTTTTCCTTCTTCTCTTCGTTACATCCAACGAAAATTTGCTTGGAGGAAATTAACGAAAGATTTTGTGAAAATTACAAATTTTCATGAAACTTTCTCAATTTTCTCCATTTATCTTCTTAGGCCTCCTCCATAAGTATTTTCTGGATTTTTTATTTCTTGAAGAACGAATGAAGGAAAAAAGTTGCCCAGGAAGGAAAATCTCTAAGTTTTGAAAATGTTTAGAAAAATCAATTTCAACCATTCTTGTCATCTGGTAAATCCTTGTAAAAAGTTTTGAACTAGATAGTTGCAAAATTACAAAAGTTACAACCATCACACGGATCTTTCGAGAATTAAGGCCGTGTTCTAGTGTAGAAAGCCAAAATTTAGGAATTTTTCAACATGCTATGAAAAAAAAACTAAACATATATTTTTGCATTCATTTTTTCACCACATATTTATCCGTTCTTCAATATTCTACAAAAAAAATTGGCAAAAAAAAAATCCAATGTCTTGACAGATACCGGCTGATGAAGTGGGGGTGGAAAAGAAACGACCTCTGCGTGTTGACGCGATTGCGGGCGTTCTATGCATCAGAAAAAAATATATTCTTCATCAGGAAGAATGTCATTATAGCCCCCACCTCAGGCAAAAAAAATCACAAAATGGCGGCTGTTTGAAAAAAAATCATTATTTGCCGTTTTTTTTCATAATTGTGAATTTTTTACAAATAGTTGAAAACAAAATTTCGGGATAAATCGGGTAGGGGCGATAGAGGGGTTTATTAAGAACGTCCACAACAAATTTCAACTAAATCGGTTGATTACAACTGGAGATATGTCAACCGTTTCGAAAAAAGTAGTTTCGAGAAAAACGCGTTTGGTCGTGTTCTAGTGTAGAAAGCCAAAATTTCGGGATTTTTCAACATGCTATGAAAAAAAGCTAAACATGTTTTTGCATTCATTTTTTCACCACATATTTATTCATTCTTCAATATTCTACAAAAAAAATCCAATATCTTGACAGATACCGGCTGCTGAAGTGGGGGTGGGAAAAAAACGTCGATTATTTCCACCCCACTAATTACTGCTATAACTCCGTTAATATTTGGAATTTCTAAATTTCCTTTGGAGGGTACATTCTTGAGACATCAAAAACTGAAAATATGCAAAAAAAAATCGATTTTTTCAAAATTTTACACTTAAAATGAAAATTGAATCTCTTGATAAAGTTTTTCAAGGCTTGGAAACACTTTTTCCATCGGTCAGACGACGAGAGTTCCTTTCAAACTTCTTTCTGAGAAGGATTTGTCAGGCCTGGAAAAAATTCCGTCATGTCTGTCTCGATTCTTCACGAAAAATCTGCGTTTAGTATTTTTCTTTTGTCTTCACGAGGACAAGGACACTGCGGTTTGCTTCGAGATGCACGAAGCGAGAAAGATGACACTGCACTACTGTGCATCGTTATACCAGCTTGTGGTTTTATCATATATTTCCCCGTAATATATATTTATATATATACATGTATATTGCGAGGAAACTTCATACGTAACTCGCGACCGAGATGTTTTTTCGCGTTCTCTCAAGAACCCGTTCAATATGTTTTTATTTTTCTTCCCGGTCTGCTAGATTTTTCATTCTGTATTTTCTTATTCTCGGCACACGACTCGAAATGGGCGTCTTTCATTTCTCTACGATAATAATAATAATAATAATAATAATAATAATAATAATAATAATAATAATTCTGCAGATATCCAGACATGTATCACACGCTGGAGATCGCATTCTTGGGAGGAACATAGACGAGACTTCTCGAGCAAGTTGATCTCATGATGATCGCATTGCTAAGCGGTCGGTTGAGTTTCTTTTAAAGTCCCGCACCTGAAAAATTCCATAGAGAGCGCGAGCAACATCGTCATTCCTAAGAAATTGGAAACAGAAACTCCAACGTGGGTTTTGACTGTCTTGCGAATTCTCTGGAAACACTATAATCCGTATTCTGTGTGAAGATGACCTTTTTTTGGCCTGGGGATATTTTTTTTAGGCAGGGACATTATTCCGTTTGAATCGGGATATACTTTTGAGATCCGGGATATATTTTTTTTTAATTTCTGGTTGTTTCTTTTTTTGAGACAGGATTTTTTTTTATCAAGGGTGGATTTATTGGATTGGATTTATACTTAATCATGCAGATATTCCCGTCCTCGTTGAAAAAAGCAGTTTCTCTCTACTTATTTACATCCATTGAATCAGGAAAATTAATCATATATCCGTACTGCGAAAGTCGTTACACGGGAATTTATGGACATACCAGAAGTGCATTATATATGAGGCATTCCACACCGATTCGACCTGGGTCTGACCCTTCACCACTCCCATTTTGTCCGCATTTTTTTATGGTTTTGTAGTACCTCTGAAAAGCACTCGGGATTTTTTATAGATTTTTTTGGAGCGATTTGACTTAACTATAATTTTATAAACAAATTATATTTAGCTCAAATTTAGAAATCTGAAAAAAATCACAAATCCCTTTTTTATATCAAAAATTTCGGGCGTTGAGCCAAAGTGGGAAGGGGTTCCTTCTGTTTATAACAAGGCTTTTCGAATTTTATTTTTTTCAATAGAAAAATAAATCTGAATTGAGTGGGCCCTTATCCAAACACCTTCAATTCATACAAAAATGTTTGGATAACGACCCACTTAATTCAGGTTTCTTTTTCTACATATTTAAAAAAAAAAATCGAATACGCTTATTATGAGCAGAAGGAAACCCCTACCTACTTTGGGTCAATGCTTGAAATTTTTCATATAAAAAACGGAATTATAGTGATTTTTTCAGATTTTTTATTTGGCCGAAAAATAATTTGTTTGTAAAATTATAATTAAGTCAAATCGCTAAAAAAAAAATCAGAAAAAAATCCTGATTGTTTTTCAGAGGTACTACAAAACCATAAAAAATTGCGGACAGAATCGGAGAGGTGAAGGGTCCGACCCAGGTCTAATCGTTGTGGAATTCCCCATATATACGCCATCTGAAATATGTATGTAAATTTGTCCAATGCGGCGCACAAATGAACCTCCGTCGCCAAAGGGCAAACGCTAATGGATCGTGCAAAACTATATATTCGCGTAGCATACAATTTTCGTGACTCCTATCCATGAATTAAAATATCCGCAAAATGAAAACCCGCATGCCCGCGAGTTTTTTTAACTTTCAACAGTTTTCAGCTTTTGAAGATTTTTGCAATCTGGCATTTTTCCATTGAACTTTGTAGAAACGGTACATATTGAAAACTTGCACAATTCTTCTTCATCTTTTGGTTCTGGAATTAATTGATCATTGATCCATCATTTCTGAAATAAGACCATGAAGGGACGTCACAGTTGCAGATTTCAGTTTAAATCTCTAAAAACTTTCATCAAGAAAAATGATGTTTCGACGACTGGACGTTGAAAATCGATGATGTTGAAAGAAATAACGTCAAATCGATAGAAACGTCACCTCCAACGAGAAAATGCATCGTGACTTCAAACCAGAGACACTGAGGTCATTGAAACCGGAAGCTCTCCCAAAAGAAGCTACGAGTGTGACGTTGACTCTGCTGGCAAACAAAAGGGCGTAATTACCATCGATTCGAATGGCGAATAATTGGGGTTGAAGACCTTTTTGTTTAGACGGCAATCGATGGATAACATAAAACCCTCGACCCACGCTCAGGCGACAAAAATGGCCAACCGCGTCGCGTCAAGGAGTTCGTTGTCCTCATTCGGTTTCTCTCTATTTTTTTTTTCATATCTCTATCATTTTGGCACGAAACCCTGTATTCCGGTGATATCGTTTGTCATATTCGCGTGGAGGATTTTTCCTCCGACGTATCTCGAGAGATGCGAGGAAAAATTTGACAACGGCACTCTCAAGAGAGAACGCGCGCTCGAATGATTTACGCATTTCTCGGTGCGGTTTTTCCACGGGCAAATAATCTCACCATCTCCAGCTTCCCTCTCATTCTTGGCTATGGCTTTACCATTGAAATACTCGAAAAATGCGACGCGCAAGTCGACGCCACGAGAATGTTTATTGCGGCGCGACTAAAAAGCCTTTTGGTTCGCGTGCATCTTTTTTGGCTCTCGTCGAGCGTCTGACTGTGAACTTGGAGGGCAAATACATTAAAAAGTTATACTATAATGGTATATATATATTTACGGAATAGTTGCCCCGCGAGAATGAAATACATTCGAAAATAGACGGAGGAATATTTAAATTTATAAAATGCAATTTAAATTAGAACATAAAATGGCAATTCTGATCGAAAATGGCCATAACCGTAATAATTAAGGTAAATGTTCCAATTATTGAACAGCTAAGGATGTGGGGATTGAATTCGGTAAGAAAAAAATATAAAATCAAGAAAAAAACCATCGCTTTCATGTTCAAATGATACTTTGATATTTTTACTTTCGAAAAATCACCCTTTGAATTATTTTTAAATGATTTCAAATGAAAAAAAAGAATAACAATGTGCAGAATGCAAATTTCCCAATTATTGAACACTGGAAGTGCCTATGTCCCTAATATTGAACAGGCATGTCCCAGTTATTGAACACTCTCGAGAATTCTTTTTCCGTTCTGAAAATATTATTTTGGGTACAATATTAAGAAATAAAAGCAAAATCAAACACTTAAATAATCCTTTATCAATAATGTGAAAATACAAAAATATATATTTAGTTCCTTTTGACAGGTTTTTGGTTCATTCGCATTTGGTTTATTTTTGCTTTTTAACTCGAACTTTATTTTATTTTTATTTTCAGCTTCCTTGTTTTTATGTTCTGTTTGTGTTTGATTTTGTCACAGCTTTCTTGTTTTCCGACTGAAATATCGGAGAGCAAAAAATATTGAACATTACATTCGTATTTTTAGGTTACATTTAGGTTATATTCTCTTTTTACTTTTCTTTTTATGTTTATTGCACGAAAATATAAATAAAAAATATATTTGACGATCTTAGAGTTATTATTAAAAGAATAGAGATAAGTTTATTCAGGAACTTACAGTTTTTGTTTGAATAAATCCGATTCACACGATCCGTCACACACGTTAACTGTCTCGATGTTTTGATGGGTTTAATGACGCCATCTTGAAGAATTCGAGTGTTCAATAATTGGGACACACCGCATTTTCTATGTCCCAATGATCGAACACCGTATTTTTTAACAAATAATTCATTAAAAAAATTTTTTTTTTAATTGTCATTTGTGAGAAATTTTCTGAGGAACCTGAAACGCCTTTACTTTTTGAGATACGACAATTTTTGAATTTTTTATGCCTTTACGCGTGAAGCGGCGCGTCTTAGCAAAAACGATAAGCAGTTACCACGAGACGTCAAATCGGGTCACCGTTGCTGATTAAATAATTTTTCTCTCTATTAATTAAAGCTTTTTTTGCATAAGTAAGGTAACATTTCGATAGCTAAAAGTTCGATATAAGGAATGAAATTTTTATAAATAAGTAAATGCATGCAAGTGAATGATAAATAATAAAAATACAAGATAGTGTTCAATAATTCGGACCTGTTCAATAATTGGAACATTTACCTTAATCCTCATAAAAAAAAGCTGTGACTAAGAAATGTCATTTAAATTGAAAACAAGAAAAATCAAGATTTAATAAATTCGGCAATTTCATACGTAGGATGAGAAATTTGGCACTTTATAGGAAAACCATAATATACGAATGAAATTAACTTCAAAAAATGTATTTTTTAGAACCCAGCTAAAGGTGGCGCCTCAACGAATAATAGTCATTTTTCCGTCCGTTAGAAAATAATTTTGGAGCTCGTGCTAAACTTCGGCGACGTTTCATCGATAAAACGTCACTCGAAATTTCCCGTCCAACGAACTTGAAATTTTTAACCATATCGGACAAAATGCAAGGCCGAAATTGCGAGCCATTCGTTTACAGGCGTTGATATATATTGCGGATCAAAACATTCTCCCCAGTGCCAGGTTTCGCCGGAAACTTGGACCATCGCAGTGGCTCCAAATGCCATTTCTATTTTTTTTATTTCCCGTGCAATCCCTCCTCTCATCGTTCACTTCCTGATTATTCTTGGCAACGTTCCGAATCCTCCGGGCGAAATACACACCGGATAAAATCGACCCGGAGGATTCTCATATATCTTCACCGAGCCCGGCAAACCGTCTCGCCACTATCCGTCTTTTTCCCTCTCGTAAGTTAGATAAATTGTACCTGCGCATTTCTCTCCTATTAAAAGTTTCACGCTCAGCGTTAATTAGTCGACGAAACAAAGGTAACGAACTTTAATTATCAACGGGGAAAACTTTACTAAAATTTTCGTCCTAAAGTTTCAACAAGAGTATTCGATTCAGACTGTTTGAATTTCTAATTCAAATTGAATGGAATGCATTTAAATAAACGATTTAGCAATCGTTTAGCAGTCGATCGAGCAATTATAATTTTTAAATCGAGTGACAAATTACATGACACTAAAAAAATGTATTTGTATAAATGTGTAGTTTAACAAGTTTATTAGCATTGTATTTAATGAATATCGCCAACAAAAAAAAAATTGGCTCTCGCTGTTTCCGTGATTTCAAGCCAACGTTTCTTACACAGAAACTTTCTAGGGCTAAGATATTTGTTTTAAAATTGGTTGCACAATTTTTATTTACGCTCTTTCATGTAATGAGCTACACTTTCATAATTTATTTGTTATTATCATTAAAACAACGCTTTCCACTTAATTTGCTATTTTTTGGAGCAAGATCTTTGTACTTTTACTTTCTGCAAATAGCATCGAATCAACGGTCGCAGGTTAAATTCTCGAGGCTGGAGACCCTGAAGAAATATGCTGTCGGACGGAAACAAGATTATTCGCAAATGCTTGTCCCCGTGACTCCTCTGAGTTTCATCAAGCACAGCAGCAAAGTATAACCAAGCTAATTTCCCTCCCTCCCTTCCTCCCTCCCTCTTTCTCTCTTTTGCTTTCGCTCTCGGTTTTATCCATCCCGCTTCAACCCGCTCTCACTTCGTCCCTTCGTGTGCCAGCTCCAACGATATCGAGCGTTTTCTCCCCTTGGTATTCCGGTTGGAGGCGCTTGCGCAAATTTACCCCAAGCTCGTATATTTCGTTCCCTTTTTCCCTCACCCTCGATCTTTTCTAACTATATATTCCGACCTGCGCGACCCGGTGCACCGCAGTGCATTCCGACAGGCGTTCACGTCGCATACGCGATTTTCCCTCTTAGTCAAGCTTTTTTTGCTTCCTCCGTATTTTATTTCGGCACGAAATTCGCGCGTTCTGCACAAAAGATTCGCTGGATGGTTTTTGGCACCTTGGGCATTTTTTTCTGTGAAGAAAATTGGGGAAAATCGCGTGGGAAAATCAGACACTCCGGCTGGGAAGTAAAAAAGTCCAAAACAAAAGTCTCTGAAGGAAATAGAAGCTGAAATAGCCCTTCAAACAAAAAATATTTCTAAGGAGGCTTTAGAGAAAAATCAACAAGTCCATTTAATTATGATCGACATTCGATGGAATCCAGTTGATTGAGTCTGCGAAAGACGTCTCTGATTTTCGGAGCAAGATTCTCTCATCGCGGTTCGCACGTTTTCAAGGTCGAGAGACCTTGACCCGCGAAGCGCAAGCTGGAATAATGGCGAACGCGAGCGTGCAAGCTCCAAGCTTTTGCGATTATTAATAATGAGATTGGGCTTTCACGAGGTCACGAGGGAAACCCTGGCGACGAAATAATAAACGCGTATTTGTCGCGAGTTACCGACGTCAAAAATCTCATCATGAATCTCGTGGGAATACGAGAATCAAAACCGCAGCCGCGGTGATGACGTTTCGCACCGATCTTAAATGTCAGCAGTTCGCCGGGAAACCGCGTCCTGGATGTATAATGAAACATTCGCCGGATAAACGAATTTCCTCGGAGGACAGTTGTTGAATTGAAAAGAATAAACAACGACTGTCGTTTGTGCGATGCTCGATGAAATCGATACCGAGAGGAACAAAAGTTATTCGTGCCATGGGAATGTATTCTCGTGAATGCATAAAAAGTTCCAACGGGTATTGTTATTATCAAAATGCAATCATTATTATTTTAAGGGATTGCGTCTGGATGGAGGCCGAAAAAGTCGACATTTTTAGTTTTTTTTAATGAGAAAACCTGCAAAGCTTTTTGGATTAATCTTCTGGTACCGCCGAGGGCATATTTCAAAGTAAAGTAAAGTAAAGACTTGTCTGGAATGATCTAATTTTTGTAGTAAACATTTTTTTAAATCTTCCATTGGATTTAACTTTAATGGTGAAATATGAATCCCGCGGATGGATGATTCAATTAAGGGGTTGCGGCAAATTGAGGGCCGAAAAAAATTGCGGCTTTTGGAAATTTTTCGCGCTTAAACGTGTAAAGTTGTTTATACAAATCGTTTTGTTTTTCATGGACCATGTTTACGAAAATCTTTCAAATTTTTTTCATCACAAAATATTGACAATGTTCTTGGAACGTTATGAGCTGAGAAATCGTGTGAATACCGAAATCGAATTTTTCGAAAATTCAAACTAGGCGTAAGACCTTGAAGTAAAGCGAGAGAAATGGCATCGAGTTCGGAAATAGCAAAAGGTGCTAGACGACGAACCACAGCATCCGCGAAAATTCGTGAGAACGATGCTGAAATAATAGCGGCAAGAGGATTCGAATATGACGATCAAAGACCAAATATTAGCGTCGAGGACGCGAAAGATTCTGGTCTTTCGTCGGAAAGTTCAACGCCGACCGGTGGTTCACCTCCACCAAGACAACCTAGAATCACCGTTGCCTCATTGTCGAATTTCTCAATTAGCCCTCGAGGCAAACAGACCGAAGCAACGAGGTATTAACCTTGAAATTAGAAGAGTTTTTGTTGCTGAAATTCTTATACAAAATTACGTCAGAGCGAGTAACAACTGTTATAATTCAAATAACGTAATATCTCCGGGTTTCCAGACTTTTTTCGATGTTGCAGCTATATCTTGTCCTACAGGTTTATTGTTTTCACAGCAGAAAACCCTTTTAAAGTCTCAGAAATTAAGGGGGGAAACCCATTAAAATGGTCGAAGATGACGAGGAATTTCGGGATTTTTTTCCAGCGCAACTACTGGACCAATCGTGTTTAACTTTAGAGGCTATTTTATTGTACATTCGAAGACTTGAAAAACATTTTTTTAAATCGAAAATAAGTATTCATCAGCAGTCTGCAACCAATCGTTGCTGAACGAATTTTTCCCGCGATGTCGAATTGCGGTAGCCGTACTTTTTTTTTGTTTTTCATTAGAAACAAAAAATCAGAAACCATTACATTCTATATGGAAGTACGCTGTCGATAAACCAAGAAAAAGTTTCAAAAGTTGAATATTGTAATAATGGCGGCACTTAGAGAAAAAAGGTCGAATTTTCACCGAACATTTTTATGCAAAAAATGATTGTGAAATTAATTTTTTTTTTTAAATGGAGGTTCATCGACGAGGATTTGCAATTATTGTCTAAAAATATTTGGTTGAAATGAATCGGATGAATAGTTTTTTTTTTATCCCTGCCGCAAATTGCAAAAATGTTATTTCGAGTAAATCGCGTTTAAAAGTTAATCAAAGTCTCTGGTACCTTAAAAAAATGTTTTTCAAGTCTTCGAATGTACAATAAATAGCCTCTAAAGTTGAAAAAGATTGGTCCAGCAGTTGCGATGAAAAAAAATCCCGAAATTCCTCGTCATCTTCGACCATTTATATGGGTTTTCCCCCTTAATGTCCCACTTGATGAAGAATGCTTTGTAAAGTAATCATATTGTAGCGTTTAATTTCCTGACTAAAAAAAGTACTATCGTAGGTGAATATAATTTCTGTTGATTGAGTAGAAAATTAAATTTTACGGCACATTTAAAACTCTACCGAAAATATCTTCACTCAAAGAGTACATCTAAATTGACGTTGCCAAAATATCTGCATGAGATAACTTAACTTCAATTTAGCTCGGAAGATATTGTCCGATATTTTAGGGTAGATCTAATATCTGATAGTTTTTAGGGATTTTAAAGTATAGTTTAGAGATTTTAGAGTATAGTATGGATATTCTGCAGATGGAATTGTCTTACGGCAGAATTATAAGTCGTTAAAGATAATCTGGCAACGTAAATTCACGTAAAGATTATTTGAGTACAGTAATTTTTGGTACAGTTTTAAATCTGCTTATTTTATGCCTTAAACCCAGCACCGTATGAATTCCTTCGTGACGCTCGTGAATATGTAACTCCGAATGAATACAGAATGTGTATATTTTCATGTATATAATTGACATAACGATCCACGCTCCAAATTTCAACTTTAATAATCATTATTCCGTTGTTTGTTTGATGCAGGATCGGAAACACGAGAACGTCGAGACTTTTGCGAAGCAGATCCGGCACCGATTCGCCACGTTCACTCGATAGCGTGCGAACTCGACAAGTTTCCAGTCCTTTCAGGCCAGTCTTCACCGGAAATGTAAGTTTATTCGTCCTGCGTTTGTTTCACGTTTTTCTCAAATCGATTTACCACGAAATCCCCAAAAATTAGACGAAAAGCGTTGCAAGAATTATTATTTTTCGACGTTTGTTTTTCTTCCAGTTAAATTACGTTAAATGAGAACATTAATCAATTTAATATACTTTTTTTCAAAAACAATTCCTACTTATCAAGCTCGATACTAATTCGGCTCTGATGATTGTACTGTTCGATTAGGTATAAAAAAAATCTGTGAAAGTTGTTTTTAGCAAAAGTGGAATTCATGTTGATTAATCGTCTTTGATTAATTTACATTTCCAGGTTCAATCACCGAGTCTCGATTCCGGTGACGAGGGAAGCCTCAGGGTCGAACGTTTCACTTATCATCAGGACATAGTTTCCATCAAGACTGGTCTATTGAAACTGATGCGTGTCGTTCAGGAGGTGAGAAACTCTGACTGGAAAATTTCGTCCAGAAAATAACGTTCAAAATTTGCATTCTCTCCGTCTCAATGTTTGTCCGTTGATTCATTGTTATTATTATTTCATTAATCTTGCTTACTTTGTCCGTTATCGTTTGACGAATTGATGTATCCTTTGTTTTGTTAACACACGTTTTTCTTTCATTGTTTCTGCATCTTTGTTTTTTTTTTGGTCCGCCATTTGGTTTTGTCATGTGAAGTCAGGAGAGAACGGTTTGACGAGGGTACGTTCATTTAAACATCACGTTCAAATTATCGTTGCATAGAATTCTTTCGTTCATTGCAATTCGCGTTATTCAATCGTTGGATCTTTATTCATTTCAGGCAGAAACTCTCAACCCATTCAACACAACTATGGTGGTGAGTAAAAAAACAAAAAAATTAAAAATTATCTGTCACAAACAGGGTTGCGATATTTTTAATGAAAAAGTAATGCATTAATCATTACTTTTTTAATGGCTAATGAGAATAATTTCCATTAACCATTAAATGTTAATGGTTAATGGTTAATGAAAATAATTAACATTTAATGGTTAATGGAAATTATTTTCATTAATCATTAAAAAAGTAATGATTAATGCATTACTTTTTCATTACAAATTTCGCAACCCTGCATTAGGGTGATGCAAATAAAATCAATTTTTTTTATTGGGTTTGATAGCTGTTGGTACTCGGCGAAAAAGTAACTATCACGAAATTTGAGCTTTGAAAAAAAATGTTGAGAGATCGCTCAAATGAGTCGATATTTTTTTCGATTTTGACCAACGATCATGATACAGAAATTACGATTTTTCCGTGTCGCAACAAAAAATATAAGTATTCCTCATGGGTCTTTCCATTCAATTCTGGGGAACGTGGTTTAAACAGAGTGCCCAGCGGTGATAGTTAAAAGTAAATAAATTTTTGCTAAAGCTAACCGAGAGCGTTTGCCAAGATGATACCTGAAAAGTTCGTTGCTGAAACGAAACAAGTCAACTTTGCTAATGTTATTTACTAAACACTAACTAAGAAAGTTGGTTAGAATATCGATTACTACCATTTTAATTGAATGCAATGTCAATGGTAAATGGCAATAATTTCCGTTAACCATTAGCATTATGGTTACTTGTAATAATTTTCATTAAAAATTAACTCTTATATATTAATGGAAATAATTACTAATAACATTTAATGGTTAATGGAAATATTTACCATTAACATTGAATGGTTAATGGAAATAATTTTCATTATCCATTAACATTTAATGGTTAATGGAAACAAGTGTTAATGATTATTGAAAATGTAAATGCATTAAAAAAAGTAATGCATTATTTGCAACCCTGGTCACAAACGTTCGTGGTGAGGTATTTTTAATCGAGGGTTAATCAATCAACGTTCGACTCAACAGAATGGCCTCTTTAATAACCTGAACGAAGACGGGACTACGGATACGAGTGGAAATCCGATGAACGGAACTATCAACGTTGCCGATGAACTTGCCGATCTGCGAAGACAAGTGGTTTTTCTTCAAGGACAAATCGAAGACAAGGACAGAACGATACAACAACTTCAGGTGCATAAACGTTCCACTATTTGCTCGGTAGAATTTTACAACAAAATTCCATCAGTTTCACCTCAATTAAACATTTTTTAAGTCACCGTTTCATTCATAATTATTGGATTAAAATTAATCTTTGATTCATCGGGATTAATTTACTAGTTTTTTTTTTTTCAAAATTAAAATAGAACAATGTCCTCTTTTGTGAGGCATTCCACGTCAAGTCGGCCACCTCATTTTTTGAAATCACCAAAAATCGCATACAAATTTTTATAAAGTAGTTCTAGCTGTAAAGAAAATTCGTGATTTTTTTCAGATTTTTATATTACATTTTTTAGCCGAACAAAAATACAAAAAAATTTCTTGTTCCATTTCGTAACTCGAAAATTATTCATCGTACGAAAAAAAAGTACAACATGAAATTTAGGATTTTCAACGCACTTTTCACTGAAATTTTTTACGAACTCCGAAAGCTCTATATGCCATTTTCGGAGCAAATAATGTTTTGGAATTTTTTTTCTCAGAATTGACATCTTCGATTTGTCTGTAATTTTAACAGTTTTTTACTTGATATATTTACAGACTATAAAAAAATTGACATAGTGGAGAATCCATTCCTTCCCATGCGTTTTTCATTCCAAATGAATACACAAATTTCTCTGTACACTAACAGGGTTGAGACTATCTATAGATATTTTCTAAAGCCCGCATTTTTGTTTATTTTTTGTACTTTTTCAATTTTCTTAACTTTTTTCATTTTTATTTTTTAAATACCTTTTTGTACATTTTAATAAACTTTATCAATGGACCCATGTACAACGATAAAGTCTATTCAAATTAAAGTCAAAGGCTACTCACGTCTCTCGATTGCAAAAAATAATTAATTTACCCCTTTTGGATACACCGACTTTTGTATGGCCAATGAGTACTTTTTTAGTTCGATTTGGGCATGATTTTTGGGAATGAAGCAATGACACTGCTTTGTTTCTGGAATCTTCTTCGCAGTATCAAAACGAGATTATTTTATTATTTTTCCCTATCTACGATTAATAATGATAAAATATCAATATCTACACTATTTCGTTTAATCACTCTATAATGATAGATTGTATCAATAAAAATGCATTTGAAATAATGGATTCTCCACTACGCCAATTTTTTTATAGTTTGCGAATATATCAAGTAAAAAACTGTTGAAACTACAGATGAATCAAAGATGTCAATTCTGAGAAAAAAATATCAAAACATTATTTGCTCCAAGAATGGCATCTAGAGCTTTCGGAAAAGTTTGTAAAAATTTTCAGTGAAAAGCACGTTGAAAATCCTAAATTTTATGTTCTATGTTTTCTTTTCGTACGATGAATAATTTTCGAGTTACAGAATGGGACAAACAAATTTTTTGTATTTTTTTCCGGCTAAAAAAATGTAATTTAAAAATCTGAAAAAAATCACAAATTTTCTTGATAGTTAGGACTACTTTCTAAAAATTTGTATGCGATTTTTGGTGATTTCAAAAAATTGGGTGGCTGACTTGACGTGGAATGCCTCTTGTATGTAATGTCTGGGAGAAAACAGAAGTATTTGTTGATCCCGAATTCTTGGCGACGTTTTTGCTCCATTGAGATTCTGCACACATTTTCTGAAATTCTCAATGGAATTTGAGATTAAAAAACATTCAATTATAAAATTTTTAAAACATCAAATAAATTGTAAAATTTTATTTCCATTTTTAGATGCAAGTTTCCAAACATCACGATCTCAGTAGTGTCGATTCGCAGAGCAGTACATCGTCCATGAACGGCAGTTGTTCGCTCAACAAAGACACGTGCAATGCAGCGACGCAAACGGAGAAGGTAATTCTATATGGAATCAGTAATGAAACGATATTATGAAAACAAACATATTTGTAATGTATCATTATTTCAATGCTAATTGCTACACTTGTCTAACGACTAATGCTGGGATGTTTTTTTATTTTTGCAGATACGACCTGTATCGGCGGGACCTTCGCTTCTGCAGTCACTCCCTCAGGATGGTGGCATGGGGCCTCTCGTTAGGTAATCTCACGGATTACATTTTCCTGTAATTTCACCGTTAATTATCGTCTGTCCCTGAAGAAAAACTCGTAAACGTGCCTAATGAGTCGCGAATATTTTTCTATCCGTTCATTGAAACATTAAAAGGATCCTCCAGGCTATATTTCAAAATACTTGGACGAAATTATTTTTTCTTTTATCAACCTTCGATCCGGAACTAAATAAAACCATCGATAGGTAATTATATTTTGGTAGTTCTCTAGCCTGGAGTTTCCTTTATTTCTCAAGGCTATGTGAAAACTTCAAATTAGCATTTCCGATAACATCTTTGACCCCCCTTCGGCAAAAGCATTTCTTTTTTTTAATTTAATGAATTTTCTGGCAAAAGATAAGAGCGAGTTTCACAATGCCTTCACCCATACGTTTTATACTGACGTCCATGGAAAATTGAGCGAATTCAAAAATAAATCTTTGAATTCGCTCGTCACAGGACATAGAAAACTTTCCTCTCTGTTCAACAGTGTCATTTAAATATCCTAATTGTTACTGCTGCCCTGGTTCACTCGTCATCTTACTATCTGGTCGCTCAACGAATTAAAAAAAAAAAAAAAACAGCTTCAGGATCGGGAAGGTAGAGTGCGTCAGTCTGTGTGACTTAATATTGGGTTGCTTACTCTTATTTACATTCAACTTACTGATTTACGTGCACCTCATTAATTTTCGTCCCATATCCGCTATCTCGTAAGATAAAAATGCCTGTGTCAAAGTGCCTGCATGTCAAGATTTATCATAAACGGCCTATCCAATAAACGAGCCTTGCAGTTCATCATTCCTCTTTTTCCCTTCCTCAATTTTTTTTTTTTACATCATTTTCGTTTACTCGTGGCTCGATAATCGTCGGATCATTGCCTCATCAAAATGCCCCGAGGAATTGACGCATAGCGAGTTCTTTTATTTATCAGCATGGAGTGAGAGTAGATTTTTTTCATTCTTTTGTTATATTAATCTTGAGAACGATGAATGAGGACCTAGAATTGTCTGACTTGTAAATCTTCTGGGATTGTAATGGGATTCACGATTAAAAATGTTTCATGCTGCGATGTTTAGCCTTGTGGGGTGAGTTTGAATTACGTACTATTCGTAATGATTTCTTTTTTTAACGTATTATCGATGCGATACAAGAAAAAACACTAAAATATGATTCTTCGAAATGCCAGCATGAGCTTGAAACTGATGGTTCTGAATTTTCTTCTGAACTCTAGAAAGTTGTTCACTTATGTTGAGAATTTTTAACGTCTATGAATGTATTCTAGATGATGGAAAAAATGTCATTACTCTTGGTCACAGTAATGGATAATGAAATGAATTCTATTATCTGTTGCTAAAATAATGGATTATGAACCAGAGTTGTAAATAATGCATTACTGTATTTATTATCCATTACACTGCATAATGTTAAATGGATAAGTGTACCATTACAAATAAAAAAGTAATGTGTAATGGATGCATGTCCCATTACAAATAAAAAGTAATGTGTAAAGGATGCATGCACCATGACAAATAAAAAAGTAATGTATAATGGATGCGTGTTCCATTACAAATAAAAAAGTAAGGTGTAATGTATGCACGTTGCATTACAAATTACAATTTAAAAAAAAAGTAATTTGCAGTGGAGAATGTTCCATTACAAATAGAAAAATTGCCCCGCTCGTATTAGAAACTTGCACATTGCTGTCTCATTATTTTATTTCGCTCACTAAAAGTTCATCCACAATTATCACAAATGATTCATAAAGTTAAAAAATAGAAACAAAAAAACAGACAGTTCATCGTTAAATATGAAGTACGAAAATGTACTCAACCCCAAAAATTATCCAACTTTATATTGAACTTGCTTTTACACGCTGTAACCCATAATTATAAGCAATCCAATAAAAATTACAAGTTACTGATGCAAAACTTGTCGCTTTATTGAATCCCTAAATAATGTGCATGTTCTTTTTTTTTTTATTTGTAGATAAACTTTTAGTGAGCGAAATAAAATAATGAGACAGCAATGTGCAAGTTTCCAATACGAACACCACAATTTTTCTATTTTTAATGGAATATTCTCCACTGCAAATTACTTTTCAAAATTGTAATTTGTAATGGAACGTGCATACATTACACATTACTTTTTTATTTGTAATGGAACATGCATCCATTACACATTACTTTTTTTTATTTGTAATGGGACATGCATCCATTACACATTACTTTTTTCATTTGTAATGGAACACGTGTCCATTACACATTAATTTGTTTATTTGTAATGGAACACCCATCTTTTACACATTACTTTTGTATAATTTGTAATGGAAAACTTGTCCAATACACATTGTTTAAAGTACTTGTACATTACTATTTTCACAACTCTGTTTTGAACAAATTTCCATAACCCATTGCTAAAATACACAATGTGATTAATCCTATTATCAGTTACCACAGTAATGGATAATGGATTAAATAATGGGCGATGGAAAAAATTCGATAACTCATTACAAAAAAATGTATAATATATTGAATTCCACTTTCAATTTTCAACATAATGTATAATGTATCTAATTCAATAATTTATCGCCAAAATAATGGATACTTGGTCACATTTCATTATCTATTACTATGTAAAATGGACTATGAGTCATGGATTTCGCTAATGCGTCACTACATTATCCTCAACTTCGGTCCAAATTCAAGCTGATACATACCGGAGAAATCATTCGTGTACAAGATGAATGTATGTCAAATGCAATTTTTTTTTATTCCTTTTTTTTCAGTTGGAGTGACTCGTGGAATCGTCAACGGCCTCCGTCGCTCGCGGACATCAGCAGTAGAAATCTTCGTAAGCCAAGCGATCGATCGCCCCGTACGTCGAGGCAACGTCAGGACGAGACGTTCAATCGTCAAAATGGTTTTACGGAAAGAGCAACGACGGAGAGTAACACACAGAGGAGAGTCGTGAAATCGAGAGATAATTTACCGAGCAAGTCTCTGGATTTGAATGATCTCGCAAAAACGCAAATCTCGAGAACGGATATCACACCGATAAAATCGTCCATTCCATCGCCAAAAAGATTAACGACGCCGACTCAAATACCGCGCGCGGCGAGAGCCGTTTCCGCGACTGGCCGATCGCACAATTCATAACATTTGTAGATTATTATTATTATTATTAGATTTTTTTGTCTGATTTCGCTTTAGCCACGCATCATACGGTATTTGACCAATTGTGTTATTATGTCCATACACTCGAAAACATATTGATCTGTATATACAAGAAAGGAGAGTGTGCGAATTAATTCAGCGAGTGAATTAATTTAATCTACAGTATTGAAGAGAAAAGTAAAGGGGGGAAAAAGCGTCGTTAGGCAGGATCACGATGGAATCGTGAGAGAGGAATTTTGATACGTTTATGTTTGTTGTACATGTCTTTTTTTTTCATCCACGTTGGCGTAAAGTATTACTACTTTTCATAATCCTTTATGATAGAAATTCCAGTGATCCTGCGCACTTGTTCGATTTCGTTTAATTTTAAGTACTTGATCTCAAAAGCAAAGCAAAAAAAGCACACACGGTCTTGCGCAGAGTCCATGATCGTGTGTCCGTGCACGATTATTGAAAAAAAAAGAATATCGGTTCACACAATTGTTTCTCGAACTAAATACGGCCTCGCTTAAGGTGGTTGCGGGCAAAAAATCGTCCTGGATGAACTACCGCAGTACCGCAATGAGCGTTTATTATTTTTTTAATCAATTTAAAAAGAAATGTGAAGTGCGAAAATTAATATATGAATCGAGTGTGGCAAAGTAACGTTTCAGTCGCGTTTTTTTTCGTAGCTTTTATATATGAGTCAAAATTCCGGAAGGCAGCATGCGTTTGGGCCTCATAGTCGACGATTGTTTTGTAACTTCAGGGACACATAGTACAGTATAAGAGTACACTCTGGATTTTTTTATTATTTTTAAATCGACCAGCTTCACTGTACCGATGACGTTCATATTTTTGAAATTTCTTGAATGTCATGTTTTTATTAATTTCTCTAGACCCCTGTAAATAAAAAAAAAATGTTGACATATATTTTCATCGAAAAAGATCTCAGCTTTAAAAAAAAAATATTTCCAAATACGTACCAATTCGTATAAGCATAGAAAAATAGGTTTTTTCCTCAAAAAGGCGTTTTATCGATGAGCCTACACTCCAATCTGTTCTTTCATATTTTTATCGGATTTCTGAGGTTTTTTTACACGAAAAAACTCTTCCCAGAGTGGGATCTCTGCGGCATCAGACCGTTATATATTGAATATAATCGGAGGTGCTGTAAATATCGAGAAAATAGTGCGGATACAATAATGCTTACTGCGCTAGTATTGTATTGTATTGTTACTATCATCTTTTTATCGAGGTCGTTATGGGTTTTTAACTTGACTTTTAATTTATTAGTACTGTAACAGGAGGATTTGACTATGAGAAAAGATAATAATACTCTGAAAGCAATATAATATACACGATTCCGGGGAATGGGTGTGTAAACTGACTTTAAAAAATATCCATTCATCTTTTATGAAAGTATCTATTGATGCATGTTTAATTTTGCGCAAAAAAAAAATATTTAACAATTTTTACTTGTTTTACATTAGTTGCTTTTGAGTATACTAAAAAAAAAAAATATATTTAACCACTTCTTGGCGAAAAATTAACCATGCGTCAATAAATATTTTCATAAAAGATGAATGGATGTTTTTTAAAGTTTGTTTACACACCCATTCCCCGGAATCGTGTATATTATATTGCTTTCAGGGTATTATTTTTTTTTCTCATAGTCGAATCCTTCTGTTACAGTACTAATAAATTAAAAGTTAAGTCAAAAACCCATAACGACCTCGATAAAAAATGTTAGTAACAATACAATACAATACTAGCGCAATAAGCATTATTGTATCCGCACTATTTTCTCGATATTTACAGCACCTCAGATTATATTTAATACATAACGGTCTGATGCCGCAGATCCCACTCTGGAAAAGAGTTTTTTCATGTAAAAAAAAGTTCAGAAATCCTAAAAAAATATGAAAAAACAGATTGGAGTGTAGGCTCATCGATAAAACGCCTTTTTGAGGAAAAAACCCATTTTTCTATGCTATACGAATTGATGCGTATTTGAAAATATTTTTTTTGAAAAGCTGAGATCTTTTTCGATGAAAATAAATGTTGAAATGTTATTTTTTCAATTACAGGGGTCTAGAGAAATTGATTAAAACATGATATTCAAGAAATTTCAAAAAAATGACGTCATCGGTACGGTGAAACTGGTCGGTTTAAAAATCCAAAAAAAATTCCAGACTGTACTCTCATACTGTACTATGTGTCCCTAAAGTTACAAAACAATCGTCGACCATGAAGCCCAAACGTATGCTGTCTTTCGAAATTTTGACCCATATAATTTTCAGACTTCCATTTGGTTTGTTTTTTTTTCTTCGTAGTATGTCTGAGCGATTGTACAACTGTGTATAGTACGAGTCAGGGTAATCGCGTATCGTTAAGCTCAATTCACGTTTAATTTATTTTTGTCACGTTGCAATGGTATATTCGTCCCCAGGTGCTATATGTTTACGTTCGAAATAAGATTGACCGATATTTAGATTCTCGTGGATTTACAATCTACTTGTCGAAAGTGAATAACGCAACAACCGGATGGAAATCGATCAGAGTCACAATGAAAAAGTATCGCAGCGCTTCAGATTATTATACTTTGGTCTCTGTGTAATTCATACTTCAGATAATAATCATTCTTGCCAGTATGATTTATTCCGTGAGAATCTAAATATACGAATAATTATGCAAATTTAAGAAAAAAAAAACCCCAATTGAATTTCAACGATTCAACCAGCGTGAAAATTCACGAAGCGAAATGATCGAGTGATCGGCGGAAAGATGGCGCAGATTTTGTACGAAGAAAAATATATGATATGTAGGCATAGGGCTAGCTTGAGCTGTGCAGATTTTAGTTTTTTCCAGTTGAATGAAAAGTTCCGAAATTATTATCCCGCGAGAACAATGCTGAGTCAAATCGTAGTACAAATAGGCTGTTTTTTTTTTTTTACATCAATTAGAATAAAGCGGGAGATTATTTTATTTGGTTGAGTTTGAGAAGAATGTTTTGTCACACAATGATCGGAGTAAAAAGAAATTTCGCTTTGTACGAATCAATGTTGGGAAAAATCTCAATTTGACTATAGACTATTTCTGCGACTTGGAGATAATCTTTCAATAATTTCAATTTTTTCTTTCATAAAATGGATTTTCATTTATTTCAATTCGTCAAAGATTTTTTTTTTAGTACGCAAGAACTCGAAAAAATTGCAAGATTGGCTGCTGATTGTTGATTTAACTGAAGCGCGAAAAGGCAGACTACCAAATGAGTATAATCAACGTCTTTGTAAACTTTCCATAGACCAGACCTATAATAAAATTATAATCACGCGTACCAAGGCGTCAGTTGAGCAGCCTTTATCCTTTATATCTATGAAAATAAAAATTCGAATCACGGATTATTAATCGGTATTTATTCTTAATGCAACAAAAGCTGGAATCGCAATACAATTAAATAAACAAGAGAATGTGAAGGAAGCTTTCTGAGAAAGTTGATGACTTTTTTACGCAAGATACGATGTGTAATCAAGATGATCGAAGGACTTGCGAAGTAAATGAAATATAAGTAAAATCGATGATATAATAACTGAAGGGATAGTTGCAAATATGTAATTTCGAAAACAAACATACATTGGATTTTTGCGCTAATATAAAATTCGTAAAAATTCGCGTAAACCGTGAATACTCCATCTTTTAATGTCAAAGCTTCGTAATCGGAAATACCGGAAGAGAATAATAAAAAAATAAAAAAACGATCGTCCTATCTAATCCTAATACAACGTGTAGATCTAGAATATAGCGGTGCCATGTATGGCACAGCCTGGAGAATAAATTTGAAAAGACCGAATAAATTGTATTTATTCATATGAATTTTTCGTTAATTCGTTAATTATTCAATTTTCTACTAGATTCCCTTCTTCACCTTGATCGTGATGAAATATTCGAAATATGCAACGTATATAGAGTATGTATTTGAATTCAGAATATATATTGAATATATATGCAGAGGGCAAATATTTTTCAAAACATCTGATAATAATTATTTATTGAAAATGATATCAAATTCAATTATTAAGTACATTTTACAGATAAAGTTTGATGAGCTCATCACTGACAGCGGACGGCGTTAAAATTCCCAAATCGGTAAACAAGAGATTGATAAAATGTGGTGGCGTGTAGTCGACCAAGGGATGTTCGTTTCGAAGATTCTTTTTCAACGTACTCGATGTGTACTGTAATCAAGTATTATGAAGAATTGTAAATTCTTATATGAGGAATTATTTTTCTACCGGGCCACTTTTTTCTTTCACCCTCCATTATTTTTCAAAATCTGCCAGTTGAAATATTAGTCAAAAGGAACGTCTGTGATTTTTTAAAGATTTTTTTAGGCGTCCGTTCAGGATTTTCAATTTTTCATTACGAACACTGTATCTCAAAAAATATTCATCAAACAAAAAAAAACATTAGAATGAAAACTTATTTATTTTTTTCACTTTATCGAAAAAAATTGAAATCATAATTTTTCTGCATTGAGAAAATTGAAATTTGACAAAAAAATGAGAATAAAATTTTTTAAAACCTAATAACACACTTTCGATTTCGAAACAAATTTTACAGGATGTCTGTCATTGGGTAAAGAGACTGCGTAAAAAATTTCAGAATGGCACCTGCAATGGTAACGATGAAAAAAAATAAAAACCCTGCCTGATCTCATAACCGCATAAAGATTGTGCAGGGTTCTTATTTTCTTTCATGTCTGTCATTGGGTAAAGAGTCTGCGAAAACAATTTCAGAATGGTACCTGCAATGGTTACGATGAAAATTTTTTCACAGACTCTTTACCCAATGACGGACATTCTGTACAATTTGTACCGAAATCGAAAGTGTGTTATTAGGTTTAAAAAAATTTTATTCTCATTTTTTTGCCAAATTTCCATTTTCTCAATGCAGAAAAATTATGATTTTAATTTTGTTCGATAAAGTGGAAACAATAAAAAAGTTTTTTTTGTTTGATGAATATTTTTTGAGATACAGTGTTCGTAATGAAAAATTGAAAATTCTGAACGGACGCCTAAAAAAATCTAAAAAAAATCACAGACGTTCCTTTTGACTAATATTTCAAACTGGCAGATTTTGAACAAAATTGGAGATGGTGAAAAAAGAACTCCTCATGTATAGATCCAAGTGAAATAACGATTGATTGTTGCGCGATTTTTTGGTCCCCAAACTTACTTTGAATTCGTCCGGAAGATCGACCTGATTCAATGGATATATCCTGGCGAATTTGAAACTTTCCGTTAACACGTAAAACGGTTTTTTAATTTCTTTGGCACAAATGGCCATCGTATAGGTGCCGACCTGGGAAAATTGGAAAGGTGTATGTCACGATTCTTTTTTATCTTGATTTCATATTTAATTTAGGTATAAGTGATTAATTACCTTATTTATAACTCCTCCGCTCTCCGCAACTCCCTCTGCACCAACCATGACCATATCAACCTGTTCCATCACGTAACCCATCGCGGAATCGAGAATCAGTGTGCATGGAACTCCGAGCTTGGTCAAATTTTCACACATCTCCTCGCTGGAAACAAAGTAATGTACAAATTTAGAAAAATGTAATTAAAAAAAGCTCAACAATTAAATTTCCTACCCACTGGAATCTGGAGCTGATTGCGTGACGTATACTTGAAAAATTTTGTTGTTGGCAGCAGCCTCTTTCATTGTTTGTAGGACGACCCTCGATTTGGAGTGAGTCAAAATTTTCTGTGTCATAGTGAAATAATCAGGATGATGGTAATGATGCGAAATCGGATTTTTTTAGGCGTCAGCTGAGTGTCGCGAAATCCTCTCAAAATTTGAATCTAAACTTTCTCGAACAGCAAAGAGTGAAAATCAAGGAAATTCAAGCCATTTACGCAGAGTTATATCACTGCAGATTAAGCTTCAGACCCAATCAATGCATGATTATACGGACATTGCAACAAAACGATTTAATTTCATTTCAAGCATTATTTGCAAATAAATTCATTCAGTCATTGTTCCGAATAATTCTTAGAGAGAATTTATCGTCATCTTGTAATTATTCTGCGTTAACTGTGAAAATCTTATTGATTTTAAATATCAGTCCATAGCTTCCTCTTAAGGAGACATCAAATTCCAAATAACAAATTCTGTACATTGGTTAAAATGCTAATTTTTCTATTACATCTTTAGTTTCTCTTCAGCTGTTTTCATGTGTTATTTTACTATATTTCATTAGTGATTTGATCATAACTTTTCATTTCGATATAATGTGCAAGCATTGTGTAGATCTTCTATCTTTTTTTCGAATGATTAAAAAAAAGTTTTTTACTCACACAACCATCGGTAATGAAGTGAGCAGCCACTTTGCCTACTTTGCCACGAGCTGCAACGAGTTTTTCATAAAATACTTTTCCTCGGTGGAGCATGATTCCTTTGCATTCTGCAAACGACTAATAAATCAGTGTTAGACGACGGTACGTTTCAAAGTTCCAAAAAAAAATTTGTTTTTTTTCGTACTATGTCTCACCGGTGTATCCAATGTGGCTAATGTGATAAATCTTAGAAATAGTTCACTGCCCGATGCGATAGCCGTTACAGGATGATCGGTTGATCGCATAGAATCCACAGCATTTTGCAGGCAATATCGTAACTCCTGCACCGTCTCGGCTGAACATGAAAAAAAGCTGATGCAATGATACGATTTGAGATACAAGTTCGTTAATTTGCAATACTAACATTTCGAATGTTCCAGGACTTTGAGAAGAGTGCGAATAGCTGCCATCCCAGCAGATACATCTTTCTCATCTCTGATGATTTCATTGATGTAACGACAGATTTCTGTGAGGTTAAATGTGTTTGATAATTTTTATATTAACATGAGAATAATTCTAATGATGCGAAATTGACTAACCTTCGCTTTCCATTTGAAAAAATAATTTGATATTATGGACTCCAAAAATAAATTGTTTTCTCCTAACAACAATTATAAATTGAACATACTTTGTGATGATAATAGCATATATGATAGAGCAGGGCACTGTTTGACAGTTTCGCCGTCTGATCGCGCGTGGCGCTGCGCTGTAAGGATTTCTTCGGTGGACCACCGGAAGTAAGCTATCGATGACAACACGAAGTTAGCACAATGAATGGATGTTTCTCTATTTTTGAAACTACTACAAAAATATATTTTTATTGCACTCCGTGCGCAAAGTGCCACTTTGCGCACTCGTACAATAAAATTTCGTACGATACTCGTGCGAGAAACTTTTTCTCAACTCGTGTGATTGCAACATTCGCCTTCGGCTCATGCTGCAAACTCACACTCGTCAGAAAAAGTTTGATCGCACTAGTATCGTAATATACTATTTTTTGTAATAAATAAATGGACACGAAGAATAAAGTCGAACAAAAAAAAAATTAGGCGTACCTGAAGAGTTTCAAATTATCGATAATTTCACGATAAGGCGATTTCGTTGTTTTCTTTTCGTCATTTGCGTACCAAAATATTTTTGACATTACAAATGCATGCGACACTGTGGCATTATATAAAATACTTAAACACATCAATAAGAAATGAATTTAGCATTAGTTTAAAAACATCATAAAAATATAAAAGAAATAAAAACAAATACATTGAAAAATTCCGTATAAAATCATTATTGAATAATAAGTTGTATAAACCGTACAAAAACCGTATTGAACGATTATTGAAATGAAAAAAAGGGAATTACATTAATTTTGCTTTTGGTTTTTATAAGAAAATATATCTCTTCATTTGTGCGATAAGTCAAAATCATGCAGTCATTTGATTGAATTCCTCCTGATGCAATATTCAATAACCATTGTTTTTCCAGTTTCATCAAATATTAATAAGGTATTAATATCCAAGGTAATTTATTATTCGACGGATTTAGAATGATCATTTTGAAACGTTTTTTTATTTTCAACAATTTGTGGACGACGCGTACCAATTCGAGTCGTGCATCTGCTGTATCGCCTTCACCGCTTAACGCCTGGCGCACGCTGCCCGTCATACTCCGTTGTAGTGCGTGTAGCGTTGTTGCCACACAGACCTGCGAAAATCTTCTTTACCAACCGAGATCAGAGTGAAGTTAGGTTAACCGCAACAAAAAAATTTTAATATTTCCAGAGTCGAGTATTCTCGACTATATTCGATCATGCCCAACTTCGTGTATATCAAAAGCGAGAAGCGACGCGGGCTACAAGTTTGAATAGGAAGAATGAGCGAGCTTGTTTTGCTATTTTGCGTGAAATTCCAGCTCCGAAAAAATTCCATTCATATACATGAATTGTTAGTATTCAAATCGATGATTCGTTCCACGTGCATCTTGCATAAGTTTTATTCTTACTAGTTTCTAAATGATCAGTATTGGACTGTAGAGAAATATGTTGGTTATTAAACAGAAGTACTCAGCTGCAGCAATTTGTGCATTCCGATGTATAGGAAGTCTACACATATACACATATTTATGGTTAAAATGACAATAGCTTGGTTTTGTTCTTTTTTTTTTATTGATTTAAACTCTACGCCTATTAACAGTCAGGATTATTCTAAAATCATTGGGCTTTTCCGGATTCCGGTTGAGCATCTAGCAAGCCCTTAACATTGGAAGCAGATTCCTTAAATACAGGCATAGATGACAAATAATCTATTCCATTTGACACATGATCAGGAAGTTCGGAGACAAATTTAATGCTCTTTATAACGCCACTGTTCCACATTCCTCTTGAACAGCCTGTCAATGTGGACATATTTGGTACATAAGGTAGCTGAAATTAAAATGACGCATGAGTAATTATTGAAATTTAAAAAAAAATGAAAAACTAGAATTTGGCATTTATATGAAAATGATAATTACGTCTTTTGCAAAATCCTGAGGTAAATTTTCACGAATGTACGGAGCTACGCCGTTGTACAATTTGCAGTACAGTTTTAAAGTGTCTTCCGGTTTGGACCAAAGGCCTTCCTGTACTGTATAATAAACTATACCACCAGCGACACTTGACTTCAATGCGAATCTGCAAATGAAAATACAATTCACATGTTGCAAGATGAGGAAAGCTCTATAAACAATCGGTCGATCGTCATTAAATTTTCACTTCTCACTAACCGAACGATGCCCATCTTAAATGAGTTTCCCAATGTTCAAATATTCTAGTAATTACGTAAATCAATGCCCCTCAAATCACCGGAGAAAAATGCGAATTATCACAGATGAGTTGGGGCTTATATTTTTGACTATATTATGTAAAACGTCAATTTATCTATGTAATGTATAATACATATAGGTTATACATGAGCAAACCGAACGAGCTGCTGTCAACGTGTGATGGCGCCACCGTGCAACTACGTGAGTCAAATTATTAGTTGAATTTTTCAGGTGACAGAAAAATCGATTTAAGTGTTGCTATTAAATAATAGTAAATCATCGAAATAGTGATAGAGTTTTTTTCAAAAGATTTTTGTAATTTTGGTAGAATGACAAAAGAGCATTTGCAATTGACATTCCGACGATTATTGATTAGTGCAGTGAGACGTCAATTTCAGCGAGAGAGAAGCAGAGAAGAGAGAACATCAAAGATGGCCGACCAGTGTCGGGCGCAGTCGGGCGTATGATCAAAAAAACGTCTTGTGTTTTGTGTTGTCCGTGTATATTCGTTTGAAAAAGTTATAAAACGTCCAGTCCAGTATAATTAGTGCGGCAGATACATTTCACACTCTTTGCTGTAGATCGTGAGTACTTTTTTCCGATTTTTACCGGCGATTCGGACAGTGACAGAATCCTCAATTAGATAACGATTGGTGCGTAAAATCGTCATCAACGATTACCCGTTATAATACATTAATCCTCGATTAACTATATTATTCATGCTGTTTGATAATTTGGCCATTATCCCCGTGAGTCTGTATTTTAGCGGTGATCTTTAAAACGATTTATTTTAAATACACCGAATGTCAAGTTTCTTCGTGTTCGCGAATAAAAAATCAATAAATTCACTTGCACCCATTTGTGTCTATAGTACGACAATGAGTATTGTACATAGTAACTGCGGAAAAATAAATTGATTTTCAATTTTTTCGTCCATGTAATTCATCGTACTAATCTGTAAAATCATTACCAAATTTCTAAATAAAACACCTTGATATTTTCTCTGTTGAATTTAAATCGTGACATTCTTGTAAATTAAAAAATCAACTTACAATTTTGCATATGTAGTGGATAATAAATTGCCAAAGATTATAGATCAATTTTTTTTTTGCAGCCTCAAAAAATCAAAATGATGTCCGACAGAAAAGCAGAATTGGAAAGAAAAAAGGCAAAACTTCAGGCCATAAGGGAGGAAAGGGAGAGACGAAGAAGGGAAAAAGAACAGAAGGATGTAATTGAACATTTATTTATTGGTCATTGCCAGAATTTATTTTCTCAATGCACTAACGTATTTTCAATTTATCAAAGGTCGAAGAGGCAACGGTCAGAGCGGCGGGAACGGATAAGGATCATCGGCGAGAACTCGATGCAATGTTATCTTCCTTGGGTGTCGCGCCCGTCTCAGGTTATACATTATCGTTGTTTAAAAATTTGAGATATCGAATTGAAAATTAACGACGAAATTTGAATATAGCACACAGATGTTTGGTATTTACATAAAGGGTTAAGCCTAGTTGAAAGCTGGAGGTAAAGTAGTATTTCCATTTGAAAACTTGTGGAGTTTTTAAAAATCAATATATATGGGTCATTCCATGTCAAATCGACCAAGAGTTGGAATCGACCTCTTCCAATTTCGATGAAATTTGGTCAGAAGGTGTCGTTTTCAATAAACAAAGTTCTACCAAAGGAAATTTTTTTTTTTTCGCAAGTTATGCAAAATTCAAAATTTCACAATTTTATAAATCTTTCAAGTTTATTTATGAAATATCTTGAAAACTATCATAGTTACGAAAAATCGTTTTGAATTCGTTTTCAAGAGAATACTTGGGGCTACGAAAAAAATTTTTTGAAAAATGATGACTTTGGAGAATTTTGAATTTTCAAAAATCGTGAAAATCCAAGTTGCGTATTTAATTTTTGGTTTAATTTTTTAAATATAATACTTTGTACTGATCTTAAAAGATCCTGAAATTTTTAGAGAGATGTTTTTTTTTAAATAGAAATTTTTGAATTTTTAAAAATCGTGCAAATCCACGATCAACATTAAATTTTCGGTTCAATTTTTGTTATATAATACCTTGTGCTGATCCTAAAAGATCCTCAAATTTTCAGGATGGTGTGTTTTTGTTTAAAAAATATACATTTTTGAATTTTGGTAAAGAAATTGAAAAAAAAAATTGTCGTTAATTGAAATTTGCACAGCTTAAAATTACAGGATTACATGAATGTTCAACTTTACTTAACTTAGAGGAAAAACAAAAAAAAAAATTTTTACCAAAATTCAAAAATTTTTATTTTTGAAACAAAAACACATCATCCTGAAAATTTCAGGATCTTTTAAGATCAGAACATGGTATTATATAAAAAAAATTGAACCAAAAATTTAATGTTGGTTGTAGATTTGCACGATTTTTAAAAATTCAAAAATGTATATTTTTGAAACAAAAAACATCTCTCTGAACATTTCAGGATCTTTCAAGATCAGTTCAAGGTATTATATTTAAAAAATTGAACCAAAAATAAAATATGAAACTTGGATTTTCACGATTTTTGAAAATTCCAAATTCTCCAAATTCATCATTTTTCAATTTTTTTTTTCGTAGTTCCATCTATACTCTTCAAAACGAATTCAGAACGATTTTTCGTAACTATGATAGTTTTCGAGATATTTGAAAAATAAACTTGAAAGAATTGAAAAATTGTAAAATTTTTAATTTTGAATAACTTTTGAAAAAAAAGTTTTAAATTTTGCTCCTTTGGTAGAACTCCGGTTTATTGAAAACGAAAACTTCTGACCAAATTTCATCGAAATTGAGAAGGGTCGATACCAACGCTTGGTCGATTTGACATAGAATTACGCATATATAAAACTTCAAACTAATTTGTTTCTCATAGCAAACAATATTTGCAAAATATTCAAAAAATATTATAACTCGAAAAATCACTAGATGCACAAAAATGACAATTTCCAAATTTCAACCAGGTGTAAGCCCTCAAAACAGCATTGCCAAAGATGTTTCGATATCACGAGGTTTTTAATTGTTCAAACAAATCGTCAATTTAATTAATTTTTTCTTCATTATTCCCCAGATGTGCTATCTAGTCTTTCGAGTATGAATTCTCTGACGTCGGAACAAAGTGCCAATGCCACACCCGATGCGAGTATACAGCCGACTAGTGTAAATATGGCCCAGAGGTAAAGTGAAGTTCGATATGAAAAATTTGATTTTTCACTCAAAATTATGCAAAATGAAGTTTCTGACGCAAATCGTTTTTCAAGCTCTGCAGCAAAGAAAAAGGTCAGTCGTGAGCTCACCGTTGTTTCTGTCGCTCATACAAACATTCCACCGAAGGAGCCCGTGGTTTACAGCAAGCAGACGCAAACTGCTCAAACGGCTCACGCGACCCACGACGGTGAGTTTTTATCTGTTTTTATTATTTGCCAGTTGGTCGAGTCTCGTCTCTTTTTTTTTCTCGATTTTCTTTTTTCCTGTGCTGCATCATTTGTTGCGTTTCACAAGTGATACGGGGAGAAAATAACAACCGAACGTTGTCGTTATGCCGAAAATAATTGCCACTTTATGTGAATGGTCGACTGATGCTTATACAAACATACATATGAGGCATTCCACGTCAAGTCAGCCACCCCATTTTTTGAAATCGCCAAAAATCGCATACAAATTTTTAGAAAGTAGTTCTAACTATCAAGAAAATTTGTGATTTTTTTCATATTTTTAAATTACATTTTTTAGCCGGAAAAAAATACAAAAAATTTGCTTATCCCATTTTGTAACTCGAAAATTATTCATCGTACGAAAAAAAAGTACAACATAAAATTTAGGATTTTCAACGTGTTTTTCACTGAAATTTTTCACAAACTCCTCCGAAAGCTCTATATGCTATTTCCGGAGCAAATAATGTTTTGATATTTTTTTCTCAGAATTGACATCTTCGATTCGTCTGTAGTTTTAACAGGTTTTTACTTGATATATTTACAGACTATAAAAAAATTGGCGTCGTGGAGAATCCATTATTTCAAATGCATTTTTATTTATACAATCTATCATTATAGAGTGATTTAACGAAATAGTGTATTGATATTTTATCATTATTAATCGTAGACAGGGAAAAATAATAAAATAATCTCGTTTTGATACTTCGAAGAAGATTCCAGGGACAAAGCAGTATCATTGCTTCATTCCCAAAAATCATGCCCAAATCGAACTAAAAAAATACTCATTGGCCATAGTAACGTCGGCGTATCCAAAGAGGGTAAATTAATTCTTTTTTGCAATCGAGAGACGTGAGTAGCCTTTTACTTTAATTTGAATAGACTTTATCGGTGCGCATGGGTCCATTGATAAAGTTTATTAAAATGTACAAAAAGATATTTAAAAAAATAAAAATGAAAAAAGTTTACAAAATTGAAAAAGTACAAAAAATGAACAAAAATACGGGCTTTAGAAAACATCTGCAGATAATCTCAACCCTGTTAGTGCACAGAGAAATTTGTGTATTCATTTGGGATGAAAAACGCATGGGAAGGAATGGATTCTCCACTAAGTTAATTTTTTTATAGTCTGTAAATATATCAAGTAAAAAACTGTTAAAATTACAGACAAATCGAAAATGTCAATTCTGAGAAAAAAAATATCAAAACATTATTAGCTCCGAAAATGGCTTATAGAGCTTTCAGAGGAGTTCGTAAACAATTTCAGTGAAAAGTACGTTGAAAATCCTAAATTTCATGTTCTACTTTTTTTTTCGTACGATGAATAATTTTCGAGTTACGAAATGGAACAAGACAATTTTTTGCATTTTTTTCCGGCTAAAATATGTAATATAAAAATCTCGGAAAAATCACGAATTTTCTTGACAGTTGGAACTACTTTATAAAAATTTGTATGCGATTTTTTGTGGTTTCAAAAAATGGGGTGGCCGACTCGACGTGGAATGCCTCATACGTTGATTACTAAAGAATTATAAATGAGTATGAATGACGTTCTATGATCGACGATCTATCGGTGTACAAAGATTTGGGTTTTGCTGGCTGAAAAATTCGGATAAATTTAGTTTTCATCTGGGAATTTTGAAAATTGTTTTCACGCATCAACGATTTTTGCTCATGGATCGTTCTGTTGCGTTATGAAGATAATAATTATAATGATAATAATTATACTCATCCGTGATGTCAAAAGCTTTTTTGTCACCACACTTTAGCACGTGGCACGAGTTCTGTGGAGATAGAGCGATGATCGCGCGTTACTCGAACTCGAATTTTTTTCATTTTTTCTCCTTACAAATTGCAATTTACAATAAACACCCGGACGTTTCACGTTCCACGGTCGATCGGCCATTTTTTGTGGGGCTATTTGAGACGTTCGTAATACTCGTGAGATCTCTTGATCGGTGGTCAAAATCGTGCGACTATGTCTTTCGATCCTTATATACGAGGAAACCTACATATTCACATGGTGTAAAGTTTATATCGAACGAAAATGGAACCTTGAGTCGTTTGTTGTTTTTACCGAACCGATCTACCAACGACAATATTTATTGGAAAGGAACTCGATCAAGGTAGTTCTTAATTTATTTAAAGAAGTACAGAGAATTCAAAAATTGTATATTTTTTAAGAGAATAACTAGTTCGACATATTGTGAATTTGGATTGAAGAGCTTGATACAGAAAAAAGTTTATAACAATCAGTTTCCAGCAAGATAAGTTGGTCGACTTCAATAAATTCTCAAGCCTGGGGCAACACAGTTTTTCCAAATTCGTAATTTTATTTCGATCCTGTTGAGTGAGAGTTCATTTTGTTTGTTGACATATTTTTTACGATTTTAACGAGTAATTTGCTTTGTTAATTTTTTCAATCAAAAGGAAATTTTAATTAATCTTACAGCTATGTTTTTTTATTTTTTGTAGACAAATGGATCTTGTTTGTAAATGATATATTGTTCCTTATATTTTTTGGGTAAATTCATAGATTATTGTCCGAATCAAGTGTTCCATTGAAAATTAGGTAGCTTATCCGAATAGCAAGGTCGAAAGGTTACTTCTATTTTTTGGTGGGGATCAGTATTAGTTCCCTGGTCGACCAATTATTGTCTCAATTTTTTTACTTTCGTGAATTTAAACTACCGTTGAGAAAAAAAATGTCCTCGTTTAACGATTCAATTCTCAAAGTCAAAATACCTCACTGTGCAACATTTACGTGTATTCTAATTTGTGTTCTCTCGTTTCCGTTTGTGCACTGGAAAAAAAAAACATGGGGGTTGAAAAATAGCATGTTTTCACAAAGGTTATTTTCATCGTTTTGAAAAATTGAATTTTCATAAATCTCGAAGAGAATAATCGGAACTTGCCGCAAAAATTGAAAAAAAAGAAAATTACCCGGCGCTTGCGCAGTCCTAATTGACGTAGAAGCTTCGAGTGATTTTCGACAAGGATGGTGATGGTGAAGAATGAATCCATTGTACGAGATTTTTCTTTACTTTGAATTCTCCTCATTTCGAATATTTGAATGAATTTCACTTGGGCAAAAATTTCGTTTCTATGGTGGTTGGTTTAACGTTTATTCTATTACAAAAACAAAAAACTGTGACGTTGTTCCATCTCACGAAGGAGTGTACCAAGCTTTAACGTAGATTTGACAATTCAACCACAAAATTAGTCGGGCGATAAATCCACTTTATTCGACTATGAAAATATATACATACACTTGTATCATTTTATGGAATATTATGTTATGGCAAAAAAAAAAATTTTAATTTTCCAGTATGAATTATAATTCGTACTCGAATTATGAATGAGCCATATTTTAGTGTACGAGAGTGCGACAGTGTTTACGCATCAATTCGAGCCTTTAGTATTTGTTCTACAAAGATTTTCTGCCTCAACGCACTGTCGCATCGCTTGTTGTTTGTGTCTTCGATTTTTTTTTTTTTTTAATTTCGTTAATTCAACGAAAAAAAACTATTTCCGACTGATCTTGCGGTATTTGTCTAACGTGTTCGCGTGTTCCCCTGTCTCTAAATACGAATGGTCAAAAACCGAAAAAACAAACAAAACAAACAAACAAACCGAAAAAATCAACCGGGTTGTTGGACACAAGGATTATCCGTCTCCTCTTCCACAAATACGATCTACTCCTACTGTACGTCAACGTCACCAACTCAATCTTGCTCCGCAGGCTACTTTGAGACCGACTGGTGGCGTCCCAGGAAAGGTGGGTCTGCACCAAACTACCTATGTATGTTTTGTCTACTATTTTACTTCCTTATTTCCGTATTAACGTTTTATCTAAATAATCGTACTAATAGACGTAGAATATATGTGATCGTTTGTCGCAAAAAAAAAATAAAAAAATAAAAGAAACAAACCAAGCTTGCGGGATGTGGAGTCTTCGAATCATTCGATTTTTCAATACACTGAGAAAACAATCTATGTATGAGGATTTGTTAACAAGAGTAAAGTAAGATGTGGTGAAATAAATATTTTTCAACAGTTGATAAATTATTTTGACAAATTAAATATTTCTTAACGACTAACAAATTGTTGTAACAGTTAAGGAATATTTAAATAAAAGTGCCAACTAAATATAATTCTTTACCATAAATAAACTGTTTTCTCAGTGTAAGCTTGCCCATTGCTTGATCTCTTCTCAACGCCGCATAAAAGATGATGAATCAATCTTCGCCGTCATTCCAAGTCTCTCTGTTCCTTCTGTTTGCCATACAAAAATTACTCCACATCTCTCAAAAGTAATCGTGGGAAATTGTGAGTGAAAACAAAGGTCGCCAGAAAAGTACTTTTTCAAGTATTTTTTTTTTTTAAGACCGATCACAATTTTGGACGATTCGCAAAAAAAGGACAATGCTTAAAGGGCTTTGAATAGCTTTGGGATAAAATGAGAAAAAAAATGAATATGAAAATTGGTAATGTGTGTGATTGACTGTTCAATATAGCAAACTGTATATAACGATTTGTTGCCCGAACCGCAATTTCTCAACTACATTTCCAATGTAAATATGACCTTTTTTGGTTCTTTTGCTTCGAGGATTATTTGTGACACAGTTTGCAAGTGAGATAATTGCGATGACGGTGAAATCCGAACGCGATGAAACTTTGGGGGGAAGCGAGAGGATATAAGTGTGACAAGGCGAGTAATTGAGATACGATGGCCCGATATTACATTGTAACAGCAGGTTTTATTTGGAAAGAAAGTTTGATCATTTTGAGGAATATTTTTATCGTTTGAAAAAATTAGCTCGAAATTGATCGATGATTACAGATTGAATATGTAAGTTTCCTCTGATTTCGTGATTCGTCGAACTAAAAAAAACAGAACGACACACTTTTTCTTATTACACAGCGTTACATAACTCATTTCTCGAATTTTCCTCGCTCGATTCGATGAATTCATTCCTGATAATTCTACTCGAAGAAGGATTAATAATTTTCATTGAAAACGATTATCGTGATTAGATTTTTTGAAACGTGATAAAGTGCATCGAGATTTTCCTTCTCGTTCTCTGAGATCATTTTCTTGCTACTTATTATTATTTCGACGTCTACCGTTGCAATTATTTTCGGCGTTGCGTGTTTATTGTTTATCCGTTTTGTCCACCGTTTTATCAATGATAACGAAGCACTTTGTCGCGAGAGACTTATCCATGCTGAATTCGTGCAGAGAGAGAGGTTTTTTTTTTTTTTTAATTATTCTTATTGATTAATGGCACAATGATTACTACATCGTGACTAAGTGCAAATTTTTTTCCCTCCCCTCCTCAGCTCATGCATTCGACTATTACGGTAAGTTATAATTTCTATTGATTTTTTTTTCCTTCCGGCCGAGAATTAGAAAGATAGAGTGTATATAATTGTCGTTCCATCGGCCATTGAGAAATTTTAAGATAAATTTTTTTTTATGAATCAAAATTGTGATAGATTAATTGAATATGAAAATTGAAGCGCAATCGGAATACATTGAGAGGGTCTTTTTTTTTTGACAAGATTCTCACCGGAGCGACAATCGACCAAATTTTGTTTTTCCACACACGATTCACAGACTACTCTCGCTCTTTTTCTCACTCTCTCTTCTCTCTCTGGCTATTTCCGCTTTTGCCACTTTTTTGGTACCTTTTCGGTGCGCGTGGATTATTCTCGATACAGTTGAATCAAAAAATACTCCCGCATCACTTTTTTCCGGATGTGTGAATCCTCTAGAAGTCTATCGAATAATTCAAATAATCGAAAATTGATGCATCGAAAATTTTTACATTGAATAGAAAAAAAAGACTGCCACAGCGGATTTTCATACACGATTTTTTTTAAAATTACAGCCATGAATATACGGGACATAATATCCATTGCGTAATCTTGTCACAACTTAACGCACCTTCCGGAGTTCTCGAATACGATGTCACACGTTCATTGTTCGTGTACGTTTGGGAAAGTCTCGTTTAACACGTGTCTTACTAACGGGAGAGAGGAAATAAATGTATTGTTGGTGGATGATTTTCGATATTTCAAGGGGTGGCTTAAGGTACGGAAAGAGCTTCAACCTCAACAAAGAAAATTAACTCGGCAGTCATTTTTTTACATTTTAATTTAATTCTGAAATTGCAAAAATTTTTTCCAATCACTAAAGATTTATAATATTTTGCTTTTTGGACAATTATGCAAAATTGAAATGCAGGAACTTTATTTCTAGATTTGATTGCTCATGAGATTCGAGTTCCTTGTTACAAATAATTTTTATCAAGAATCTCTGTGGAAACAATTTTTTTTACTTCCACTTGTTTAAGAATTCTATTATTAAGCTTATAAAATTATTTTGCGCTAAATATTAGCGAAATCTTTTGTAAAATCACGAAATGCATGCTGAAGGGCTCCACGATATCTGCATTTTTTTAAATTGGCATTTCAATGTTTCACTGATAGTTTCTTTTTTGAACATTTTTACTCAAATTTTGATTAGGCCCCTGATTAAAAAATAAAAAGCTTCATGTTTGCTCTGCAGTGGTACTTTACAGCCACCTCTTCGATATTGATGAAATTGATGAAAATTGTCGATTGATTAACAAAAACTACTTCAATGTATACTAAACAGTTTCGAAATGGAACGCGTTCATGTAACTCGTATCGAACATTGTATGTTTGTTCACCGGTGAAGGAATGAAACATTTGGTGCTTTTTTGGATTATTTAGGGACTCTCATGCAATAAACAAAGAGGTATTCTGACTGCCGAAGTTTGTCCTTTCAGTGACTCACGAAAATATATATACTACGTGCGAATAACATTGATAAAGTAGCGTTTGATGAAACGACAGATGAATAAAATTTGCAAACTATCAAAGCTTTCACCAGGATGAAGAACGTAATTGCATGTAGTTAAAAAATTAAAAAAAAAAAACAAAACAAAACAAAACAATATACAATCACTGATCAACCTCATAAACGTTCCAATTATCTGCGTGTTAATCGTCGATTGGGAAAACTCGTGGTTTGAGAGAAATAACTCGTCGACGATTAATTAACGAGAGTGAGAGGAGCGCTAACGAGATAAGATACGAAATTGATTGAAATTTTCTTTTCCCTCCTTCAAGACGAGTACAATCTAAATCCTGGTTTAGAGTGGGAGGACGAATTCACAGGTAGGTGATCTTCTCCAAAGTTGATTCACGTTTATTAACTGTTTCGCAAAGTATTGCAAGCTTAACTTTTTTTTTAGTAACTTTTTTTTTCTTCAATTAATCACTGTCATGGAAAATCCACTTCTAATTTTTTTTTTAAGTTGAACAACTTGACAGTCCACCATCTGGCGTGAATATACATTGCACTCGGAACGATTGAATCACTCGTCAGGCTCCCATTTCAATTTCGCTTTTACACGCCATTCGTCGCAGTAGTATTTGTTAGGTGTGAAAAAAAAATTATTTTTCCACGAATCTTGAGTTTTCGCAAACTTGTTCGATCGTTCGCACAGCTTGGACACGATTATTCATTTAGTATCTCTGCAGTGTTCATACCCGTAATTTACGTTCATACGTTGAATTGAATTAGAACGAAGTATATAGAAAAATTGATTTTTTTAAATTGTATTTTAGTCCAGTTTGTAGTTTTCATCGATAATTTATTTTTTATTTATTCATTTAATGATTTCGTCCATTCCATTCTACACTACCTGTGAATTTTTTTTCTTTGTTGAAATATTTTTTTAAATTATCCGCAAAGAATTTTACAAACAAATTCAAAAAGGATTTGCATGATGTAGGAATTAGAAGTAATTGGCTAGAAAATGGTAGATAATGAGTTATCATAATTGGGGCTCATCAGAATTGGAGCCAATTTATTTTGTTATGCTTTCTGAAATTTTTGAAATTTTGCCATTTTCCAGTGCTATTCAAAAAGACTTTTCCTGAATTGTTTTAAATTTTTTGTGTACTCTAAAATATTTCCTCAAAATGTTATTCTTAATTTCGAGTATTTCTTATCGATGTTTAAGGAAAAATCTCTTTGTACTTTGTTAAATTATCTTTTTTTGCTTACATTCATTTATGTTTGACGTATAGGTTCCTCATAAAAAATACAATTCTACTAGAATTGAAAAATCTCAATTTAAGATAACTTTTTTCAAGTGGCACTTGCAAAATGGAAAATAATTAAAAATTTCTGAAAGAGCCACGTAAAAAAGAGGCTGGAATACTGGATAATGCCTAAAATGCCATCCATCGAGATGCGAGACTTTTACGTTTGGTAGATTTGAACTTGTAGTTAATTTCGTTCTTGCCTTTATTTAAATTGATACAAATTTATTTTGCATGAGGCTCAGGAAGCTGCGTTAGTTATTATTTTATTCTTATTTATTTTTTCGTGGCAGAGTGTAATGTTACACAACATTTAAATGTACTTTCTGCAGCATCGTTGTTTTCTTGTAGTGCAACAAATTTTATTACCGACGTCTAGAAGAAATTAATTTGTCCCATCGAACACAATCATTCGATGAAATTAATATATATTTTTTTCTTGTTTACTGGTCATATGATTTTTATTTTCATTCGAGTTACAATCACCGATGCAATCGTACGAATCATTGAAATAGATCATTGGCAGAAAGCACGAACTAGCTTGAGTAACTCTTAACGAGAGATACCGAAAACGAGAATTGCACAAATCCTAGAAATAGCGTTTCCTGGCGCACGTTTAACATCCTTTTGCATGCTTTTTGCGAATCAATCATTTTCTTCTCTCTCTCTCTCTCTCTCTCTCTCTCTCTCTCTCTCTCTCTCTCTCTGTCTATTGACACATCAACCTATTTCTCCATGACCTGACAATATCATCTCGACGAATAACTCGGGTATTACATTTTAAAAAAAAAGTGTAGTAGAAAAAACAAAGGTATGAATGAGCGATAGTTCGGACGCATGCCTTGCATCATAGACTCAAGTCCTTAATAAACAAAGCTTTGCATAATAAGTTTACCTCTTTTTTTTTTTTTTAAATTAATCACGAGAGATCGATGTTATAATTTGATCGAGAAGTAGAGTCGACAGAGGACTGTGTTTACGTTTTGATGATCGTAGTATAAAATAGTGTTAGGCTATGTTTTTTCGGGGCTGGCTTATTCACCACAGTTTTGACATATGATGATGGCCAAGCCGAGGATGAAGAAAACAGCCTGCCTCACATGGACGGTTTCCAGAGTAAACTTCCACCTGGCATTCTTCCACATGGATTGCCACAGGTCAAAGAAGTTCAGCCTGCCCTCACTCAGGTCGAGCAGGAAAAGGAGAAGGAGAAACCGCCAAAAGAGGGTAACAATTTTTTTTCGATGATACATTTTTATTTTCATCAATTTTACAATCATTTTCCGAAATATATTATGAATTTTCTACATTTTTTTTTTTGCAGTACGAGAACTCAGCGAAGAGGAGAAACAAATGATTATCTTGTCCGAGGACTTTCAACGCTTTCTCGACAGAACGAGCAGAGTCGTTGAACGAGCTCTTGCAGAATCGGTCGACATTTATACCGATTATACGGGAACTTTGGACGGAGAGGAAGGAATGTGAGTAATGAGATCTCGCGATTTCAATTACCATCGCACAATCAAATTTTAGCGGTCAAGATGAGTCCAGAATTAACTACAAAGTGCTTGGGTACGAGGCATTCCACGTCAAGTCGGCCACCCCATTTTTTGAAATCACCAAATATCGCATCCAAATTTTTATAAAGTAGTTCTAACTGTCAAGAAAATTCGTGATTTTTTTAGATTTTTATATTAAATATTTTAGCCGGAAAAAAATACAACAAATTTTCTTGTTCCATTTCGTAACTCGAAAATTATTCATAATACGAAAAAAAGTACACCATGAAATTTTGGATTTTTAACGTACTTTCCACTGAAATCCTTTTTCGGGTCACGAATTTAAAAATCTGGAAAAAATCACAAATTTTCTTGATAGTTAGGAACTGCTTTCTAAAAATTTGTATACGATTTTTGGCGATTTAAAAAAATGGGGTGGCTGACGACGTGGAAAGCCTCATATCGTAAAGTGCATTTTATATACCTTCCAAAGGAATGATGGAAATCGATTTTGAAGTTTTGCTACCGAACTATCGTTTTTCAACAACAAAAAAATAATAGCTTCAATCATTCGTTCTTGAAAATCTATCTACTTATAGAAAAATCTTTTGGTCATACCATAAGAAATGTTCTAAACTCCGCTCTGTGCGAATGTGAAGTGAATCGGACGAACATATTTTAAGATATACCGTTTAATATAACATACTTTGGAGAAAAACGCGATTAGAGAAAAACACGATCCTTAATAAAAATCTTGATAACTCGGTCAATTTTTAGAATTTTTGTGGCAAATCAAAGGTGTGATACTAAACTTTAAAACGCTGCAATTTGAAAAATCGTTTTTTTTTTAATATCAAGCTCGCCCTTAAATAAATAAAATCTGGTGTCTCTACGAGCAGATCAAACCGAATGAAAAAATAACCAAAACTTTTTTTCCGCTAATTCAATATCTCGATTGCAGGGACGAAAAGAGTCATCAGCGATTGTGGCTCAATCGTTCTTTCTTCTGCGAGCGATGGTCGCGCAATCGTTGCGTCACTTCGATGGACTGGTCGCCACAATTTCCCGAGCTTCTCGCAGCCTCTTACACCAACAACGACGACACACCGAACGATCCCGATGGCGTTTGTCTCGTCTGGAACACAAAATTCAAGAAGACAACTCCCGAATACATATTTCATTGTCAATCGCCGGTAATGTCAACGACTTTTGCGAGATTTCATCCAAATCTGATACTCGGTGGAACGTACTCGGGTCAAATAGTACTTTGGGACAATAGAGTACAGAAAAGAACGCCCATTCAACGCACACCTCTCTCGGCAAGCGCTCATACGGTAAATAAACAATTTCGCAAATATTTTTCGTACTTCCAAAGCAGAGTTGCAAAAAATGCATTATTTTAATAATGCATCATCGATTTCATTAGAGATTTTTTTTTCATTTAATAATGGGACTTAACTTCCATTATACATTATTCATCCAATGAATAATGTTATAAAAAAAAAATATTGCATCATATTTTTAGTTAATAATGCAAATGTCAGTCCATTGACCATTACATTGGTACACGAAAATGAAAAAATGAAACATTATGCATTACGTTATTAATGAGTACTTGGAAAAGAATTACATTATCCGTTGCTGAAGTGATGGATAATGTGGAAAGAGTTACATTGTTCGTTACTGTAATAATGAGTAATGCAAAAATGTCCATTACCCATTATTAAAGTAATAGATATTGCAAATTAGCGTTAATTTTTCATTACTATAATACTGAATATTTTGAATAATGCATTATTCGGAATAAAAATATTTTATGCAATCGCAGTCCAATAGGAGAATGCGATAAAATCTTTCTTTCATTTACGAAAGTAGAAAATATGGATCGATGAAACCGGTTGAGGGACTCGATGGTATGGGTTTATGAAGTTTTTTTAAGTAAAATAATCCAAAAATGTTAACATCGGAATGTCAACGGAACTAATAATCCCCGTTTTGAAATTCGAAATTAGAATTGAAAATTTGAGTCGAAAAATAATAAAATACACATATGCTGCGCATTTGATCTAACAAATAAAAATGCACAAGTGAAAAATGATTTTTTCTTTTGGTTGATTCATAAATAAATAAAAATGCATGAAATTATTCGAGAGTAAATAAAAGTGAACAATCGCATATGAAAGGAATTATTATTCTCTTGACAATTTCCGTTCAAAGATAAAAAAGGATTTATAGATGCTGTAGGTTCAAATTTGATTTAACAAATTAAAAAAAAAAAAACTACCGAATTATATTTTGAAGTAAAAAATTAGGAATCTAAATCAACGAATTTCCATAGAGGGAAATCCAAACAAACGAATTACCCTGCAAAAAATTTGAGGGAATAACACATACAGTCTGAGATGTATCATTCTTACGCATTATGATTATAAAAAATCATACGAAAAGGAAGATTTCATTGACATTGCTCTCTACATACAGAAATTATTTTTATTCCATTTATAGATGTAATGCGTTATTTGAAGTAATGCACTGCTCGATGTAATGTGTTATTCAAAGTAATGAATTGCTCAATGTAATGCATTACTAAAAATAATGCATTGCTCAATGTAATGCATTACTCAAAGTAATGCATTATTCTTTGGTTTTGTATCATTCATTGCTATACTAATGAAAATTTGTTTCTACTTTGAATGACCCATTACTGTAATAATGGACAATGGCAGCGTTTAGCATTATCCATTACTGTTGTAATGGATAATGTTACGTTTTTTGCATTATTCATTATTAATTTAATGCATAATCGTTAGGTTTCACATTTTTCATTACAAAACTAATGCTTTATGTTTCTATCATAGAATTTTCATTATTTCTAAAATAAATAATGCATTATTTTTACATTATAATTTGGGCAACTCTGTTCCACAAACGTTCGATTCCTCACCTTCACGATGAGGATAGTCGAAATTTTCATCTCTTTCTTTCTCATCCACAGCATCCGGTTTATTGTCTCAATGTCGTTGGCACACAGAATGCTCATAATCTGATAAGTATATCGACAGACGGAAAAATGTGCTCCTGGAGTTTGGACATGTTGTCACAGCCACAGGAGACTCTTGACGTTCAGACGAAACAATCAAAATCAATATCGGTCACTTGTCTGGCCTTTCCGCACGGTGATGTCAACAATTTCGTCGTTGGTAGCGAGGATGGTACTGTTTTCTCCGGTACGTGAATATTACTCTGACTCGTTCCTAAAAATAAGTGAAATAAGAATTTTCAGCGTCAATGTTTTTGAAATAGAGAAGAAATTCATTATGAAATTTGGGTCCGAATAGATGATTTGAAAAAACCTTGCAAATTAAGAACTTGCATATTGCTTTGCGAAAAGATGAGAATGCAATAAGCAAATGTTTAATGTGCAGAGTTTTAAGGAAATTAAAAAAGATGTCACGTAAACTTTCTTTGTGAGGAAACGGAGAATGTTGTACGAAATTTCATTTCCTGAGAAAAAAATTCTACACTGTCGAATGAGGAAACGAAAAAAATCTATGACATACACTTCCGGCGAAAAGTTTTCGAACAAAACTTCAAAAAAAGGTCTGGAACGTTTTTTTGTGCCATTTCGCCGAAAATCAACGTGGACTAATTTAACAAGCGGCATTTTAACGAGGAAGAATTCGACTTCATTTTTTCATTTTTTAATTATTTTTACAATTTGTTTTTAGACTTGGACTCTATTTTGAAAACAGCTGTTTTTCGCCTTCTCCCCTCTCTTCACGTGCACCCATCTTCTAGAGGAATTTTTTTGTTTAATTTTTACTATTGGATTCATAAAGGGGAAAGTTTGAGCTTCAATGTCCTTTTTTTTTTAATTTTGAGCGATTTTTTCCCCAAAGTTATTCTGTTTGTTGTGAAAAAAGAGGAAATTTAAAAAATCCCGTATAACACGAAAACAAAGAGGATTCATGAAAAACTTCAGGATAGCAAAAAATTGCCTCTTTTTTTGTTTAGTGCAGATCTTTAGTGCAGATTTTCAGATCTTTTTCCCCAACATTTTTTTTCTCATTTTCTGGGTCGGAGCTTAATTTAAATTACCATAACTTGAGAACTATGGGATTATTTCAGGAGGGGAAAATACTTTACTTTACCATTTCCAACACATTAGAATTAAAAAAAAAAAATTTCCCTTAATTTTTTATCTAGCCTCAACATGAAAAAACAAAATTTTTGAAAAAAAATCTGAAAAAATGCCGCTGAACTCAACAAAAACAGACGTAACTTTTTGCTATCTTGAAGTTTTTCATGAATCCTCTTTGTTTTCGTGTTATACGGGATTTTTCAAATTTCCTCTTTTTTTCACGAAAAACAGAATAACTTTAAAAAAAAAAATCGCTTAAAGTTTTGAAAAAAAAGAAATTGAAGCTCAAACTTTCCCCTTTATGAATCCAATCGTAAAAATGTATAACAAAAATTTGCTGTAGAAGATGGGTGTACCTTAAAAGAGGGGAAAAAGGCGAAAAGCAGCTGTTTTCAAAATAGAGTCCAAATCTAGAAACAATTTGTAAAAATAATTAAAAAATCAGGAAATGAAGGCGAATTCTTCCTCTTTAAAATGCCGCTTGTTAAATTAGTCTACGTTGACTTCCGGCGAAATGGCATAAAAACACGTTCCGGACCTTTTTTGTATAGCAATGGTCGCAAAAATGATGAATTTCTTGTCGCCAATTTTTTAAGGATGCATTACGAGGATTTTAATGTTTGTCATGTCATATTGTATAGCTTGTCGTCATGGTACGAGGGCTGGAGTGACGGAAACGTACGAGGGTCATCAGGGTCCCGTGACCGGTATAAGCGCCCACGCTGTGCAAGGTGGAATAGATTTCTCCCATTTGTTTCTCACTTCGTCCATCGATTGGACGATCAAACTGTGGAGTCTCAAGGAGAACAAGCCCCTTTACTCGTTCGAGCACAATGGCGATTATGTTTATGACGTCGCTTGGTCACCAACTCATCCTGCATTGTTCGCCGCTGTCGATGATTCCGGACGATTGGATCTCTGGAATTTGAATCAGGACACTGAAGTACCGACCGCGAGTATCGTTGTCGACGGATGTCCGGCATTGAACAGAGTCTCTTGGACACCGAGCGGTTTTCACGTTACCGTGGGCGACGATTCTGGCAAAATTTGGGTCTACGATGTCGCTGAGGTACTCTAATCTTCCCACTATATAAAAAAAAAGCAAATTGTTAGGGATATACAGAGTTGTGAAAATTGTAATGTAAAAGTAATGCATTACCCATTACTTTAAACGATGTGTATTGGACAAGTTTCCCATTAGAAATTACAAAAGTAATGTGTAATGGATGCATGTGCCATTACAAATAAAAAAAGTAATGTGCAATGGGTGCGTGTTCCATTACAAATAAAAAAAGTAATGTGTAATGTATGCATGTTCCATTACAAATTAAAAAAAATAATGTGTAATGGATGCATGACCCATTACAAATAAAAAAAGTAATGTGTAATCAATGCATGTGCCATTACAAATAAAATAGTAATGTGTAATGTATGCACGTTCCATTACAAATTACAATTTAAAAAAAAAGTAATTTGCAGTGGAGAATATTCCATTACAAATATAAAAATTGCCATGCTCGTATTAGAAACTTGCACATTGCTGTCTCATTATTTTATTTCGCTCACTAAAAGTTCATCCACAATTATCACAAATGATCGATAAAGTTAAAAAAAAAGAACATCCACATTATTTTTTAACTTTATGGATCATTTGTGATAATTGTGGATGAACTTTTTGTGACCGAAATAAAATAATGCGACAGCAATGTGCAAGTTTCTAATACGAGCACGGCAATTTTTCTATTTGTAATGGAATATTCTCCACTGCCAATCACTTTTTTTAAAAATTGTAATTTGTAATGGAACGTGCATACATTACACATTCTTTTTTTATTTGTAATGGGACATGCGTCCATTACATATTACTTTATTTTTATTTTTAATGGAACATGCATACATTACACATTACTTTTTTCTTTGTAATGGCACATGCATCCATTACACATTACTTTTGTATTTTGTAATGGTACACTTATCCATTTCACATTAAGCAGTGTAATGGGTAATAAATACAGTAATGCATTATCAAAGTAATGCATTATTTACAACTCCGGTTTAAAATATACATTTATGTTTTTTCGGATTACAGAATTTAGCCCATGCCCGAGGAGACGAATGGAACAAATTCCTGTACACTCAACAGGATCTCAAGAATAACAAGGCAGACGAGGAACTTGACAAGCTCAATCTAAGTTCCGGTCCATCGAGTCTCACGTCAATGTCTTCGATGTCCTCCGTGCCTATAAGATAAATCGAAATAAGAAATGCTGCTCGCAATTCGCAAGAGATTCAAAAGACAAAGAAATTCAGTATGAATCAGCTACTGATAAAAATTACATAGCAACACTCTCTAACTTATTAAATATCAAGATATATATATATATATTAATGTTCTCAAAGAAATTTCAAAATATTTCAGTCAGCACCGACACCACGATCGGTAGTGAAACTTGCATGTTATGTTTCGCATGATAGACCGTTTTCACGGTACTTTCATGACGATATAGGCGACGCCGATGTCAAACAAGTATCGGTGAATATCGAAAAAAAAAAATTATGTCAACCAGCTTTCGTCGCTAAGATCTATGGCACAAAAGAGCGACGTTTTTTTCTCTTTCTCATAGAACACTACCGATAACTCGTCAATTTATATTTTATGCTTATTTTCATGTAAATAACTTAGACGATACGTTGCATGATATTTTTTTTTACTGTAAATCTAATGCATCAGGAAATTTGTTTACAATCAGTCGCAGTGAAAATCCGTTACATAAGTCATATTGAATGTATTCGATTTTTAATACTTGTTTTTTCGATATTTATCAATGTAGAGTCCAGAATCTTGCAGTCCTAAATTATTACATCATACGTTTATATTCTGTTGCCTTTTACAAGTTATTTCATTGAAATTGTGTTAATGAAATTAAAGTTTTGTACTAAGCTTCATGTAATTGTACGCCTCATTAAAATTCCTGTTGCAGTAAATAAAAATATTGTCCGAATGGTTTCTTTGGGGTTAGGAAACAAGGAGCATATTGGAAAATCGCTTTAGGATTTCTGGTGACGAAAAGGGTAATGGAAATGATCATTTTCTGCCATTTCAGAATGTTTGGTCATTGTCTTAAAATCGTGTCACTTTTTCTAACTATTTTTGAAATTTTGTCACTATTTCAGAGCTAAGAAGCAGGTTAGAATAGAGGGCAAATTTCGAAAAGTCAATAGAATCGGATGAACAAAGCGGGGTTTTGAACCTTCAACGATTGCAAAGAGAATGAGCGCCGTCCAGAGCCAAAATGTTGAGTATGTCTTAAAAAATTTGCAAAAATCGATCGTCACATAGTTAATTAATTACTAGAGCACTGAAAAACAGGTAATATCGGAAAACAATGAGTCGAAAAAGACGTTTAAACTTGTCGAACATGGGCCCGTGAATTGACGTAATGACGTTAAACGCGGCTGGCGTCAGCTGTTCAGTGAGAGCACTAGAGCAGCACGCGCGCACGATCGAGTCGATGGGCAGAGCAAAATACTGCATCGCAGCGCCATCTGTCGGACTGAGACGTAACTTTCATTATATAGGTCAGTGGGTCAGCAACAGCTGTTGTGACTCGTGACGTGCTTGAGACGTGGTCACGTCATGATTATTCTCGGAAAAAATTCCTCCGTATATTCCACGAATAGCTTCCAAGAAATTCTATATACTGACGTCACGGGGGAATTCCCTCATATAGGAGCGATTAAATTGCGGTAAAAAAGAATGAGATAATAAACAGCCATAAATCTCGTGTTTTCGATCGTACAGACTTCTTTCAGGTGTCATTGTCCTCGTTTTCAAATTTTCTAAGTTCCTTTGTTAGTTTTATTTTTTCAAAATCCTTAAGGGGGTACGCGGAAAAGAAATTTTTGAACAGCCATATCTCCCGTGTTTTTGATCGTACAAACTTCATTTAAGTGTCATTTCCTTCGCTCTCAAATTGTCTAAGTTCCTTTTATAGTTTTATTTTTTTCAAAATCCTTAAGGGGGTACGCAGGAAAGAAATTTTGGAACAGCCATAACTCCCGTGTTTTTGATCGTACAGACTTCTTTCAGGTGTCATTTTCTTCGTTTTTAAATTTTCTAAGTTCCTTTTTAGTTTTATTTTTTTCAAAATCCTTAAGGGGGTACGCAGAAAAGAAATATTTGAACCGCCATAACTCCCGAGTTTTTGATCGTACAGACTTCTTTCTGGTGTCATTTTATTCGTTTTCAAAATGTTTAAGTTCCTGTTTTTAGTTTTATTTTTTTCAAAATCCTTAAGGGGGTACGCAGAAAAGAAATTATTGAACAGCCATAACTCCCGTTTTTTTGATCGCACAGTCTTATTTCAGGTGTCATTTTCTTCGTTTTCAAACTTTCTAAGTTCCATTTACAGTTTTATTTTTTTGAAAAACCTTAAGGGGGTACGCAGAAAATAAATTTTTGAACAGCCATAACTCCTGTGTTTTTGATCGTACAGACTTCTTTCTGGTATCATTTTCTCCGTTTTCAAAATTTTTAAGTTTCTGTTTTTAGTTTTATTTTTTTCAAAATCCTTAAGGGGGTACGCAGAAAAGAAATTATTGAACAGCCATAACTCAGGCTATAACTCAGACTGATTTCAGGCGTCATTTCTTTTGTGTTCAAATACTCTAAGTGTCCTTTTTAAAAAAAAATCGAAAGGGGTATACCAAAAATCGAAAAATCATCAAAATCGGATGAAGAAAGCGGCGTTTGGAAGCTTCAACAAGTACGAAGAGAATGAGCGCAGTCTAGGGCATAGGTTTTGAGTATAAAAAAAATTACACCTATTTTAGTGGACAGATTCAATTTCTGCCAGAATGCAAAAAAAAAATTATAATAAATGTTTTTTTTCCAAACCATATATCAATATATTTTGTCCCTCTAAACACGAATCTACCAATAGTTTTCTCGAAAAATCAAAATATTTCTGAATTTTCGCCAAAAACATTTTTGCTCAATTTTAGCCCTATTCTGAAAAACCTCAAAATCGCGTAATTTCAAACGTCTCTATCTTATTTAGACGAAAAAGTCACTATTATGTCACTATTCTACAATTTTGGACCCTCTGAAACGCTAGCAATCTTGGAAAAACTGGAAATTCGTCGGTTAGGACATCAATAATGGTGAAAATTCAACGTAGCCTTTAATTAATTTTTGGCTGCGCTCTAAATTTAAAAAAACAGCAGCTCGCCCCACCTATCACAAGACTCTAACAGCTGTTGATTTTCATTTACTTCGATTTAGTTATTTTTTTTAGGCTAATGAGTTTGGGGCAAACGATATTCCACCTCTGATTTGATTAAATATTGAGTCTCATCACTTTTTTTTCGTTTCCCTTTTTGTCTCTCGTGACACTAGTTCGTCGGGTGACATTCAAATTCATATCTTCGTCGTATCGACGACGAAGTAAGATTTTTCAAAATCTTGAAAAAAAAATAATGGCCCACGACAGAAGTGCACGATTTGGTAAAGTGATGACCCCGACTCCACCGATCGTAGGACCCGGAAGTTACGATGTCTACGAGCCATTCGATCCATCGAGGGATCTTGGTAAGATTATTCTCTTTTTTTTTCTTCTTGCGCGAAAAGTTCGACGATGGTAACATATATTGACTTGATCAACTTTTGTTCAAACTTTCGGACGATTTCATCGATATTCTTATTCGCAGAACGTGCGTATCCTTTTATGAGCGGTACAGAAAGAAAAACTTTTCAAGTCCCGAAGGACTCTGACAGCTTTCCAGGACCCGGAAGTTACGATCCAAAAGAATCAAAACGTCACGTGCCAGAAAGTATTTTATTGTTTTTAGGTATAATATAAATGCGTGTATCATTATATTTACATATTGTATATAATTAATATATTTATAGTATAATAATAATAATAATAATAATAATAATAATAATAATAATAATAATAATTGTAATAATTATATAATAATTATTATTATTATGATTTATAGTATATTGTAGTACAAGTCTGTATAATTATTCAATTTGACGTTAATTTTTTACCTTTAGGGTGGTGTGAGCATCGATTTCACGGATTCACGATTCAAACGAATAATCCACGAAGGTCCTGGTCCTGAGTCGTACAAACTTCCAAACGATCTTTTCAATACCATTAAACCGAGACTCAGATCGCATCCTGGAACCTGGAGAGGACCAGCGGGAAAAGTAAAATCAGAAGAATGAAAAAAAAAAATGGTTTCGTAACCTGCATTTTTAATTTATCGATACAGCTTTGGCTGGGTGTACCACCGAGATCGATAATCGCAACCGTTAATCCCTCTGTTCCATCGAAAAATGACACGAATGGCTATTGCATGGATGAAAATGGAATTCTCGTGAAGAATCCACCGAGAAAGTTCAGAAGCATCGATTTCTACGACGTTCCAAGAGAGGCAAGAAACAGCGATAAATTTTCATAACGTATTTCTCGAGCGCATACGAGATTTATTCTCTTCCCTTTTTTCGGACATAACAAATAGGAGTCCAACTTTGTGACTTTGAGATACAAGGGTAACTTCTGGAGTTTGATGTCAGGAAGGGATGAGAGAATGTCGAACGAAATACTTCCTGGTCCCGGTGCATACGAATTCGAGAAACCTGCGGACTTTGGCGAAATGATAAACGAGAATTTTCGATCGATGAAGCGAGCCACATCGAGACAAAACAGATATCTCGATGAGCTGTGGTCGCGAAAGCTTCTCGAGGTTATCCTGGTCAATTTTTATTGAAATAGAGTATAATGAAAATTCAAAACACAATTAGCAATGGTGACACCTCTAATGACCTTGGGGAAAATGATCTTGAAAAATTGAATCTCGGAATTTGGTCCCGGGGAATTCGACCTCTGATTACTATTATATGATATATATATATTTTGGCGCAAACAAATTTGACCCTCGACAATTTTATCCTAGGGAAATGTATCATGTGTAATAATGATTCTGGAAAATTGAACCTAGGAATTTGGTACCAGGGAATTTGACCTTTGATTATTATTAAGGGCAAATTTTAAAAGGTCATTAGATAAGGAACCATTACCAATGATCGCTTATGAGTGATTCGATTGTACGTTGACACGCAGAATTATCCTGCTCCAAATCAATACGATCCGCCAAAAGGTCCATTTGATAGGTCATCAAAGTGCGAATGTGACGATTACGTCGTTGAACCCCCGGCTTTTGGTAACTCGGCAAAGGTAATAAAAATAATGAACAAATACTTCATTACGCAGTCAGAGGCGTTTACAAACGTTTTTTGAGAATTTCAATATTGTAAAAAATCTGAATTGCTAAATTGAATCCTTCAAAATTCAATGGCAACCATGCTTGATATTAACAATTAGTGTATTTCTAGAAATAGTTTTTGCTCCGTAGATCTAAAATTCCTATAATGCATTTTTAAGTATTTTTAGTACTTTTAAGCATTTTTAAGCATTTTGTTTTCGAAAAAAAAATAGAAAATAAAATAATCCCACTCTAAAAATTTCAGAGAATTTACAGAAAATGTCAAAGTTTCTAATGAAGAAAAGAACAAAAAATAAAAAATGGCAATCATCGAGAAATTTTCGTTTTTTGCCGAAAATTAAAAAAAAACAACGAAGATGGGACGGAATAATTTTTTAAAAATACTTTTCTGAAAAGTGCATTTAAAAACAAAAATTTTGAAAAAAATCGTTCCTATAAGTCAATTTTTGAAAAAGTTATGGACATTCGAAAATTAGCCATATTTTTTTTAAATTCATAACTTTTTGACGGTTGGGTAAAAAAATTTGAAAAAATTCTGAAAAATGTTTTTGTCAGGATAGAAGAAGATAAAAAAGTTTCAGCCGAATCGAAAGGGGTCAGGGTCAAAAACGGTCGATTTGGCGTGGAATGCCCCATATGTTAACTAACTGATATCTATATTACCTTAATGTACACAATTTTTTTTATACATTCTCTTTTTTGTGATCGGTAATCATTTAAATTTTGCCAAACCTAACTGTTGTCCTTTTTTTCAAATTTTCATTTAATTCCTCAAGAGATTCGATACTAAGATTTCCAACGAAATACCTGGACCTGGTGCTTACGACCCGGTCGAAGGAAAATGTCTGCCATGTGCGAAAATGTATCCTCCATTCGGCGCTTGGGCTTTGCGTTTTGAAAAACCAACCAGCGATTCGAGACCAGGTTGATTAATCGTGAATCTCTTTCTCTCTCTATCGCGATAATTCCCCCCCTCAACGGCGTGAATTTATTCCACGAATTCGTCTAATCGACGTTGCATCAGATCTCTTGCACGCCTCGAATGTTCAACGTGTCTGATGTGTTTAGGTCCGGGCTCGTACGATCTCACCAAAGACGATCTTGCGAAGAGGATCTTCACGTTGTGCAGACGTAGCTACGGGCGACCGAGTGTGCCCTTGAGATGCGGAGGATCGTCGGGGTCGATTAGACACGAAGATGCCGCGAGATCCGAGAACAGCATCATCGTTGACCCCGTACGAACGAAGAAATCACGGGTTCATCATGCTGTGTTCAAGTCTACGACCTTGAGATTCAAGGACGCGAAAGTACGGGTAAGTTATACAATTTTCAATGGTACTTGGCGCTTCATTTTAAACAGCGGTCCCATCATTTGGACCCCTTAGAAAAAGACATTGTAAAACATCCTTTTATCTAAGGTTTATTACATTCTGACGAGGTTCAAGAGCTGGAAATTAGCATAGAGACAAGTTCGTTAACTGGCGAATACTTGAATTAATTATTTATGACTTCACTTATTTATTACTTATTCTTGAATTACTTATTTCATTTATTAAACCCTACTTTACCTTATTACTTGATTAAACCTCTTTACTTCATTACCCTAAATTACTTTACTTATCCTACAATCACCCTGGACATAAAAAAATATTGCGTATGTCCAATATTTGGAATATTTGTAGATGAGATATTTTTTTTCCAGTATTGTTTACTTTATTACTTTATCAAACCCTTTTACTTTATTACCCTAAATTACTTTACTTATCCTACAATCACCCTGGACTCATAAAATAAACAAATATTGCACATGTCCAATATTTGGATCATTTGTCGATGAGAAATTTTTTTTCCAGTATTCTTTACTTTATTACTTTATCAAACCCCTTTACTTTATTACCCTAAATTACTTTACTTATCCTACAATCACCCTGGCCTCTTAAAATAAACAAATATTGCACATGTCCAATATTTGGATCATTTGCGGATGAGAAAATTCTTTTCCAGTATGCTTTACTTCATTACTTTATCAAACCCCTTTACTTTATTACCCTAAATTACTTTACTTATCCTAGAATCACCCTGGACTGTTAATATAAGCAAATATTGCACATGTCCAGTATTTTGGATCATTTGTGGATGAGAAAAAATGTTTCCAGTATTTTTTACTTTATTACTTTATCAAACCCCTTTACTTGATTACCCTAAATTACTTTACTTATCCCACAGTCACCCTGGACTGTTAATATATAAAAAAATATTGCAGATGTCCAATATTTGGAACATTTGTATAGATCAAACCCCTTTACTTTATTACCCTAAATTACTATACTTACCCCACAGTCAGTCTAGACTCTTGATATAAATAAATATTGCACATGTCCAATATTAGGAACATTTGTAGATGGAAAATATATGTTCAATATTCTTTACTTTATTACTTTATTAAACCCCCTTACTTTATTAACCTAAATTACTTTACTTATCCCACAGTCACGCTGGACTCTCAATATAAAAAAATATCGCACACTTATCCAATAGATGGAAAATCCAGTATTCTTTTCAAAATACTATTTTTCGCCACTATATCTATTCAAGATACATTTCCGTATCTTCAGAAATTTGAGATTTCGAACGAGACATATTTGATTTCGGCACAATCGGAGTAATTCGTTTCGAAACAGACGTCAAGATTTTATTAGTCGACTTTAAACGTTGTGAAATAATATCGTGATCATTAACTCGGAGTATTTTCGATTACCGTGACTCTCCCGGAAGCCCTTTCTCTGCCATTGTGGTCCCGAGGTCCGAAGGCTAAACATGCCCGATGGACCAGCGGATAATCCTTGTCTGGGGCCGCAGGTAATCGGGCGAGATCCTCGCCGAAATTAATGGCGTCGGAGCTATGCATCTGTACCCCAGGCCAGGGTATGCATGTATGTCTCTCTCTCTCTCTCATTTTATGTGTGCGTGTGTCAGAGAGTGTTGGGTAGAGTGCAGGAGGATCCAATTTGGATCGTTAATCGAGAAGGGCATCGGTTCTATCGGTATGTATGTATCTGGACGTCGTTGTCTCCGCTGGATATGTATAGGTGTGTCTATACATTACGCAGAATAGAATCTAGGTATAGAGAGAAAGCTCGAACGATCGGCCAAACGCGTTAGGTGCGAATCCTATTCCATGGGAACATTCGCTATACCTCTCTCCCTTTTCGCATATATCGACGGCCTAAGAGCCAAAAGGATGTATCTATTCTGTAATGAGGATATGATGTAAATCCTATTGATTCCAGCCTCATTGATATACACTGCCAGCCAAAAGTTTGGAAACACTCGCCCCGATTCCACGCCATGAATCGTGCCCCAAAATTACAATGCCAAAAAAAAAGCCGAAAAACGACCATGTTTCAGAGAGCGTGCCGGGTTAAAAAAAAATCGCAAAATTTTTTTTGGAATAAGCGAAATGAAGTTGTACATGTCCCCTTTAAAATGCCGCTTGGTGAATCAAAATGTCTTCACTTTTAAAAGAGCAGTGAAACTTTTTATGCGGGGCTAGTGTTTCCAAACTTTTGGCCGGCAGTGTATATATACCTATATATATAACTCTACAGTGATGCTCCTGCATCAGAATCTACCGGCAACATTAGTAATAGCATCCGAGAGCCATAGGGTCGATATGTAACGGCGATCGAATGTAATTATATCGCCCTTCCCGCGTAATTACAGCGCGGCGAGGAAACCTTCGGCACCGTAGGGCAAACCTGGAGGCAAGACCTTTGGGATATATTTATATATAGATATCTATAGATACGGTTAACATCGATGTGCGGAGCGTGCCAAAGAGCACTTGGAAATAAGAAATCGCGGACTTGTAAAACGCGGCTAATAAAAACGGAAATAAGTTGGAAGATGTTTATTTTGACCTGACTTATGTCGGATTAAAATTTATAATTTCGATTAAATGAAATGTCAAATTATATGCGGTGACTGTTCAATGTGTGAGTTCTCATTTTTGAGAACAAAATTGCATTTTTTATTCGAATTTTTGGTTCTAATGTTCATGTAATTGCTTTTATCAGATGATATACTATCTAAAAACATAATTTGTTGAAGACATTCAATACTTTTACGACGAGGTCGAAACCCATTAACTTAATCCATAGCATAGCTCTAGCAAAACATAGCTCCATATTTTATCTAGTTACCTACACTATTAAATAATAGTAATTGCGCCAAAGTCCGGAGAATATAGTAGAGTAAACTGTCTAAATCTATGTGGTATGTAACAGTAGATTTGCATAGTTAATTATATATTTTAATTCTGCATAGTTAATTGAAAGATTACTATGCAATCAACATAGATTTCTCCAAGTAGGCTCCTAAAAATTCTCTAAGGAAATAATAAGTCACGCACGTGTATTTTCTCCCCATGTAAAACGATGTCATTACATGAATTGTGAAATCACGTGATTGCAAGAATCATTTTTCAAACATTCCAATTGTCATGGGTATAAAATTAGCACTATATGAGACAAACTAATCGGCGAAAATTGCGGCATGTCATTCGCTTTAATCCGGGAGGTTTCAGGAACCGAGGTTATAGGAAGCGTCCCGGGTATAATTTTCACGCTGGTTCATGGCCGTAACGCGAAAAGGCTTCCCGAACATATAGAGAACGTGAAATCGCTTCCGGCTCGTTGGTCCAGAAATTTCAGCCGATCCTTTGCCCCAGAACTGTAGGATTTTCCGTACGTGTATATAAATTGTATAGATGTCCTTGCTATGTCTGTATAGGAACGACTATAGTGGGAAATAGTCCGAAACGATTCGAAGTAGTATATATTTCGGTTGGCAAATAAACTCTATACGTATTACAACGTGTACCGTACTTCGTATACTGTACACATAGCAATTTCACAGAGGATCCGTGCAACTGTGTTCATCACACACATGCACAGTCTTTGCCAACCGGAATAAACTACTTCGCAGCGTTTCAGAACGGTTCCGACTCGGAAATGCGGGCAATGGGAAATACTCGTTAAGATACAGCGATGATAACTGCACAGTTGGTTTCGAAACACTGTGAACTCGCGATTGGAAAATTTTCGTATGTGCGTTGCACATAACGCGACTCCTGTGGCGCTAAAGTACCGAATTCACGAACGCGTTTGCGCCATTATCGTTATCTCGGGCTCGACGCTGCTTAACGACACATAAGTTAAATGTCCCAATTATTGAACAGCTAAGGATCTGGGGATTGAATTAGGTGAGAAAAAAATATAAAATCAAGAAATAAACCATCGCTTTCATGTTCAAATGATACTTTGATATTTTTACTTTCGGAAAATCACCCTTTGAATTATTTTCAAATGATTTCGAATGAAAAAAAAGAATAACAATGTGAAGCATGCAAATGTCCCAATTATTGAACACTGGAAGTGCCTATGTCCCTAATATTGAACAGGCATGTCCCAGTTGTCGAACATTTTCGAGAAGTCTTTTTCCGTTCTGAAAATATCATTTTGGGTACAATATTAAGAAATAAAAGCAAAATCAAACACTTGAATGATCTTTTATTAATAATGTAAAAATACAAAAATATATATTTAGTCTCTTTTGACAGGTTTTTGGTTCATTCGCATTTTGTTTATTTTTGCTTTTCAACTCGTACTTTATTTTATTTTTATTTTCAGCTTCCTCTCGTTTTTATGTTCTGTTTTTGTTTGATTTTGTCGCAGCTTTCTTGTTTTTCGATTGAAATATCGGAGAACAAAAAATATTGAAGATTACATTCGTATTTTTAGGTTACATTTAGGTTATATGATCTTTTTACTTTTCTTTTTATGTTTATTGCAGGAAAATACAAATAAAAAATATATTTGACGATCTTAGAGTTATTATTAAAAGAATAAAAGTAAGTTTATTCAGGAACTTACAGTTTTTGTTTGAACAAATCCGATTCACACGATCTGTCACGCATTAACGGCCTGGATGTTTTGATGGGTTTAATGACGCCATCTTGGAGAATTCGAGTGTTCAATAATTGGGACACACTGCATTTTCTATGTCCCGATGATCGAACATCGTATTTTTTAACAAATAATTAATTAAATTTTTTTTTTAATTGTTATTTGTAAGAAATTTTCTGAGGAATCTGAAAAGCCTTTACTTTTTGAGATGCGACAGTTTTTGAATTTTTCAATGCCCTTACGCGTAAAGCGGCGCGCCTTAGCAGAAACGATAAGCAGTTACCACGAGACGTCAAATCGGGTCACCGTTGCTGATTAAATACTTTTTTCTCTATTAATTAAAGCTTTTTATTGCCCTCCGGACGTAAAAGTGCCTTTTTACGCCGTCGGGCGATAAAATATTGTATGACCCTCGTCAGAAAAAGTTTTTTTGTCCTCGGGTCATAATGTACTATTTTGCACAAGTAAGGTAACATTTCGATAGCTAAAAGTTCCATATACGTAATGAAATTTGTATAAAAAAGTAAATGCATGCAGATGAATGAGAAATAATAAAAATACAAGATAGTGTTCAATAATTGGGACATTTAACTTAGAGCTACGTATACAAACATCCAGGAATGAAATTATCACGCTTGACGTCACCTGACCAATTATTATAATTTAATCAGTGCACTCTATTCGTTGCCTCTTTGGTTTCTTCCCGTCCTGTTTACCCAGGTTGACACACCAGCTCCGAGTACCTACGAGGCTATGAGATCCTTCAAAGCTGTCCGTGATCCTTGCCAGTTGACTCGACTAACTCCGACCTCGGGATTTGCATCGAGGACCGCGAGATTTCCGAAAATACCCGAAGGACTTGATCTCGATGTTCCAGGTCGATTGGCAAATTTATTCGGAGCCATTCTCTTAAAATTATCCTACAAGAAGTTTGGCAAGGATCTTGTATTTTTTCGTAAAGCCTGACACTTTAAATTTACAGGACCTGGTATTTATAATCTCAGAAATGAGGAAACTAATTTTATCAAAGGTGGGGTTGTTGGCTATTCAGAAGGGTGCACAAAACCTCTGGATAAGACCCCTGGACCGCAAAAATATTGCGTAATTATAATCGTTATTCTTTCATACAAAAAAAAAGATCATCCAGTGAATTTTCGATCAAGTGAAGGATCAATGTTATTCGAATGTATTTGTAAAGTTGGGATCAGAGCAGGGCAAAGTACCGTAAAGTACTTCAAGTACAAAGTAAAAAGTATCGTAAGTACTTGAAGTGCCGTAAGTACTTAAGATTAAAAGTACTTGAAGTACAAGTACTTCAAAAATCAAGTATCAAGTACTTTTCAAGTTTTCAGGTATAGCTCGTAAGTTCCAGTACTTACATTTCATTTCTTATTCTTATTTGATTTTTATTCAAGCACTTTTTGTATCAAAACATATTTTTACCTCGTGCGATGCACTTAGATGAGGCTATTAGGCAGATTGGAACAGGAGTATGTATTTAAACAAAGATTTAAAAATAATTCAAAAACACCATTGACGATTATAACTACGATTTATTTTGATACAGGTTTGAAAAAGGAGAAATAAAGAATATAATACATGGATTGTTAAAACTACTCCAACTTCGTGTTCATTTTCAAAAAACTGTCGTAGGCGACAGTTGAGGGACAGTATGTCCAAACGTCACGAAATATTACATTCAATTACATATTCAAAGGCTTTGTACATGCAACCATCAGCAAGGCACATTCAAAAGTACTTGATACTTGAAAAAGTACAAGTACAGAAAAGTATTTGAAATTTTAAGCACAATACTTGACGTACAGGCAAAGTACTTGAAAATTTAAGTATAATACTTGAAGTACTATTTAAGTGCTTAAGTATTATACTGAAGTACTTTTCAAGTACTTCAAGTACGTCGCAACTATCGGGTACTTCAAGTACTGCACAGCTCTGGTTTTGATAATTGGGGTTAGAGATTAAGGGCAATTTTTTTTCTCGACAGTTACATCCTTACGTTGCGTCCGCGGTAATTCGGAGATCTTACAATGTAACTCTGGGTAAACCGAAGGTTATTGACGAGCTGAAAACACCTGTAAATCCATGGACGAGAAGATGTCAGGGAAAAAGAATGCTTCGATGGTTCTCAAAATCGAGTACCACGTATGAGCATTGTATTCCCCGACGATGTGATTGAAGGAAACTTCATAATATTTTTAAGTAAATTATGAATAAAAGGTTAATGATTGAACACTTTTCTCGGTGGAAAAAATGAAAATGAAAATACACCGGTAAAACATCTGTCTGGAATCGAGTAATCGATACAGAAATGACGCCAAATTATGCAACACCTCTAGCTATCGATTAAAGTCATTCTGTATCGCATTAATATTAAACTATATTAAACGTTATATCGCATTAAGCCGGGTGCACTTGGGTATCGGTGAATTCGATTATCCCCGTGTGGTGGTCGTGACCGCGTCGCTTCGACCTTTACATAAATCCATTATATCAGGACAATGGACGTGGCGTTGATTACATCCGGTATCGAATTCGAGAAGGTCGTAAGTTTCAAAAATTACAAATTTACGATGAGCCGAGAAGAATTTATCATTTTCCGAGGGTCGTCGAATCTCATAAATTAAATTTAACGAAGCAGGCGTCACATTCAAAACATCGTCTGTAATGAAGTGTCCTTTTGAGTTTACTCAGAGAAGTGATTTTAAAGAAGGAGAAAAGTTGTCATTTTTTCATATGAAAATTAACTTTTTCTTTTAAATGGCTTCCTTTTCCATGAGGATTGGCAAGATATATGAGGCATTCCACGTCAAGTCGGCCACCCCATTTTTTGGAATCACCAAAAATCACATACAAATTTTTATAAAGTAGTTCCAACTGTCAAGAAAATTCGTGATTTTTTCAGATTTTTAAATTACATACATAAGCCGGAAGAAAATACAAAAAAATTTCTTGTTCCATTTTGTAACTCGAAAATTATTCATCGTACGAAAAAAAAGTAGAACATGTAATTTAGGATTTTCAACGTACTTTTCACTGAAATTTTTCACAAACTCCTCCGAACGCTCTATATGCCATTTTCGGAGCAAATAATATTTTGATATTTTTTTTCTCAGAATAAACATCTTCGATTTGTCTGTAGTTCTAATAGGTTTTTAATTGATATATTTGCAGACTACAAAAAAATTGGCTTAGTGGACAACTCATTCCTTCACATGCGTTTTTCATCCCAAATGAATATACAAATTTCTCTTGAACATTAACAGGGTTGAGACTATTTATAGATTTTTTCTACAGCCCGCATTTTTATTTATTTTTTGTACTTTTTCAATTTTTTAAAACTTTTTCCATTTTTATTTGTTTAAATATCTTTTTGTACATTTTAATAAACTTATTTATCAATGGACCCCTGTACACCGATAAAGTCTATTCAAATTAGAGTCAAAGGCTAATCACGTCTCTCGATTGCAAAAAAAAATTAATTTACCCTCTTTGGATACACCGACGTTTCTATGGCCAATGAATACTTTTCTAGTTCGATTTGGCCATGATTTTTGGGAATGAAGCAATGATACTGCTTTGTTCCTGGAATCGTCTTCGCACTATCAAAACAAGATTGCTTTATTATTTTTCGCTATCTACGATTAATAATGATAAGATATCAATATCTACACTATTCAGTTAAATCACTCTCTAATGATACATTGTATCAATAAAAATGCAAGATAAGATATCAATATCTACACTATTTCGTTAAATCACTCTCTAATGATACATTGTATCAATAAAAATGCAAGCGAAGCAATGGGTTGTCCACTAAGCCAATTTATTTATAGTCTGTAAATATATCAAGTAAAAAACTGTTAAAACTACAGACGAATCGAAGATGTTAATTCTGAGAAAAAAATATCAAAATATTATTTGCTCCGAAAATGACATATAGAGCTTTCGGAGGAGTTTGTAAAAAATGTCAGTGAAAAACACGTTGGAAATCCTAAATTTAACGGTTCTACTTTTTTTTTTCGTGCGATGAATAATTTTCGAGTTACAGAATGGGACAAACAAAATTTTTGTATTTTTTTCCGGCTAAAATATGTAATTTAAGAATCTGAAAAAAATCACGAATTTTCTTGATAGTTAGAACTACTTTCTAAAAATTTGTATGCGATTTTTGGCGATTTAAAAAAATGGGGTGGCCGACTTGACGTGGAATGCCTCATATACGGAATACAGAATTTTAGAATATATTTTATTTATGTTCTGGTGATTCAAAATATTTCTATATGTATTTTTTCTTTATGAAGAAACTTTCTGCACGATATATGAGGGAATTTTCCCAATTCGTTGATTCGCTATGTATCTTTCACTAACGCGGACAGGATACATGCTCGTGCGGTAAACCCATCTTCCTGCATATATCCTCTCTGGTTCCGCTAATTTCCTCGTGGAATCAACACGCTCGACTTGCATCTCATCGTCGTCGTCGTCGACGACGTCGACGTCGTTGTGGGATCTCACAAGCGCGAGAGTCAAGCAATTCCGTAAATTCTTGACGTCGCGGAATGTCCCCTTTGATCGTTCCTCCAGTCTCCGGCTCGTTGAATATAAGCCACATAGGCATGGCAACGTCGACGACATTGTGAATGACGAATACGTCTCACACGCTATTAAACGAAGATTCAAACAAAAATTGCAAATGTGAACTCGCTTCAAACTGTTTCTAACTCATTGGCAAATTGATATCATCCACCGTACCGATTCCTTTAGGAATTAAGGTGACGAGTTTAAAATCGATTTTTTAAAAACATTTTTCGCAAGAAAAACAACTAAAAAATGTACTCTAAAAGTTTCAGACAAAAATTAAAAATGTTTTAAAAGTTATAGCCAAAAGAAGAGAGCAATTAACTAATAAGTTAATGTTGAAAATTACTAATTACTACGGTTTGGCAATCATCAGAAACTGTAAATCTCTCGAAGAAATGAAGAGAGCTTTGAGATAACTTTGAGGAAATGGAAGGATTGCTCCATGCATCAGGCATAGCTGATTAACGTAAGTATATTTTTTTTACACAAAATCTGTTGTCAAAACTTTAAACGCGTTTTTCTTGACACTACGTTTTCTAAATTTCGGGGAAGGACTGACTAAAAACGATTCAACCGATTTCATTAAAAACTTCATCCGTTATTTTAGACACACATAGCTAAATACCTAACCTCAAAAACATTCAATTTTTTAATAACAAATGAAGTTTTTTAAACAATTTATCAAAAAAAAAATCGATTTCAAAGACCTTTTTGTTCAGAAGTCTGCCATTTCGTGTTTTCCCCTTAAAATATGCATATTATAGGTTAGAGCATAAGGATTAAGCCTATAAAATAATAATCTCTTTGGATTTTTTATTTCATATGACTACGGAAGGAAACAAGTCACCATTTTTCGAGGACTCCACTTTGATGTACAAAATCATAAACAAATTCATGTAAAAGTAAGTAAACGAAATTTTTTTTGTACTCTTCAAGATACAATTAAATAACAACATGTAAAAATTTCAAAACGATCGCATTTTGTTTTGTTATTTAAAAAAAATTAATGAAAAAACGTCGAAACTCTTTGATTGTCAAACTTTCTAAAATTTCTTTTGTGGCAGAGTGATAATTACGATTATCAAGGATAATGGAGGACATTACTGCGGATTAATTTCACAAGTGATCTTATTGCTCGGATAATGAAATTCTGTTCGATGCGATTTGCATTGCTGATCTCAATTGCCTAAATAATTCCAGTTCTTATATGTATTTATTTGCCTTATTATTCACGTTGTGCAATATCGAATTAGCTGTTCGTCTGACAAGAATGATGAGGAAAGTGAAAAATGTTCGATAGATTCTGCAGGCGAGGTAAAAGAGAAAAATTACTTGAGGGTTTTTTTCCTCTCGCAGTTTTCTTTTCTTCTATGCTTTGGTTATCACGAAATTGATTAATCTACAAAATGCAAAGGCGTGATAAGAAGCGCCATTCCGGCACTTAAGAATCGCAGAGAAGAACAAAATCATGTTACTTCGAGTCTCCGTTTTTTTGGCCGTTACCCTCGGGAAATTTTCCTACGATATATATAGTCCTGTCGGGCGATATAATATACACGAAGTACTAGAGGATTCATGGAATTATTCAATTTCAATGTACATACGCGAGAGTTTTCGGATTGCAATGTCTACGGGCATTCGGCGAGACCTACATGTTTGTATACCAGCGTGTATCTACATATTGTTGAAATGGAAAAAGTATTTTAAAACACGGTTTTTATGAAAAATTCCATTTTCTCAACTGTTATGGTTTCTGCTGAGATTCAGTATTTTAATCGTTTTCATATGAGAAGTCTCAAACTATGATATCCAATGTCATTGACCATTAACAAGAGCTACAGAGTTATTTTCACCAAAAATGGCAGCAAATAAGACGCAACCCCTTAATTTAACTTGTACCTTAATTTAACTGTACCAGCTTATAACTTATTTAATTTTTTTTTCTCGAATTTCTTTTTGTTTATTGCCAAAACATTAATAATGATGTTGTAAAAAAAAAAAATGGTAAAAATATTTGTTGTTCTTTTGATCGAGCTTGACAGAACGCTCAAAATGTACACTGCTGTCCAAAAGTTTGGAAACACGATTCCGCACCGCACAAAAAGCTCTTTTAAAAATCAAGATAATTTAATTCAACAAGCAGCGTTTCAGAGGGGACATATTCAGCTTTATTTCGTTTTTTCCAAAATTTTTTTTCCATTTTTTTTGAACCCGATACGCCCTTTGAAAGATGGTCATTTTTCGGCTTTTTATTTGGCGTTGAAATTTTAGCACACGATTCCCGAAATGTTTTTTTAAACAATTGTTCATATGAAAAACTTGTGGGGCAAAGCATAAGCTTCAATTTCGTTTTTTACCAAGTTTTGTACGATTTTTTTTCGCAAAAATATTCAAGATTTTACAAAAAACGACCATATTTATAAAATGTAGCGTATATAAAACCACCACGTTTTTGTGAAATCGCTAAGTGAGTAAAGAGTTGCATATAATTATTCTGGATTCGATGAAATTTGTTCAGCATTTTTTTTCAACATTTTTTTTCCTACATTTTTTTCTGTCAAGATATTTTCGAAAAATTTTGAACAAAAATTCTGAAAAAATTTCGTTCAATCCAAAATGATTATATGCAACTTTTTACCGTCTTACTGATTTCCTGAAAACCCAGTAGTTTTTCAGTAAAAGGTACTTTTCAAAACCCAGTACTTTTCAAAAAACGAAATTGTAGCTTAGACTCCCCCCCACAAGTTTTTCACCCGAAAAATAGTTTAAAAAAATGTTCATGGATCGTGTACCAAAATTTTAACGCCGATAAAAAGCCAAAAAACGACCATGTTTCAAAAGACGTACCGGGTTTTAAAAAATCGAAAAAATTTGTTGGAAAAAAGCAAATCAAGCCGCTTGTTAAATGGAAATATCTTCATTTTTTAAAGAGCAGTAAAACTTTTTGTGCGGCGTGGAATCGGGGCGAGTGTTTCCAAACTTTTGGATGGGAGTGTATACATTGGAGATTTTTCACTCTGTCTAACTGACTCTGTCCCTTTCGGCAGTGTGTGTCTCTAAACCAGAATAACGCCTTAAGAACCACTTTGCCAAAGCATGTGCCAAGAAAAGGAAACTTGTAAAGGGATCCTGATGGAATTGACTCAGAATGCCCCATATATATGTGTGTTATGTTCGTACGAATGAATCGAAGGGCGTTTGGGGAGGGTGCGTCGCGAGATCGACGAGCTGCTATATTCTCGCGATAACTCCTCCGCATCGCGAAACGGCTACCAAAAGCAACTTCTCTGTCTGTCGCGAACGGAGACAGGAATCGTGTGCTCTGACGCACACCGGAACTCTGCCCGTTGCGTATGTATAACCGCCGTTATACGGCGACTGTCACCGTCGTTCTCGTTCCATCTCGCTCTCTGTCTCTCTATTTATCTCTATCTATCTCTCGTACATTGTGCGTTTGTGTGCGTTGTGCACGTTGCAGACAATGGGAGAGACGAGGCAGGACCGCGCCCCTTTCATGTATCACTGATTGATATCCCCGATCCTGTCCACCGTGCGTTGCTCCTGTTTGGTAGTTCGGGACACGATATAAACCACACCCCCCCCCCCCCCCATACCCCTTCAACGAAGGACCCCCCCTCCACGTTCTCACCCGGATTTACGTTATCCTTCATACATGCCGCGACAACATTTCAGTCACATAATCAGAACCTGATGGAGCATTTGGAAATTCATCGCGTATGTCCATTCCAGAGTTCGCCTTGCGCAACATTTCCATGGGCGCACTGTATCGCGATTTGAATCGATGATCACGTCAGTTTGATTTGAGGAAAAATCAATTATTTGTATAATTTGTTTTGTCCATTTGAAATATAGTCTTGGGACCAATTTAGGAATTTTTGGTACCAGAGAAAGTTGGCAAAAATTTTTTCAATTGTGACCGGAGGATTTTCGTCAAGGCGTTTCAAAATTGCAAACCTTGACAGTCACGTTTGGATGGAGTTGGCTACCGGCGAAAAGTTTCCGGACAAAACTTCAAAAAAGGTGTGGAACGTTTTTTTATGCCATTTCGCCGGAAGTCACCATAGGACAATTTAACAAGCGGCATTTTAAAGGGGAAGAATTTGGATTTATTCCCTGATTTTTCAATTGTTTTTACAAATTGTTTTTAGATTTGGGTTCTAGAGGAATTTTTTTTAACACATTTTTACGATTGGATTAATGAAGGGGAAAGTTTGAACTTCCATTTTTTTTTTAAGCTTTGAGCGATTTTTTTGAAAAGTAATTCTTTTTTTTGTGAAAAAAAGGAAATTTGAAAAATCCCGTATAACACGCAAACAAAAAGCATTCATGAAAAACTTCAAGATAGAAAAAAGTTGCGTCTGTTTTTGTTGAGTTTAGAGGCATTTTTTCAGATGTTTTTTTTTTCCAAAATTTTGTTTTCTCGTGTTGAGACTAGAAAAAAAATTAGGCAAAAAAATTTGGGAAAAAAATCTGAAAAAATTTCTCTGGACTCAACAGAAACAGACGCAACGTTTTGCTCTCTTGAAGTTTTTCATGAATCCTCTTTGCGTGTTATACGGGATTTTTCAAATTTCTCCTTTTTTCACAAAAAACAGAATAACTTTGGAAATAAAAATCGCTCCAATTAAAAAAAAAAAGGAAATTGAAGCTCAAACCTTCCTGTTTATGAATCCAATCGTAAAAATGTATTTTAAAAAACTCCTCTAGAAGATGGGTGTACCTGAAGAGAAGGGGGGAAAAAGATGAAAAACAGCTGTTTTCAAAATAGAGTCCAAAACTTAAAAAAAAATTGTAAAAATAATTAAAAAATCAGAAAATGAAGCTGAATTCTTCGACTTTAAAATACCGCTTGTTAAATTAGTCTACGTCAACTTCCGGCGAAATGACATAAAAAAACGTTCCAGACCTTTTTTGAAGGTTTGTCCACAAACTTTTCGTCGGTAGTGTAAATGTAAACTCTTATCCAAGTAAAATTTCGATGAAACCATGACTGAACAAGAATCCATTCATTTTCCAATATCGTTCAGACCATCGAGATCTTATTTACAAAAAACTCTGACTTCGATCCACCTACTCTCACGTTTTATTTGTAGAATTGATCAGGAAATTTGTTTTCTCAAAATTGGAGCTGCAAAACTTTATTCAATTATTTGCCAAACTCGTCAGATGATGGTTCCAGCGTAGAACAGAAAAAGCCGGATTTTCATAAGTCTTCTCGTTTTGAGGGTTTGACCTTTTTATTTTTAACGCGGATAGGACAGTTGTGCATCCGGCACCGGAAGTCGACGAAGTAGAAAGAGCGAAGGCGGAGGTGAAGGAGAGATGTGGAAGGAAAGAGAAAGATGAAAGTGTCTGGGGGTGCGAGTAGCGATGCTCTCGAGGAAGTCGTTCGGTCAGCCATCACAGAAAGGTATATATATGTATATAGAAAACACTGTGCTAGTCGTAGGAGGAAGTGGCTTGCGGCCGACCTGGAAACAAAAGCTCCGCTATGTATACACACACACACATACACACACACACACATATATATATATACTAGCAATGTTCCCAAGAGAAAGAGAGGTGGATATTCTTTTTTTTTCAAAAGTACTTCTTCAGCAGCGACTGTTTCTGTACGTAGAGTAGCGCAACGAACGACCCCGGGCAAGCTCGCGTTTTGCTAGCTCCTATTGTCCACCCGAGACCCGGGACGTAAAGTTACGAGAGAGGAGAGTCTTTCGCCGCGTCGACGACGAGGAGGAAGTCGCGTTATAGCCTCGTCGTCACCCCGGTCGTCCGGATCTCTCACTCTTGCACGAGGCCGATTTTTTCGACTTTGACTTTGCCCGCAGCAGCCACTTTTCTCACAGTGTCCGTGCTTTCGCTCTCTTGGAACTAACGACCCTGTCTCACCAATCCCAACCCTCCAATCCTTCTTTTCCACCCTGCGCTTTCTTCGTCTTTTTCTCACACAAACATCTCCGGCATCGACGCACACACACACACACGACCAAAAGCTCACTTACAGGGGTGTAAAATTCCCCAGGACCATATCCACCCCTCCGTTATAACTCGTGTGTGCACGAACGTTCGTGACAATCCTAAATGCACACAGAGCTTTCTCTTACTCATCTCCCTCGATGCGGGAGAACAAAATCTCTTTCGGGGTGTGAGAGCTTGCAGAGATTCTCAACTTGATCGATGATATTGAATTGTTGACAAAATATTCATTCTGGCGAAATAATAACGATCGTCATTAGATTTGTTGAACAATTTGATCGCAGTCAAAGTATATAATGATCTCTTGCTCTGCGGAAAAATTATTTTTGCCTGCCACAAACAATTGGCACACTGTAAAAAATGTTATTGAATTTAATATAAAAAGTATATGAAATTTCAATAACAAGTATGCGAAATCGAAATTAATATACATGCTATTGGAAAATTAACAATTTCATCTTAAATTTAATATTTGTATATTAAAATTAAATGAGTGAACACTGAAATTAATATCCCCGTATATGAAAATGGTTTTTGTATACTTCTTCGCAATTTCAAGATACATTATTGAAAACTGATACACTTATTTCTTAAAATTGGAATCAGTCACTGAAAATTCTTTTCAATATTATAATGAAATTTAATATACAAAAATATGAAATTTCAATAACAAGTATACGAAATCGAAATTAATATACGTGGTATTGGAAAATTAACAATTTCATCATGAATTTAATATTTGTATATTAAAATTGAAAGAGTGAACATTGAACATTAATATCCCCGTATATGAAAATGGTTTTTGTATACTTTTTCACAATTTCAAGATACATCATTGAAAATTAATACACTTATTTCTTAAAATTCCAATCAATTACTGAAAAAAGTGTCTTCGAATGTAATATTAAAAAAAAATACTTATAAAAAGGTCACGGTTTTTTTCAAAAAGTTTACATAACTAATAAAGGGTCAGGGGCTCTGGAATTAACTTATGAGGGGTTGCATAACTTATGAGGGGACAGGAATGCTGGAATTAAGTTTTGCGCGGCTTGACGTAACCTACGAGGGATCAGGGGTCGTGAAATCAAGTTATGAGAGGTAATTTAAGTTACGAGGGGTCACTTAAGTTATGAGGGGTCAGGTATTCAGGAATAAAGTTTTGAGAGTTTGCATCATTCATATATCACACAAGTAGAGGGAGTTCATAAGTAGTTGATAGCATAACGGGTAGCGTGTTAGGTAGGTAGGTACGATAGGTAGGATAGTAGGTAGGGTCGAGGGTTCGAATCCCGGTCGGAGAGAGAAATTAGATCGGCCAATTCGCGGAGATTTTTTTTTCTATGTATCGCTTTTTAGGGCCGGTAAACTATGCATATTAAATTATTATTCCAGGGCTATATATTTTTCATAACACGTTTAACAACAATTAATTCTAGTTACGGTAACGTAATTTTCATAACATGAATATGAAAATTCAGACATGTAATGTAAAATCAATATACAAAAAAATATTATTTTTCATATCTTTTTTCATGATTCTGCTTTAAAAATCATACTATGCATTAGAATTTTAATATACGAGCGTATATTAAAATTAGAAGAAGTTATTTGATTTTTCATGAACTTGTATTGGAATATTACTATATGCACATGTATATGGAAATTAATATAGTGTATATGCATAAAAACTTCATATTTTTTTATTAAATTTAATACAAACATTTTTGACAGTGCAGTTAATTGATTAATGATCGATGAAAGAAGTAGAACTTTCATTAAAGTTGATCAATGGATTTTTTTCTCGATTCCTCCATGAGTCTCGTTGCTCGATAAACGATCCAATGGGGTGGCAAACTCGTTGGTCATTGCTGAAATTCGTGGGTATGACTGAACGAGAAAAAAAAAGCTCGCGTAATATTAACGCTCACGACAGGCGCGTGCTTTTTGCACTCTTGCTTGTCTCACGAGGGGTCGAAAGAGAGTAAAAGTCGGTGAAGCATGGAGCGATGGAATGGAGGCAAGCGAGAGGGTACGAAGAGACGGAGAGAGGGATGAAAGGGAGAGAAAGTTTCACGGTGATCCCGCAGCCATTTAGCGAACGACTCTGACTCATCCTACTTTCCCATTTTCTTGAGCTTCCAAACTCCTTATTCTCGTCCTCGTCGTTACACTCCTTCCATCCCCAAGATCTCGCCTTCTCATTTTCCATCCTCCACGCCTGCGAGCAAAGAAAGCTTTCTCCTCTCTGCGACGCCCCTCGCGAGAACCACCGGGCAAATCGAGAGGCGGAAGAAGGGGATGAAAGTGAGGGAGGATATGTTGCGCAATCGAGCCTCATAACTCTTGTTCCATTGAATTCGAGACGACCATAAAGTAGACCATTTCTTAACGTCTCTTGCCGGAGATGGGGATTTATGCGCGTTATGGTCTCTCCCTATTTTTCTCTTTCTCTCTGACCGTGTCTCTCGTCCACTTGCGAGCCAGAGGACGATGGAAAAAGCGAGAAGGTACAAATCGTAGAAGTGATACGAGGGAATGGTTCACGCAGAGAGAGAGAGAGAGAGAGAGAGAGAGAGAGAGAGAGAGAGAGAGAGAGAGAGAGAGAGAGAGAGAGAGAGACGGAGAGAGGGAGCGGGAAAATGCGGATGGGACCAAAGGAGATGGTCCCATTTCCGGGCGGCTTCGCCCACCGGTCACTTCGAGACCGTATAATATTTGCTCAACCGGAAGTACCTTCGTTTCGCTTGTATAGTCTGTACAGATTCCGCGACTGCCGACCATAAATCGGCACACAAATGAGACTGTCATGGTGAATAGAAATTTCCGCGATGAATGTAAATAATGAGACAAGTGAAACAGCGATGAAAATGGCATTGTACGAAGTAGGATCGTCGTAAAATGGACGGTGGCATTTCGAGCTCTTCAGTTTTTTATTTATTTTTTATCAATCACTCCATCGGTGTCCATAGCCATGCAAACACTTCTTTCTCGTACCTTGTAATTTCCTCGTGACTTTACCGCCGAACGAAATTAAATGCACACGGTGTTATATATGGGGCGTTCCACACCAAACCGGACACCATTTAGCTTTTGCATCTCCGATTTTTTTCAAATTTTTTTATGTTTTAGTATTGGTTGAAAGTGGTCTTCATGATTTTTTTCAATTTTTTTTGTCGAGCCGTTTTCAAGATATCGATTTTTCAAAAATTAGGCTACTTTTTTTTTTCAAACGCCCATAATTTTGCGAAAAACGGGCCAAATGGGACGTTTTTTTTTCAAATTTTTTGTTTCCAAACGTATTTTTGATAAAAAATGTCGAAAAAAAATTTCAAACCGTATTTCTATGAGATTTTCAAGTTTTAAAAATAAATTGTTGATTTACAAGATTTACACGTACTGATCGATTTTCTTAAATTTTTTTTCTAAAAAACTGTCATCCATTCCACAACTTTTAAGCCTAACGGGATAATGGGTAAACGATGGGATCTATTTTTTTCGATTTTAAATTTAGCACCATTTAGCTTTTGTATCTCCGATTTTTTTCAAACTTTTTTATGTTTGAGTATTGGTTGAAAGAGGCCTCTATGATTTTTTTCAATTTTTTTTGTCGATCCGTTTTCAAGATATAGATTTTTTTAAAATTTGTTTCTTTTTTTTTGTAAACGTCCATAACTTTGCGAAAAATGAGCCAAATAGGACGTTTTTTTTCAAAATTTTTATTTTTGAACGTACTTTTTATAAAAAATATTTAAAAAAATTTTCAAACCGTATTTCCGTAAGATTTTTAAGTTTTAAATATAAATTGTTGATTTACAAAAAACACGTACGGATCGATTTTCTTAAAAAAATGTTGTGAAAAACTGTCTTTATTTCACAACTTTTATGCCTAAGTAGGTAATGGGATAACGATGGGATCTGTTTTTTTTTTCGATTTTTCAATTTCCATATTTTAGTTATCCCTGTTGGAAATAAATATTTATCTTTTTTAAACAAAAGAGATATATCTTAATCATTAAATGAACGATGACCGATAATTTTTATTTGAATATACCAGAATATATGATTACCGCATTAATTGCTATTTGATTATTTTTGAAATACATGGTGTGAAATTTTTTTTCAATTTTTTAAATCAAAAGTACGTTTGAAAACGAAAATTTTGAAAAAAAACGTCCCATTTGGCCCATTTTTCGCAAAGTCATGAGCGTTTGAAAAAAAAAGTAGCCTAATTTTTGAAAAATCGATATCTTGAAAACGGCTCGACAAAAAAAATTGAAAAAAATCATGAAGACCTCTTTCAACCAATACTAAAACATAGAAAAGTTTGAAAAATATCGGAGATGCAAAAGCTAAATGGTGTCCGGTTTGGTGTGGAACGCCCCGTATATATATGGCCAGTTCAGTAATATCCTGGCCGTAAAAAAAAGCGCAAGAGAAAAGTGCTTAAAAAAAGATTGCGTCGTGCACATCTGAGATTGCGGGAAGTCACAAGACTTTATTTCTATCTCTCTTGTTCTCTCTATATCTCGAATAGTCTCGCGTGTAGCTCGTAAAAAAAGCGCGGAAGTGGACACCGAGGCTTTAAAACACACATATATATATATTACATATATATTTATATACATTGGTGAGGGAGGACAGACTTTTGACGTTAGAGACACTGCAAAGATACGTTATCAGTGGGCTCAACGAACGAATCGGCTCACAGTTGCGGTGTTATATATATATATATATAGGTGTGCCTATGTGGACATTACGTTGGTCTTGCGCCGTCCGACTTTGGTTTCTACGATGTATTTTAAGTACCCATGTGTGTTATACGAGAGGCAAACGTTCTATCTCTCCTCGACGGGCGTAGAGCTCGTTCACCGTAAAAGTACCTTCGAGGTGCACTCACAAGAGTATATATATATGCAGGTACGAACCACTAGTGGGCTCTCGACATCCGGTCATGTTGGGCGGTCTGCCGCGCCCTCTGATAGTTTTTCATACAACATATGGATCATTCCAAGTCAATTTCACCAGGATGGAGAAGGGGCAACCCTTCCTCGATCTTGGAATTCCTTGGAGAACATGTTTTTTCGGTTTTCAATAACGTTCTAAAATTTTTCTAATTTTCTCCAGTTTTTCACTGTCCTTCCAACTGTATGCAAGACACTGAGAACAAAAGATAGATAAAGGGCTATTTTTCAAAAGCTATAATTATTATGTAAAGTTTGTATGAAAAATTGAAATATTTGTTTTGCAAATTTTTCGTAAAAAGTATGTTTTCCCAGAAACAACGATCATGAGGCCATCTTTCCATTATTACCAAGAATAACATGCCTACAAGAACCTTTTTCATAAAATCAAAATGGAACTTTGATATTTAATGTGTGTTGTCAAGTTAAATTTGGTCTAAAACCGAAATGTTAACTATGCAAACTCCACTTTGATTTTATGGAAACAAAATTCGTCCTTAATGTACGGAGAATGTGATATTACTCAATTATTTATAAAATGTCTTCTAGGCCTTTTGTTTTTGGTTTTCCTTAAGATTTTTGGTTTAAAAAGTCTGCTTTTCCAGAAAAAACGATCAAGGGGCCATTTTTCGATTATTACAAGCAATGTCATGCTTACAAAAACCTATTTCATAAAACCAAAGTGGAACTTTGATATCTAATGTATGTTCTCAAATTAAATTTTGTCTAAAACCGAAATTTCGTACATAGAGGTTCCATTTTGATTTTATGAAAAAAAATTCTTCTCTAATGTACGATGAATGTGACGTTACGTATTTATTTATAAAATGACCCCAGGCCTTCTGTTTTTGGTTTTCCTTAAAACTTTTGCTTTTTCGTAAAAAGTCTATTTTTCTAGAAAAACGATCATGAGGCCATTTTTCGATTACTACAAAAAAATAACATGCCTACAAGAACCTTTTTCATAAAATCAAAGTAGAACTTTGATATTCAATGCATGTTCTTATGTTAAATTTTGTTTAAGACAGGAAGTCAAATAAGGAAGTTCCACTTTGATTTTATGAAAAAAAATCGTCTTTAATGCTCGATGAATGCGATCTGTCTCATTTATTTATAAAATGGGCTCCAGGTCTTTGGTTTCTGGTTTCTTATTTATATAATTAGCTGGAGAATAGCGGAGTGCTGAACAAAATTTGCAAAAGTTTCATTATAAGAAACCGGAAGGACATTTTCCGGAACCCTTTTGAAAATCAGCGAGGGTATAAATGTTATTGGCTGACCAGATTGATCTGGAATGTCTCATATCAGAGTTTCTGGAGTACCTAAACGAGCTCGCGGTTACGAGGAACCACAGAGAGCAAGGAAGTAGCGGCAAGTCGACGACGTTATCGCAGAAAGAGCGAGAGGGAGAGAGAAAAGGAACGCGTGGGTGCGAACTCGACGTGTCGAGGGTGCCGACATTTAAAATGCAGATTAGCAAACGCGTTGATCACCTCGGTTGCAAATGCATCCTATACCGTGCGTGCACACACACGTTTGACTTTGATACATACACGAGTGCACCAGGTAGAATATTAACCACGTGTATCCTCAAAAGTGTTCAATATATATATACATGAGCAAGGTATATATTAGGTACGAGAGGGAAAGTGCATAAAGGCAAATGTTTTATCGGCTTTGGCTTCCGTTTCGCGAGCAACTCGCTGCAACCTTCAACCCCTCTTTGGTATAATGGTGGAAAGGTCTGGAATAATGCTTATATACCCCGAGCAGTAACACTTTCCGCACTCTCTCCCTCTCTTCTTTCTCTCTCGCCAACCCCTAAGTTTGCTTCTGAAACGCGGTCGATCCCGTCGAACAGATAAAACTAGCACAGTTCAGCAGGGTAGTTTTATCTATATATATATTTAGGAACGGCATAACCGCCCGCAGCAATTCGTGCACCCTCATCCGCGACTTAAACGAGCCGGGCTAATTTATTGATCCCTGACTTATTGGACGCGCCCGGTGAAATTCCCTTTCCTCTTCCTGTGCTCGCATACAGATCGTATCGGAGTCTCTAAAGAATATTATTAACGTATAGAAGCTATTTTTTCTCATGTCTTCGTAAAATAAATTTAACCATGGTTTTCCATAGAATTAAGGCTGATCTATCATTGATACCATTTCTATATTTAACGTTACGATATTATCTTCTGTATTTTGTTGAAATTGAAGGCAATTACAGTTCGCTACTGGTACGCGTGAAATATTCTCCGTCACGTCGTTAATAATTTCAACCAAGTTGCCAAGAGCTTCTTCAGCCATAAGTGATCCGCGAATTAAACGTCGGGGCTCCTCGTAACTTGACATTCGAACTTCGAGCCAGTCAGACGGCAGAGTTTCGACGTCAGATGTGAAGTAGCATCGCTTGTCGTTATATACAGCTATATCCACCCCTTAAGAATCGTATATCCATATATATGGGGTAAATTCACTGATCGACTTATGTGTGCCTAACGACTCGTCTGCTTCCGCGAAGACTTTGCTGTAACATCTCTTGAGAATCGTTAGAGATTTATCTATATATGGATCCCAAAGCGTTCGGGTAATGTGTCGAAACAAAACTTCACGAAAACTCTTCAAGTTTGCCAGACCACTTTTTTCTCAAACTCTTCTTCTCTTTTGAGTTGGGCTCAGCTGTCGAATACGTTGAATTTGTCGTCATTTTGTTACCTAACCATCTCTACTCATCATTATCATGGTTTTTAAACTTGGATATTGGATATTGTCTATTGGAAAAACTAAGACAAATTGCTTGACTAAATGATTGTAATAAATTGCGTTGAAGTTCCATCGATGAAATGCAACAAAAACAGTTTTTCTTCATTCATCATGTCTTAACTGTGGAATTAAGGCCATAAATGCCCAAGAAAAGGGTGAACAGTACTGAATAATGAAAAGAAACTCCATTATTATGATCACCGATTATCAAGATTTATTATTGCCTTTCATCCTAAATACGCCTGCGTTTCAAATTCCTACAGTGCATGCATCGATACACTATCACCAATCAGACTGATCAGGTTACCCAACAACCGATGTGTACTCTTGGGTCAGAATCTCGCAATGTTCCGCATCAGCGTCGTCAAGGAGTTCGAGGCCAGAGCTACATCCAGACGAACAGATGTAGGGGAAAGTGCGATAGCTCTATGGAGGTATGGAGGTTACGATCAAAGCAACCGCATGATAACTCGAGGTAAACCAAGCTCGCAATCGCAGAGTAAACCGAGAAGCTTTGGCATGGCCTGCAAGTATCCGTGGATATAACGGAGTGAGAATTAGGGATGGAGAATTGAGCGGAGAAGCACCGCACGCCTAGCGGAAGCTAACTAGGTAACGAGAAACGTGCGGAATACTGGAAGCATGATCGTTACCAACCGCAATACCGAATATATGTGTTGCAGGTTCCAAGTACAACGGAAACGGCATTGTATGGCTCTTGAAGCCACCCCCTGGATTCAGCAACGAGGTAGTAGGATCCCTTCGATCTTGAAATGATTCTGGTAACGTTGTATACGTTGTTCCGGCTCCACGAGCGTATTAACCCTAACACACTGTCTTTCGCTATTTCGAGGATATGCCCGAGTGTGCGTCTGTCGACTCGTCGATACAGAACGTGGTAGTGCTTTCGTATGTAAGGTAGATTTGGTTACGCCGAAAGGTATGCTCGGCATGCTGGAATACAGACTGGAGGACAGGGAGGGTTAGCTGAGCAGATTGAACGTGCGTAGCTGCAAATCCGACTCCGTTATACGTCACCGCGTGGCAAACTATGTTACTCGACTGTCGTTTACGTGATTACGTTTCACTGAAACTTCAGCCCTGAAATACGAAACGGTACATGGGTTTGATATCGACACAGACCAAAAATGTTATTCTATCCTTGATGTGGATTCTGTTGTTTCCCTATCGATTCTCAATGTTCCCTATTTTTGTGAAAAATATTTTAGATATCGCGATAGGATTGGATGACGATGAATGAGGATGATCTTCACAAAGGTAAACAGTTATTCTTCTAATTTTTCTGTTGATTCTGATATTCGCGAACGTTCCCGGCGAATCGAAGCCCTTTATTCGTAAACCAAACAGATTCTTCAAGTACTTTCTAATTGCTTTGGCTTTCTCCCTTGTTTACTGATTCTGCGGTGCTTGCCAAGAGCTTTCCTTTCCCGCGTCTGCAGCGGTAATCATCGCACTTTCAGCGTGTCCAGCGGGTGCGTACGCAATTTGCCGAGGGCGAGGCCAAAATCGCGGTGAGAGCAACGTTTGGCAGTTGCATGATATACGAGACCGAGCATCTCGCGGTGTATATATAAATATATCTATATTCTGTTTTCCGGCATTGTTCCAGCGTTTGGTGGGCGCGTTGGCGTGAACATTCGGACCACCGCACGCAGTGCGAGCAATAATACAATGGAAGTATCGAGGAGAGTGCGAGTGAGAGGCATAATGGGCAAGATATAGAATGTATATATCGAGGGATGAATAAGAGAGAGACAGGGAGATCGAACTCAGCTCGATTGTCCTTTAATTTACGGGAATTGCTCGTTGGCTGGCTCTGCAGCCTCCGGCATCGACAGAGAGAGAGAGAGAGAGAGAGAAAGTGCGAGATCGCCGCAATGTCGGCTCACACACCCTCAGAATGACCAGAGTACCATCAGCAGCATCAGCTAACACCGAGGACATTATATCCCGGACTCATTCCCCTTTACGCATTTAGCAAACCGTCGTGTTGTGCTGCGCTGTTTCCCGTTGGCTTGTCGGAGATCAGCGATCCCGTGGAACGAGGGTCAGTGAAAGAGGTCCTAATTCGATGTCCATAATCGTGGATTCGCACGCGCGTAATCGCGGAAAAGGGGGTTGTATCCTCAATAACTATTTGCCACACATATCCAACGCGGTAATTCCCATCCCCGAATGTACAAGATCCCACGTAACTCGCTCCGGAATTGACTTGAATCCGGGTCATCATGATCACAACCCGCAATTTACTCGCGCGTTCTGCAATTGGAATTCAGTTGCGTGCATTAAAATGTGGAATTAACAGAAAGACTTCGAACAGTATCGAATTTAGGAAAATTATACTTGCGATAGCTGAGCTTGAAAAACGTAGCCCCGAGAAAAGGTAATTCGATGAAGTGTTTTCGCAAAGCTTGATAGGAATGCAGTCGAGAATTTTAGGTAAATTGGGCATTGATCTATTCAAAGTTTGGCTGCGAAGGCATTATGAACCTCCACGTTTCTGTCAACATTACTCTCTTCCCATGTAAATTCCCCCTGATGTGAGATCGGAGGATAGGATAGGTGGCGCATTAACAGCTCTGCCAGTTATTCCTTTCACAAAAAGACATCTCCGACCACAGTGAAACTCTACCATAACATCTTCGCCAAATGAAGTCTATCGAATAAAATTTGTGCCAGGTAAAATCGTTTCAACATCCCTTTCTAATACCAATCCTACCAGAATTGATGGCTAATTGATATCTAATTGATAACAGGCCTATCAGAATTAATTGATATCTAATTGATAATAAGCCTATCAGAATTGATATATGATTGATAACAAGCCCATGAGAATTGATATCTAATAGATAACAAGCCTATCAGAATGGATATTGTAACGATATTGTAATGGATATTGTAACGATATCGCCGTACCATAAGGAACGCAGGCGCCTGAAGGAAGAGAACCCACCTTACGCGAAGCGACGTGGGTAGCAAACTATCAGGCGCCGAAATAAAAGTTGAAGGAAAATACACGTCCGTGAGGAGCGTAGCCTAACCAGAGGGGCCATTACGTGAACAGAGCATGTATGTATTTTTTTTTTATTCCAACCAATCGCACCTGTTCCGATCTTGGAGGTACGAATTCACGCGTGGTGTGAGCCTTTTGTCTTCCCGGCAAAAGGTGTACCGTTACAATATCTAATTGATAACCTAGCCTATGAGAATTGATATCTAATTGTTAACAAGCCTATCCCTTGACTTGAGCCTATACCTAAGACTTGATAATAGTAACCCTACGAATTCATGTCTTCACCACATAAGAAGTTTAGCAAGAAACAGCCTTCCTGGAACGTCTCGACCATTACTAATGTCTCTACAGCGTAACACCTTTCCTATTTTATAAGCTTATAAGATATCGTAGATGATTAATAGGACGCTGATACTAAAACCCTTTTATTTGCCAAATTTCAATAACTCTTCCGCATAATATCTAATGTTTCATAAAAGATTTTTAGGATTCGGGCTTACTGTTGGTGTATTAATTTTTTCATAATTGAAACCAGAATGACTCCACCAGAATTTCCAGAATTACTTCAAAAATTTCCACGCGGGTCTTCGCAAATTTCACCCTGAAAATTTTCAACATTTCCCGCAAAAAGAAGACTGCTGGAAACATATTATTAACAGTGAAAACGTACAATAGAGGCCAGAAGCTTCTTTGTTGACGCGCGACGAATAGCAGCTTCTCGCGGAAAACATTTTTTCTCAGTCTCTCGTGTTCACGTACGAGCGAGCAGAGAACTTTTTTTTTGCGCGAGATAAAAAGTTAAAAGAACGCGTCTCTTCAACGAGGGAGGTTCTGGCTTCTTGCTCTCTGTGTTTCAGATTCACGTGCGCTGGGTGCGCGGCACATTGAATTCTTCGCGAGAATTTGCTCTCTTTGCCTTTTGGATCGTAATAAGTCGGAAAAAGATGGTAACAAAGAGAGGACAGAGAGACATTTTTCGAAAGGGGGTTTTAGATACAGGGGTTGCGCGCTATATATATGACTTATAATATTTCCGAGTGCTCGCGCCCATTGTGTAGACTTTTCCATCAGTGTGTTTGTGCATGCGTGCACTTTTGCTGCTACTTTACTGCCCTCACTCACAGCCCTTAGGTACATAAAGTATAGGCGAACTATGTGCGCATTCGCATTTGTCTGCGTGTGTGTGTGAAAAAGTGGTCTCAGTCGGCGCGTCAAACAATCGTTCACCCTCGTGTCTTCATCATCATCATCATCATCGTCGTTCCCTCTCGCACACACCGTCGAAACATTTATGCACTCGTTCTCACACACGAGCGTACTCGTTGTTGAGCTGTGCGAAACGAAAAATGTATCGCGCCTGACGAAACTCAAACAAAGGGTCAGAACAGTGGGAAGGGCCTGAAGATTCTTCATCTTTGTTACTCCTGTATATGCGCTTTGACACGCGTTTATCACGCGAATATCCTCTTGTGCAAATGTCTGATACGATTCTCTGCAGGCACATTTACATCTCTACCAGTTAAGACTCCAACGACGAGTAACACTGACAAAATACAGTCATCGGAATTCCTTGGCCGAATTGCAGCCCAAATTTCCACCACCTTCACTTACCATTAACAATAACATCTCTTACAGATAACTGTGCCGAATGCTTGAGATAATCTTGGAGAAAAACATCTCTACCTTAAAATAAAGGTCCTCGAGAACAAGTTTACCCAATGATGAGTCTTCTGTGGAACAAGTCCCGGCAATGATAGATCCCTAACAGAAACATCTCTTCAGAATATTTCGGGAAGACGTTGACCCTTTCCGGGAGACATTGTCCCTTTCGGAGAGACAATATTTCTTTGGTAGAGATGTCGTTTGGAAGAATTATCCCCCGGAAGACTTGCTATCCGGTAGAGTTGTACGCGAAGTTTCGAGGTAAGTGCTCACGCGCATTTTTTGTCGGTAGAATTATTTACGGAGGTTAGGTTTCTGGACTTTTTGTATAGTTATTAGATCTGTAAAATTATAAAGAGGTAGAGATGTACTTTGGTAGAGTTGTATTTTAGTTGTATTTTTAGTATTACAGTGCTGTTTCGTATTACAGTGTGTCTTTAATATTACAGTGCTGTATTTTAGTAGAGTTTTCGAGGTAAAGTTTTATCCTGAACAGATGTAAATGTGCGATTTCTGCACAATAGTTTCTGCAATGCTCCGCGTGGAAACACAGGGGGTGAAATACACAAGTGTGACACTCGATGTTGCCTCTTTAGTTCTTCCGTGCACCCTCCTCTTATATCCATTGCGAAAGCACTTTGTAACTACTTTTCCCGCCCCAGATTAATCGCGATCGCGCAACATTAGCGCGACAAACAGCCAGCAACATTGTGCTGTCAAAGGATTATAGTCAGGGAGAACAAGGTGATGGTAAACATCGTGGGATTAGAGATACGGTGGTTTGGGTAGTCATTGAGATGTTCAGTGACATCTTTGCCTCCCCTGCATAAATATCAATGAGCCTTGAAGAATGGACCGCATCAATCTTTCCATCAAATTCCATCAATTTTGTCTGATCAAACTTTAATTAATCTTGACAGCGTTCTACAGATACAGGTATCTGGAAAAAGATCCATCCTTTCCCATTTTACAGCTAGACATTGAATTCCAGACTAAAAGCATATTGAACTCCGGACTTTTGTTCTTTTCCTCTATCCTTCAAAGCATGAAGATCCTCTTGGCACTGTTTTTCTCGTCGCTCCCGTAAGAATACCGGGAGAAAGTCACGGATAAACATCCATCGAAGTACAGAAATTCAATGGTGTTCGTATTGGAATCGACGTGTGTCTCGGGGCTGCCATCAAGATGGCGCAAAGTCCGGAAAAGCATCAGAGACAAATGAGGAAGCCAGAGGCTGTATATCGAAGGATTCTTATACCTTTGTCAGTGTCTTCACTGGCAAGTACACTTTTTTCCCAATTTACTTCAGCAATAAGAGAGACTTAGGGCTGGGGATGGAGGAGCCAGCGCGGGATGCAGGAAGAAGGAAAGATAGTGGACTCATGTGATATCGGCACCATTGTCTCGGACAGAAAACGTGAGGATCCGGAGAGTCGCGTCGACTCGTTAAAAACTTTTCGTTGAAACTAGTGGCGCATACATGTATATATATATATATATCCGCCGGTACCGAACTACCCTAAAATTATCTACGTACCTTTCTTCCAGGTGAGAGTCTTGTTCCACTCGCAAACTTTCCCGCTACTTCGAGCGTTGATGGCTTCGTTCTCTCGGACACCATTTCCTTTTCAACCTCTATAATCCTAGTCTTTTTCCAACGTACTTACACATCCTCATTTTCTTTTCGTCCCTTAAGCCAGCACACTTCTACTTTTCCACTGCCATCAGCGAAGCTTCTATACTCAACTGCCAGTAAGTTCTCGCAGGCGTCGAGTTAGAAAAAAAAAATTTAGGACTTTCACGCCGAACGTCCTGTCATTCCAAGACTTCCGGTGCTGTCTGGAAATCTCGCTGCGTGCAATTTTCAAATCTCACACAAACACGGTTTCCGGTTCGGCAATACGTAAGTCGAAATTCCGAGGAAAATGAAGAAACAGCCAGTGGATGAAAATCAGAGAATGTCCGAGGCAGAAATTGCAAACTCCTGCTGTTCGTGTTACGGCGATATTAGAAACGAATTCGCATGCAGAAACGCGCGTCCGGTCTGGCGTGAGAAACCGGAAATCGAAAAAGATAGCGAGATACGGTGGGCAACAATGGCAAAGGATCGCGTCTTTCACAACTATTGCAATATTCCATATACTTCTGCCTCGTGTTTTTGCACCCACACAGCCACACGAAATTCTGTGTAGACTTCATTTATCCGTATTTACCGAGTGATAAAAAGGCATTTTATATGTTTGGTGGTTCGAGGGGTTGGGACAGGGTGTATTGCGAGAAAACGATGAGTTTCCAAAGCCGAGTTTTGCATTTGCGGCACTTTTGTACCCGCATTGAACGAAGGAGATCCCTACGATTCGATGCTACTGTATATAGTGGGAATCACAGCCGTATGTATGCGTCTCTATATATACAGGATTTCACAAAAGTCACGGAACGGCTGAATATTTCCTCAGGTAAGATATTTTTCAAAAAGGTCAAGGTCATTCTTGTAGTAACTTTTAACGAGGAATTCAATAGTGACTTTGACGTTATTTCGATCTTGTCGATGACCAAGGTTATTTCAAGGTCAAAGTTTTTAAAAACGGAAACCTCTTCTTTTGACATCAGCAATCGATAGAGCGCAAAATTTTACGTTCAAATATGTACTCACGTCTTAGGTACATTTTGACCTTGAAGGTCCTCTAAGGTCAATTAAGCTTGAACAAGGTGTGGATATAGAAGCTTTTCAAATTCTTTCGTAACGATCGGCAAAGTTATTAATTCTATCAAGGCGCATTTAGTAGTGACCTTGACGATGACCTTCAAGGTGATTTCAAGGTCAACCCTTTTTTTAAAAATACAAACCTGTATTTTTGAGCTCTAAAATCAAACTTATCCCAAAAAAAATGATTGATCTTTCCCGAATCTTTTAATGTGAATGTGAAACTGTTCTATTGATTTCAGAACTCAACAATACAGGTTTCCATTTAAAAAAAACAAAGTTGACCTTAAAATAACCTGGCAGATCATCGTCGAGGTCAAAATCAAGATCACCATTGAATTTCTCGTTAAAAGTCATTATAAGAATGACCTTGTAGTGACTTTTAACTAGTGACCTTGAATTTCAAGAATGACCTTTTTGAAAAATATCGTACCTGAGGAAATATTCAGACGTCCCGTGACTTTTGTGACACTCTGTATAAATATATATGTATAAATATATTTGTATATATATTACGGATATACATATTGCATGTGTATATATTCTGGGTGTATTGCCGTGCCGAGCGAAGGCCAGGGCTACCGGTGAGCACCGAAACCGCCACGGGGAACCGGAAAGATATACGAGATGGCATAGGAATTTCATTTAATCCGAGAGGTTTCGCGAGCTCTCGGTGGTCGGCCGAGATTCGATTTATGGCGTAATCAGGGTGCGCGCCGCAGGAGAATAGAAGCGAGAGAGAGAAAGAGAGAGAGAGAGAGTAACGCACCATGGGTGGGTCTTACCGATCAGGTCCTCTCTCGATGCCTCTCGTGTTTCACGTATATACAATATATCGATATATATATATATTTTTTTATATTCAAGTCTTCACTCGGAGGCTTTCTTTTTACCTCATTTCTTTCTCCAATACAGTCTGCACATCGGTAATTTATTTCGATCTCGAGTAATCCAATGTTGTGTATCATGCAGAGTCGTTATATAAACGAGGACTACGAGAAGCACGCATTATCCTTCGATTCTCAAATTGCAACGTAAAAAGAAAAAACACCATCTGCAATGAGATAATACATGAATGATTTAGTATGGATCGCATCACGCGAAAAGCGATTAATTAATAAGGGTGTGGGGTAAATTCGATTTGGTGACTGAAATATCGAAGCTGGTGAAAAAAACTGGAACGATTGGGGGCGAATGGAATATAAAATCTGTTGGAAAGTTGTTCTGCTTATTATGAGGTATTCATAAGTTTCTGATACATTTTTTGAATTGAAAAAATGGCTGCACCAGAATTCAGCAAAAAAAGGCTTTTCTAATTTTCCACTTGAAAGGAAAAACGTACGACAAGAGAAAAATCGTTTTTCATGTGAACGTATCTCACGTTGGAAACGAAAGTTTCATTTGGATTAAAAATTGGGCAAAAATTGTTAGCAGAGCATACGGAATTTTTTAACCGAAGATTTTGCAATACCAGTTATTTTCCAAACGAAACAAATTTACCTAATTCAGTCATCAAAATGTTTTCGATTAATCTTATATATTATTAATTGTATAAAATGTTTCGAAAAATGATTTCTTTATGGTCCATTTTTGTTTATTTATCTATGTACATTCAGCAGCATTTCGTTGGCGAATCACTCGTACATACCGAATTCAAATGCAAAGGCTGTTCAGCGAGAGATGAATCTCATTTGTCACGGTTAATTTGTGGATTGGGAGTTTGGACTAGCTATTGGACCATGAATGAGAGTGAGAGAGAGAGAGAGCGATGAAGCGACAAAGTAGAGAGCAGAGATCACAGAGTCCAGTGCTCGCTGTGATCATGACGATTTTGGGCCGGACAAGCTTAAATTAATTTGGGTATTACGATTTGCGACGAGCAACTCCGAACTGGCGATATCGCTTACGAGAGGGGTTTACACGTGCCACAGAGAGGATTGGGCATCGGTACTCATTCCTCCCCCATCGTTGGGGATAATAAGATTGATCGGTTTTGCGGTTTCTCCCTTTCTCTCCTCCCCTGTCTTCGTATATACGAACGAATGTCTCTCTATCTCTCTATCTCTTTCCCTATATATAAACTTCCGGCCAAAAGTTTGGAAACACTCGCCCTGATTCCACGCCGCGCAAAAAGTGCACTTTAAGGATGTTGAGTCCTAAATTGCAAATGATGAGAAAATTCTGAAAATTTGGTATGTTTTTGGATGAATCATTTAAGAGGTCGTGTAAAAATTTCACGACGATTAGGAAGTTCGTTATCGGACAATTAACATTAACAAATTAAAGTAAATTAAATGTAGTCTTATGGAAACTGATGTAACTTTGCGATAAGTTTTTTTTTGACCTCTCAATTTTGTAATATCTACACTATATTGAAAGCAACGGAAACAAAACGAAGTTTATTGATAAATATTTTTTTTATTTGTTTAAAAAATTGTTTTTAACAAAATGTTAATATTTTAATAACGAGCTTCCTAATCATCGTGAAATTTTTACACGACCTCTTAAATACTTCATACAAAAACATACAAAATTTTCAGGACTTTCTCATCATTTTGCATTTTAACCCTTAAGGAGGTTGAAGTAATGATGATAGAATTCTGAAAATTTAATATGTTTTTACATTAAGTATTCAGCAGGTCGTGTAAAAATTTTACGACGTTTTAATCTTTTAATGATAATTGTTTAAATAGCTTCTTAATCTATTTATTGAAAAATTATCATTAAAATATTTCATAGGGACTCAACATCCTTAAAAAATGAAGATTTTTTCATTCGCCAAGCGGCGTTTTATAGGGAATATATTCAGCTTCTTTGCACTTTTTCCAAAAATTTTTGCGATTTTTTTTGTACCCACTACGCTCTTTGAAACATAGTCGCTTTTCGACTTTTTTCTAGCATTATAATTTTGGCGCGCGACCCATGAAAATTTTGTTCAACTGTTTTTTGCATGAAAAACTTGTGGCAGAGAGTATTAGCTTCAATTTAGTTTTTTTAAAAGTTTCGTACAATTTTTTTCGCAAAAATATTCAATTTTTTGCAAAAAACGACCATATTTATAAAACGTAGCGTAACTCTAAAACTACTGAGTTTTCGTAACATCACTAAGAGAGTAAAAATTGCATACAATCATTCTGGATTCAATAAAATTTTGTCGGAATTTTTTTTCAAAATTTTTTTTTCTAAAATTTTTTCTGTCAACGAGATATTTTTTTATCTTAAACAATTGAGTCTCTTAACTCATATACAAGGGTTTTTCGATGAAAAAGTTGTGTAAATGATGTTTTTCCGTGCAAAAGTTGCATGAAATCATTAATTCTGGATTCAATGAAATTTTTTAAGAATTTAAGAATTTTTTTTTTTTTACTTTTTCCTGTCATCGAGATATTTTTTTATCTTAAACGATCAAGTCTTTACCTCATCTACACGGGTTTTTCGATGAAAAAGCCGCGTAGATGAGGTAAGAGACCCGATTGTAAGATAAAATATCTCGTTTACAGGAAAAATCAGAAAAAAAATGTTGAAAAAAAAAATCTGAAACAATTTAATTGAAAACAGAAATATTGTATGCCACTTTTTACCATCTTAGTGATTTCACGAAAATCCAGTAGTTTCATAGTTAGGCTACATTTTATAAATATGGTCGTTTTTTGCGAAAAAATGGAATATTTTTGCGAAAAAAATCGTACAAAACTTTTTAAAAAACGAAATTGAAGCTAATACTCCCCGCCACAAGTTTTTCATGCGAAAAACAGACAACAAAAAATTTTCATGTGTCGGGCGCCAAAATGACAATGCCAAAAAAAAACCGAAAACCGACCAAAAAAATTCGCAAAATTTTTTTGGAAAAAGCGAAATGAAGCTGAATATGTCGCCTTTAAAACGCCACTTGGCGAATCAAAATAATTTCATTTTTAAAAGAGCAGTGAAACTTTTTGTGCGGCGTAGAATCGGGGCGAGTGTTTCCAAACTTTTGGCCAGCAATGTATATAATACACATATATCGACGTTGCGCTTACCGATTCCGGCGGAGAGTGCGGATGAGAGAGTTATCCCCTGGAATTCAAGCTCTCCGGCGCGTGCTCGTATTGTCCAGTTGACGAAATCGGCAATGGATCTCGTGTATTATTATTGCCCGTCCGGGGATTTAGCTCCTCATCTCGTTCAGTCTCGGACAAGAAGAAAAAAACGACTAAATCGGCAAATATTTCTCTTCTATTCCGCACGACAGCCATTCTTTCCGCAAACCTTCGTTCAATTTCCCATCCTCCTTCTCTTTCCACGAGCAATTGTCTGACAATGATATTATAAGTCTTGAGTCCCGCATCCTTCCGATGCTTTTCCTTTCAATCGTCGTTCCTGCCCCTGTTCCCTCGGGAAAGAAATCGAGTCGCAACGCCAGCGACGAGAACAAGAGACTTTTATTATTGCAACGAAATCCAAAGAATCGCGAGGCGTATCTCTGTGCAAAGAATTGTGTTTTACAATAACGTAGCCAAGTTTTATTCGAGAAATAATGGGAAAGAAAATGTCATTGAAATCTTAATGAATATTTATCGTTGCAACGAGGCGTCTCATTGGAAATTTTCTCGCTGAATCCTCGCGCGTTTTATTAGCAAAGATTTGCGTATATTTCGCGACTCCATTAAATACACACTTTTCTCATTTGTTTTTTCTTTATCGCGTCTCAAGTCGAGGAATAAATAAATTTTCTATTATCTTACAATCACCTTACTATCATTTCACAAATTAAAGTTAGTTCGATGAGAAAAACCCCTTTTTTAAAAATATATTTATGTTTGCCATAATTTTCATTACTGAATAGCTAACCTTTTTGTCACAATTCGCCAATTTACCATCGGAGAGATTTTATAAAATCTAGTGCTTCATTTTTGTTCATCTTCACTTTGAGTGTCAGTAGGAAAAATATTTTTGAATTCGCAAATTCAGTCACGATCAAAGGACTATTGAGGAATATGGTATCGGATTAAAAAGTCGATACCTCTGAAATAATTAGATGAATATTTATCGTAGCGTAGTTTGAGCATGAATTAAAGTGCATTTTTTAAGGATGTTGAGTCCCTATGAAATCTTTTAATGTTAATTGTTCAATAAATAGCTTCTTAATCGTCGTGAAATTTTTACACGACCTCGTAAATACTTCATGTAAGAACAAATTTTCAGAATTCTATCATCATTACTTCAACCTCCTTAAGGGTGGTATGTTTCTGTATAAAGTATTTAAGAGGTCGTGTAAAAATTTTACGACGATTAGGAAGCTCGTTATTAAAATATTAACATTTTGTTAAGAAATTTTTTTAAACAAATGAAAAAAATATTTATCAATAAACTTCGTTTTTTTTCCGTTGCTTTCAATCTAGTGTAGATATCAAAAAATTGAGAGGTCAAAAGAAAAGCTTATCGCAAAGTTATATCAGTTTCCATAAGACTACATTTAATTTAATTTAATTTGTTAATGTTAATTGTTCAATAACGAGCTTCCTAATCGTTGTGAAATTCTTAGACGACCTCTTAAATAATTCATCCAAAAACATACCAAATTTTTAGAATTTTCTCATCATTTGTGATTTGGGACTCAACATCCTCAAATTGTCGACTCATCGAGTTTGATTGGACTTTGTCTCTGCGTGTCTTTCTCGATTTTTCCTCTCTCGTGTATCCCAATAAGCAACGCTCTTTCCTTTGTCATCTAGTCGCAATTAATTCATTCCAAGCAAGTATATATGTATGTAGAATATATATATATACGTTGTCTGGTAAAGTGGATCAATTAGTTTGTCAAACGCCGGAAAGTCAAATGAAGACTAACGGATCTCGTGTGTCGAGCGATCTCAGCTGATTTTTTTTTCGACTCTTTTCGCCCTGTTTGGCAATTGCTCTTCATCTTTTTGTCCCCTTTCTGCCTCTCCGAAGAACGCTTTTCCAGAAGATCACTACGGGAGACTTCCCGTTCCATGAGTCTAGGATGGCTTCGTGACGAAATTAGAGTAGAGTATAACGAGTCGATGTAAAAGGCGAGAGTGGAAAGAGTCGGAGAGAATGAATTGTTGAATACTGCAGGAGAAAACGACGTCGAAAGTATACGAACTACCGGACCAAACTACGGGGAGTTTGATTCTACGATGGAATCAATTAAAGTCGATGGCGAGATGCGGCGATTGAATCGATCCGCAAAAAAAGCGTAGAAAAAGAGAGTGATTGAATTAAATATAAAAATACAATGCGCCAGTCTCGTTTTCCCGATAAAACGCGATTGATTGTTTTTTTATCTGAAAGGAGAGAGATATAAAATAAAACTGTACGTCGAAATTCAATTTACATGCAGATTTGTAAAAAAGATTAACCTTAATTTCTTTTTGTCTTCATCGCGTTTTCATCAATGGTCGTTTTTTTAATTCAGTATAACAATTTATGATTACACTGAACATACATGACCAAAATATTCTTGAGTCATAATATGAGTTACAGCCCAAAGTCTCATTCTTACTAATTAAAAATCTTTCTTTAAATTTTGTATTGGATGACTAAATTATAGGAATTAAATATTTTTTTTTCAAGGATATATTTTCTTAAAGGTCTAATCTTTAAGTATATATGAACAAAAATTATTTTCTCAAAATTCCAGATCAGAAAACCCCCTTAAAAATCGCTGAATCCACGTGTAATTCATTCGAATAAAAAAATCAGAAATATAAAATAAATATATTGAATGAAATTACGATCTTGATCACAAAATCGAAGTCGACGAGGCAAAGGTTTGGAATCCGCAGGAAACACGCTTAAAATATTGCAATACACGTGTCGAACGAGTCCTGAGGGCGATGGGGTGGTAAAAGAAAAAAAAGCATATGGAGCGGCGATCATGAGAGATAAAGTCTCGGGAGGTAGTCCAGGTTGAACACGCGGAAATGTTGCGGTTTATGTATGAAATCCTTTTCGTGTGTATTTAATACACCGTGAAGTAAGGAGTGACTGCGAATGATGCGGCGTTTGTATACAGAGCGCGGCGTGTAAGAGAAGACGGCTAATGGGTGTCAGTGGCGGAGGGAAAAGGATGTCTCGATGATCGAGTGTCGTCGATGCAGGTTAGACCGGACATTGATCGATAGGACGAGTCGGGAGATCGGCTGCTCTCGCGGATTCTTCACCGCAGAGAGAAAATACCGCGCCGACTTCCCTTTTTCTTCTGACCGATCGGCATTCCTACACGCCTCTCTTTCTTTCCTTCTTCCCTCTCTTTCTCGCCCATCTCGCGTTTCTCCAGGAGCTTTCTATATCGTCGTATCGCGGTTTCCACTTTTTTTCAACCCTTCCGCCTTCCCTGTCTCTCTCTTATTTATCCCTCTTTTCCGTACGTGCTTGCGTCACCATATGGCAGCACATTATACGATCAGACTCGTTCCTTCTTCTTTTAGCCGCGACTTCTTTATATTTTTCATCTTATCGATCAAATCATTCGATTTCATTTGCTGTGCAAGAAGCTCGGAAGTTCCTTCCGAGCTTCTTCTTTCAATGGACCCGTATATAATGTCTGTACTACAATGAAGTCGAGTGGAGTTGTGTATTACATGGCTCTCTTACTTTGGCCGTAAAATCTTTTGTCTTCGCGGGGAGAAACGAGGCGCTTGAACACGCAGAAAATTCATCCCTTACGTATCTGTGGATATACATATATATATATATTAGGGCGATTTTTTTTCGACTTTTAAAATTTCTTATACTCCCCACACGAAATGCTGTTGCATATATCTGAAAGAAAATTCCCTGAAAGTTACAGCCCTTGATATTAATATTGAGTACTTTCCCTTCGCGTGATAAGTTTTTCCATCTAAAATACACGTAAAACAAAACTTTTTTCTTCAAAATTTTACCACTCCGCGGTTTTTTGTGCTATCGCATTGATTTTGGTCGCAATTTACGCAGAATTAAACGATTTTTGAAAGTGTCTTCAACAGGGTAAGTGTAACTTATACTGGTGAGATGGTACGAGGTCACTAAAGTGGATTTTTACCAAGAATTCTCGTTTTTTCGCTGTTATCTCCGAAATGATTAACTTTACCAAAAAAATGTAAAGACAATTTTTCTGGAAATTCAATTTTCTACAAAAAAGGTCCTTTAGACCTAATTGTTGAAATCAATACTTCTTGAGATATTGAACCTTAATTTATTTGAGATATAAAATTTTTTATATATTTTCGAACCAAAAGTTTCAAATTGTCGATATTCCATATCATGTAACCATTGGTGATATGATATGTGATATGGTGATATGATATGGAATATCAACAATTTGAAATTTTTGTTCGATAAACTATACAAATTTTATACCATAAAAAAGTTAAGGCTCAATATCTCAAGAAATATTAATTTTAGCAGTTAGGTCGAAAGGACTTTTTTTGTAGGAAATTAAATTTCCAACAAAATTTCATTTTACGATTTTCAGGGTAAGTTAATCATTTCGAAGATAACAGCAAAACATCGAGAATTTTGGGTAAAAATCCACTTACCAGTGTAAGTTACACTTACGCTGTTTAAGACACTTCTAAAGATCGTTCGATTCTACGTAAATAGCGACCAAAATTAATGTGATAGCATAAAAAACCGTGGAGTGGTGAAATTTTGACGAAAAAAGTTTTTTATTCACGTGTATTTTAGATGGAAAAACTTATCACGTGAAGGGAAAGTACTTGATATTAATATTACGGGCTGTAACTTTCAGGGAATTTTTTTTTAGACATATCCAACAAAATTTCAGGTGGGGAGTGAGAAAAAAAAATAAATCGAAAAAAAATCGCCCTAATATATATATATATATATGTGTGTATTTAATGTATAGTCTCAGAACCGATCAACCCCCGTTGCGTCATATAGTCTCGTGGGACACACAAATGTTTTCCACACGATTTACCACATGCACGCGATTTCTCGAAGAACATTCCCCACGATAAACGCACCCCAACGAGGCCTCGATTATTCCGGTGATTATCATTTCTGTCTTCTTCGCATTGTATATTTCGTGTCTTACAACGTCGATATTCCGACGCTTTTAGACAACAGAGAGCTCGTGTATTTCGGTAATGCGATCGTTTTGTTCGCATGAACGAGAGTAGAGAATTTAAACGAGGTGTTAAACCGACAATACATTGAAATCAATATTTTAGGGGTTGAAAAATGATTCTGTACGTTTGGCAGAGGGGTGATCTTACTTTAATGAGGTTTTCGGATGATTTTAATAAATATAGAGGGGTTCTGAAATTATGTGTATCGCGAGTTTATCTGTAAACAATGAATATTTCATTTATCAATCGTTATTTTTTTTATTAGTTAGCTACATGATTTAAAGTAAGAATAAATTAATAGTTTGGATTAGTGAAATCAACATTCAAGGGATGAAAACGAAAATGAAAGTTTTTTATTAGTTAGCTATACGATTTAAATTAAGAATAAGTTGAGAGTAGTTTGGATCATTGAAATGAACATTTAAGGGATGAAAACGATTCTGTGCATTTGTCAAAAGAGCGATCTTTTTATGACATTTAGTACAATTTAATAATTTTACGAAAACGATGTTTGATTCGTGGTCTGATAATGGTTTCGTATTTTTCTTTATCTGTCTCATACCTTTTGATGCTTCTTTTTCTTCATACAGTAAGCGTATTTGTACGGTTGCAGAAAAGCTGTTATATAACTCCCGGGGAGAAATTCCGCCGGACTTATCGTGGTGGTTTTGAAGGGGGTGGATGAGAGAGATCGTATAGCGGAAGCTTCGTGTCGTCGTGGTTTATCACCGGGTGGTAGCTCGACGTTATTTACCGTCGATGTTATAATTAACACTCGCTTCAAAGGCCCCGGGCAATTTACGTAGCTGCCAGATAAAACACGAGTTTGCTGCTTTCTATCCATCTCTCTCTCTCCTCTCTCTGTATCTCACTAACTTTCTCTCTCTCTCTCTCTCTCTATCTCTCTCTCTCTCTCTCTCTCTCTCTCTCTCTCTCTCTCTCTCTCTCTCTCTCTTCATCTGCCTCTCATTCTCTTTAACTTCTCGCTTCGCGCGCGACAGCGTTAATTCGTTCGTTCTCGACTTTCACGTCGCCCAAACGCTTCTCTTCTCACCCTCTCTGCCGCGGACATACGCACTCGGCAAACTCTCCTTTGCAGAAGCTTCTCGTTTAAAAATAATGTCGCACGACAAAGAAAAAGTTGCACCGCGGATTTCGCGGATTTCAAGCAAATTCATCGAGCCAAAGTTCTTCTCGAGGTATTATCGTGATAAAAACCATTGACCGGAAGACAGTTCTCTTTTATTCCAAAAAAAGGGAGTCTCGATTTTATTTTTATCATGGACCTGTGACGGTTCTTTTATTTTGTTTTTCATTTTCAACGTCTTCCTCGTTCTCGTTGCGCGCGCTTGCAAAACGATCAATCTCCGTCTTGAAGAGCGATGGCGAGAGCAGAGTGACGAGCCCGGATTAAGGTGAACCATCCCAGCTCTCGACCCCCGTTGACGGATTCAGGACGAGAAGCATTTCAATGAGAAAGTCGTTCGCGTCGATCGTGCCCTTTACAACGATCAACTACGTCGCGTGTCACCAGACTCAAAATTACATGTTTCGTCGATATATTACCATGTAATTTCGGGCACATTTACAGCTCTACCATTTATTTCTCTACCAGAAAATATCGCTACTACAGCTCTCCCATTTTACAAGCCTAGCAGATTACAAGTCTCCGGGTCTGAAATCTTGCGTTTCCCTACTTACCGACTACAGGGCGACTGTACTTTTTGTGGGTGGGCCGCAACGTCGGTAAGTGACCGGCCGAGATGACAAGCCGGAGACTTGTAATCTGGTAGGCTTGTAAAATGGGAAAGCTGTAAGCTCAGCTCATATTTAAAAGTACATTTTTGTCAAAGATGAAATTTCAGTCCTTTTGTGTAATCGAAGGTCTTACGACAATTATACTGACATACAGAGGAATGGATTGAAGAAGATAAATAGTGCACAGATCTATATTCTCTGTAGGAATTCGGCGACAGCGACGATTGAGCGCAGGTGAGATCGATATATTATCGGAGCAGCTGATATATTAAATGACCCAAGTATAGAAAGCGGGAGAACACAGTGAGAAGGAGTCGAGAGATAACGGAGTACCGAGGAAGATAGAAGAGAGGGGAAACGTTATATTGGAGGAGAGGACCGAAATCGAGATTAATCGATGTTGATTGAAACGATCGTGAATGTATATATCTATATGTATGTATATATGTGTGGGTGTGTGTTTAGATATATATATATATATATATATATATATATATATATATATATATATAGGTATAGGGAGGATACCACCGTAGTGCAGTCTCAGCCCCCATAGCTTTTCTCATCGAGGAAACGTTACACTGATACTGCTGCTCTGGCTTGTGGAAAGCCCTTCGTCAGCTTTGGACAATTTCACGAAAGAACGATCACTCTCATCTTCTACTCCTATCTGAGAGAGAAAGAGATAGAGAGAGAGAAAGAGGCTATTCTGGAATAGATTCGTCTCCTTTCACAGACAGCGAGGAAGAAAGGAAAAAAACGTCTTCGTGAAATTTCATCCCTCTCAAGGAAGAAGGATATTTCTATTTAAAAAAGTGCCTTGTGTGCAGATTTATTTGTCAGTTTCTGAGTGGCGGACTATTATAGATTTTGAAGTGAGAGGGGAGTCTGAGAAAGAGATATTGCTCGAATAAATTTCTTTTTGTTGTCACTGCTCTCACCACCACTATTTACCGTTGTCATTGCTTTTATAAATGCATCTTTATTATTCCGACCCTTCGAGCAGAGCTGATCAATACATTATTAATCATCATTCTTTTTTCAATACCTTTTCATGAAGTTTATTATTCATTATTTGAGCGATTGAAAACCAAAACATGATTATAAATTCTTAATACAGTTCGATCCTCGCAATTGGCTCGTTTTTTGCCTCCTCACCTTGAAACGTACTAAAAAAGTTTCTATTCTTCATTTTCATAACATTCCTCGTGAAACAAAAAAAAATTACCATTTCTGAGTGAATGAGAGATTTTGCATTCTTCATCGTGCCAAAATGTATGAAAGCGAGATGCAGCCGAGAGACGCGAAAAAGTCCGAGCGGACAGAATCTCATCGAGAATACTTTTTTTTTCGACACCCACGCCAAGAATCTCGAATCTCTCTATACGGCATTGAGTCCGCGAACTCGTTGACATTGCCCGAAGGATTTCGCTTTGGGGTGCGGAACGGGAGTGAGACAAATATCCACAGCGGGAGAAAAATGAGGTCTGGAGATGAGAAATGAAAAAAAAAATTCGCTGGTTTTTATCTACAAGTATATAATACGTGTGAGTTGGCCACGAAGAGCGTGCGCGAATGAGAAAATAAGCCTCAGAAACGCGAGCAACCACTGATGCCACTGAGATGGCGCACCGGTAAACATATCTCTCATATTCTCAGGAAGACACCTGGAAGACCGGAGATGTATGAGGGCACTTTGCCGCGAAGAAAAACCTCCATGTGCTCTCGTCTGATGGAACGAGAAAAAAAGACGCGTCTATACAGGGTGTCCCAGGAATGAAGGACAATACCGTGAGGGTAGATTCGTGACGTAATATCGAGTAGAGAAGTCCTTTGCCATTTTTTGATATTTTGACCCCCCGAAATTGTTACTGATTTAATTAATTATTAACGTAATATGGAGTAGAAAAGCCCTTTGCCATTTTTTGACATTTCAAACCTGTGAATTGTTATTAAATTAATTAATTATTAACGCAATATTGAGTAGAAAAATCCCTTGCCATTTCTTGATATTCGTAACCCCTGAATTGTTATTAATTTAATTAATTACAAATCACGAATATATCCTCACGAATCTGCCCTTCAGCCCTGCGACACCCTGTATATGCTCGCAAAGTTAGAGAAATTGAGAGAAAAAGCCAAAAGCATCATTAATTTTCCATGGCAAAAATTGCACGAAACGTCAAAATTATCACACACTATATCATACGTGGAGTCAATCTCAACGAGTAGGTATTCATTTCTTAAAAAGTAGACAAAGTTAGTTGTATATTACATTTTTATTAATGTTGCTCATTTGATTGCTCTGATGAGGTGTAAAGTAATGGCGCTACTCCCAGTCTTAAAAGTGGTCTTCTTAAATTTATCACAGAATCTCTTGCGGGACACAATCCAAAAAATGCCATCTAGCGGATGTTTTGTCAATTTGAAGAGGCACTTCAGACCCATCAAATTAGTGTTAAGCTTTAGAAACTCATTGTATTGACATTCCTCTATAAATTACCAATAATAAGCATGAATTGCACTATATAACATGTTTAGAAAATAACTATAGTTGTTTATTTCAATCCATAACACAGTCAATTTATAACACTGTTTATTTTTTTACACTTTTCTCATCAGAATAGACCAGCAATTTTTATTAACTTTCAGTGATTCTGACCTCACTGTGTTCTCCGCAATATCTCCCGTCAAATGACCATCAAAATTATCGTTCATAAACATTGTTAAAAAATTATAAGCTTTCAACTCTTTTTGCTCGATAAAGAAATAATTGTAATCTTACAATCTGATAAAAATTGGCATGTTAAATTTGTAGACAATTCTGGAAACACTTCCGGTCCTGAATAGATTCGAAAATTCATCAAATTACCATTACTTATAATTAAGGGTGCATGCTGCAGTGAAAAACCCGATTTGTTATTCTCGATTCACCCGTGAATACCTGTAAAAAAGAATTTTCAAATTTCAGCACTAACTACAAAATAACAAAGTGCTCTAATCTCCTCAATTCTTGCACGGTATCAACCCTTCTACAAAACGATGGTAATCTTTGTGCAAATTATGGCAGGGTGGGAGTCGCCATAACAAAGTCGCATATCTCATATCAGCGATCAATCCATAAATCAACGAGAAATTAATTTCATAAAAATGGTGAATGGATCGTCGATGATAAAGGATCGCGCAAGGGCGTCTATTAATTAGCGTCGTTCCCGGGGGATCGATTGTCCCCGTGACATTGTGGATGCCGCTTAAAAAGGTGAAAGAATCAGGAGCAGTAAAAATGGGGGCGGTAGGTATGAGACTGGGGGTGGGTGCCCGAGTATTTATCTTGCTTTATGGGGCAAAAGCAACCCTCTACACCTCGCGCCAACCACGGGCATAAATTACGTAACCCCCGCGGGGAACGCGGCAACCTCTGGTATACACCGTGTGTGAAACACACCCCTACTGGCGCAGAGGGTGTCTCGGGGTCTCGCTCTCTACGGCGCGGGGTTTTGCCATTTTGGCTTTTATTAATTTACATTTTCGTTTTTTTCTTTTTTTTTCGACCCCCATAGTACACGCTCGTACACGATTGTAAAAGCGTGAGTGTGTCCCTGTTTGTGCGTGCGTATGACGGTTTTTATTTTACGGACGAAATTCAGCGGGACAGGAAACCGGACACCCTCTCACATACACTCCCGCTCAAAAGTTTGGAAACACCAGTCAATATTTCCCGCGGCACTAGAAGTTGCATAACTCCGTCCAAAAAAGTATAATGGAATTTTTTAAAAAGCGTATTGACGGGAAGGAATTCAGCTTGATTCTGCTTTTTTAAAAATATTTTTTATGATTTTTTTCGATCAGGTACACTGAGAAAATTTTGTTGTTGAAAATTGCAAAAATTTGTTTCACTGAACCAAATATTTGTTTCCAGACGTTCAACGAGATCATTTTGGTAATTCAACAAAGATACAGTGGAAGTTTTATTTAAATCGGTTAAAACGGCGCTTGAACGGTCAAAGTTTCAGTTCAATCAAATAAATATCTTTGTACCGAATAAATTGTGTGATTGAAAATACGAATTGTTTTTTTGTTACAGCAAAATTTATTTAGTTAAATATACTAGTATACTTTTAAATATACTAGAAATCAACGAAATATTTCTGTACAGCAACTCAGTAACGTGTAAATTGGACTAAACTGTATCTGGAAATTGACCAAATAATTTCGTTCACCTCATATCTTATGGTTAACCAAATCCATTTGTTGAATGATATCAAACAAATTAATATTGAATCAACTAAATTTTTTTCAACTAAATGGATTTGGTTGTTTTAACTGAACTTTTTTCTCAGTGTATGCATTTTTGTACACGACCGTTTTTTGGCCTTTTTTCGACCATCGCGAATTGGGCGCATAACTTAATGACATTTTTTTTTGTCTTTTTTATTCATGGTACATTTTAAAGGGTTAGCAGACGCTCCATTTTAGTTTTTTTTTTAATTTTCGTACGATTTTATCTCAAGAAGTTATTTCACTTTTGGCTAAAGAAGACAAATTTTGAAAGATGCAACGTATCTCAAAAACTGTGGATCTTAAGACAAAATGCCCGGTTTGAAAAAAGTTGCGCACGTATACACGAAATCGCCTGGAATGATTTCAGAATTTTTCTATGAAATTTTTCTTTTTTACAATTTTCGCTAAAAATTCTGATGATGACGTCCCAGCGAAAAATTGTATCTGATTGAAATTTCCGTACTTTGTGATATAATAAAAATCTAAAAAAATTCAGCAACATTTGGTATGCTTTAAACAACAATGTTCAAAATAATTATTGATAATTATTGTTCATCATTGCTTAATAAATTGTTTAAACAATTTGTTAATGATTTTGGGCAATATTATTGTTGATAATTGTTGTTTATAGCATGCCAAATGTTGCTGAATTTATTCAGATATTCATTATATGAAGAAGTACGGAAATTTCAATCAGATACAATTTTCCGCTGGACGCGTCATCATCAGAGTTTCGAGCGAAAATAGTAAAAAAAAAAAAAAAATTTCATAGAAAAATTCTAAAATAATTCCAGGCGATTCCGTGTACACGTACGCTACTTTTTTTATACCTAAAATTTCCTCTTTAACTCTACAGTTTTTGAGTTACATTGCATCTTTCAAAATTTGTCTTTTTTAGCCAAAAGTGAAATAACTTTGCGAGAAAAAATCGTACGAAATTTTTTTTAAAAAGAAAATGGAGCACCTGCTAACCCTTTCAAATGTACTGCAGATAAAAAATACAAAAAAAAATGTTCTTAAGTTATGCGCCCAATTTGCGATGGTCGAAAAAAGTCAAAAAGCGGTCACGTACAAAAAAGCGATTGAAAAAAAATCATAAAAAATATTTAAAAAAAGCAAAATGAAGCTGAATTCCTTTCCGCCAAAATATATTTTTTTTAAATTCGATTATCTTTCTTTTGACGGAGTTATGCGACTTTTAGTGCGCTAAGAAATATTGACTGATGCTTCCAAACTTTTGAGCGGGAATGTATACACAGATGTGGCTGCGCACACACAAACGAACACACGTTTCCACGGGAGATCGCGTTACAATTTTCACTTTTATACGCAAGAACACGTCGTCGTTTAGCTGGTATACGAGCTCTCGTTAGGACGCACCGCAACACACACGCGTTGGTTTATAAAACTCGTAAAATAAATGGTTAATTGCGACGGTAAACACTGGTTACGCGACTTAAACGTTGCAACGGGAATATTATACGATTTAAGGGTCTATCTCGCGAGTGTAATAAGTAATCGTGATTGTGGGAAATCCTTTATTTTTTCGGCAATTTGAAAAAAAGAGTCATTTTAGTGGAAGTGAGAAATCGTTAATTTAATATACCGATACATTGCGACTGAAAAATAAATCTATATTCGCAAGAGACTTCTCGTTGTCGTAATTTCAAGCAATTTATCGCCAATTATTTTTACCAATGTCCCACACACGGACGAGAGCATTCACGGACGAATCGGTGTATCTCTTTTATATATCATCCAATATACGATATGCCTTCTGTCTCGTCTTTCCTTGATCGCACGCTGTGAATTTATCGACGATGCAAACTCTCGCATCAGACAGTGTTCGGTTATATGCCAACGTTAAATGTGCGAGCCTTCAAGTGTTCTGATATACTTACACCGACAGTCTCGTTCCACGGTTTTCTCTTTTATTTCTCAAATATATACACTGTCGTCCAAAAGTTTGGAAACATTGGCCCCGAACCCGCGTCGCACGAAAAGTTTCACTGCTCTTTAAAAAATGAAGATATTTCGATTTAACAAGCGGTTTTTTAAAGGGAACATATGCAGCTTCACTTTGCTTTTTCCGAAAAAAAATTTCGATTTTTTTTTTAACCCGGTATGCCTCTTATAACATAGTCATTTTTCGGTTTTGTTTTTAGCGTTCAAATTTTGGTGCATGATCCATGACATTTTTTCAAAACTTTTTTTCGCATGAAAAATTAGTGGAGGGAAGTATAAGTTTTTTTTTTAACTTTCGTACGATTTTTTTTCGCAAAAATATTCAATTTTTAGCAAAAAACGACCATATTTATAAAATGTTACGTAACTTTGAAACAACTTTGTTTTTGTGAAATCACCAAGAGGGTAAAAAGTTGCATACAATTATTTTGGATTTATAATGACATTTTTTCAGATTTAAAAAAAAAAAATTTTTTTCGAAATTTTTTGCCGTCAATGGGATCTTTTTTATCTTAAATAATTTGGTCTCGTACATCATCTACACGGCTTTTTCAGCGAATAACCTCATCTGCACGGAATTTTGACCGGAAAACCCGTGCAGATGAGGTAAGAGACCCGATTGTTTAAAATACAAAAATATCTCGTTGACAGGAAAAATTAAAAAAAAAAAATTTGAAAAAAATTCTGAAAAAATTTCATTTAATCTAGAATGATTGTAGACAACTTTTTACCCTTTCAATGATTTCACGAACATCCAGTAGTTTTAGAGTTACGGCACATTTTATAAATATGGTAGTTTTTTGCAAAAAATTGAATATTTTTGCAAAAAAAAATCGTTCGAAACTTTTTAAAAAACGTAATTGAAGCTTATAGTTCCCCCCACAAGTTTTTCATGTGAGAAACAGTTAAAAAAAAATTGCAATCGTCGTGCTTAAAAATTTCAACGCCAAAAAAAGACAAAAAACGACCATGTTTCAAAGGACGTAACGGGTTTGAAAAAAATCGAAAATAAATTTTGGAAAGAGCGAAATGAAGCTGAATATATCCTCTTTGAGACGCCGCTTGTTGAATTGAAATATTCTCATTTTTAAAAGAGCAGTGAAACTTTTTGTGCGGCGCAGAATCAGAGCGAGTGTTTCCCAACTTTTGGATGGCAGTGTATGTATTGGAGATTTTTTACTCTCTCTCTCTCTCTCACTGGCTCTGTTCCATTCGAGTGTCTTCCATCGGCGACCTGGCGCGTGTTTGTGCCTCCCACGACTTTTGTCTCCCGCTACGAAAAACAGTCGCCAGAGAAGAGGACCCCGAAGATGCGCTCACGAAAAATCATGAGACACACGTTTCGTAAATCCTAATGGAGAAGGGAAGAAAAAATCTCCAGGCAAAAGAAGAGCTCTATGGATAATGAGAGAGGGAGAGAGAGAGAGGTTATGGATATTGTCATTCTCGGGTTACGAGATAAGTTTGCTTTAAAAAGAATTCAGAAGTCGTGAATTCACACTGTTAGTGAGATGTTGATAATAAATGTGTCAGAGGAGATAAAATATTGCATAAAATAAAAATCGCAGGATGAGGAATATTTGCAAGAAAAATAAGGATGCCTCATATTAGAAGGATAATGAAGCTAAAAAGATTCTAAAAAGATTCTGTATATTATTAAATGCAATAATAATGTATTTATTGCACTCCGTGCGCAAAGTGCCACTTTGTGCACGCTGCGCGTGCTCAAACTGGCACTTTGCGCACTCGTACAATAAAATTTCGTACGATACTTGTGCGAGAAACTTTTTCTCAACTCGTGTGATTGCAACATTCGCCTTCGGCTCATGCTGCAAACTCACACTCGTCAGAAAAAGTTTCATCGCACTAGTATCGTAATATACTATTGTCTCTTTTAGTTATTTTAAAAAAGGAAAGAATTATTTTTATACTAATCGCCCAAGACGAGATAAAAGTTCGAAGGGCCCGACCTACAAAACGTGATTTAAAGCGCTGTAAAACTTTCCTCGACGCGACAAATTGGGTAAAGAGGCACGAAAAAGTTTTTGTCATTTTCCCCCAAACTTCCACTCCAGACGTTGTTATTCGCGACGAGCCGTGAATCGATGAAAATGAAAAAAATCCTGGGTTCGACCCCGAGAGAGAGTTCTAAGGGGGTAAAAATTTCCGGAGATTCGGGAGTCGATTTCGAAGGGTGAAAACTCATTGTCATCTATAGTGGTGTTGTTCGCGAGATACTCTTCAACCCCCTCTGAAAAGCTGTTCTTTCTTTTCACGCACTCTCTTTCCTGCTCTGAATACCGAAAAAGGGAAATAATAAAAATAAAAATAATGGAGAGAAAAAAGTGCAGGGGCGATGCTGTCGAGGATAGCAAGGGGGGAAAAAGAAGAAGAAGAAGTCGAGGGGTCTGTACAACCGTCGCATACGAATTAGTGGGCGTCTTTGGCCGATATTAAAATCTCCCGGGTTGAGAGACGCGCGCGTCCTCGCAGACATCGAGAGCTCCTCCGCGACTTTATCGCGGGTGAAAAGTGAGGAGGAGGAGGAGGGAACAAACGCTTTTCGAAACAGGCCCCAAATGCAGGAAGCGCGCTTTGCAGGAGGAACATGAGAAAGACTGAAAGAGCGAGAGAGGGGCGAGCGTGACAAATTATAGTTTCGTGTGCTCCGCGCGCCGCGAAAGAAACGAAAAACGTCTCTCGTTCGCGGTGACGACGATTCCGAACGATCTGATTTCGCAAAGTAGGCGGAACAATGAAACCAATAAACCCACGCGAAAAAGCTTCTCTCTATATATATTTTATACCTACGTCGCCCGCATTGGAGGATCCGGGGCAAAATGGACCTGTAACACGATTTAAGACGGTATTCTGGTCTAGACATATTTTTTAAGCGTTTTGTCGAGCTCGATGAAAAAAGATTTCTTCCCTTCCCTTCCATTCCATTCTCTGAAGGCTGAAGGTCAAATTTTGTTTCCGTCATTTGGAGGTTCAAAACCAGTGTTTTGGATCGGAAATTTTCCGGGCAACACGAATATGCTTTTTGCGATGGGAAAATTCCTCACGGATCATGCTTAAAAGTGAATTTTTATCGACATTCATTGATCATTCGAAGTGTTTTTCAAGTACAAGACACTTTTCGTACTTGCGCATTGCTGATACAATTTTTTTTTTAATTGGGAACAATAATTAACATTTCAAATTATCTACACTTTACAGACTATATCTTAATTTCCTACGATTAGCAAATATAAATTCCAACGATCTGAAAAACTGAGACGAAACCGTTTGAAAAACCCGTACAATGGTACCGATATGGAGAAATCGTCGCGGTGTTTTCTAAAAGTCTTTTTAGTTGATAATGCGAGAAAAAACTTCGGTGAGATCTGGCCGTCGTTGTCTCAGGGGAGATCGCGGTAAAAATGGGTCACGGAATGAGAAAACTGTCAGTCGCCGCGTTACGGAAATCCCGAAACGATTCGTCTTCTTCTTCTGCTTCTTCTTCCTCTTCGTCTGTGCAATGTTTCCACTCTTATATCTCGTCTAAAGTCTATATACGTATGTATATTACGGTGTTAGAGGCACGCTTTGCGACAGTCTTCGGCACAGTTATATTCTCTCGTTCTCGTCGCTCTTCTTTTTTCCCTCTTTCAAGATGGGATCCCGCGCCGTCGATTCGATTGAATGTGCTCACCGTTATAAAGTTTCACTCACACTCCATCTTGGCACAGAATCCTGAAGGGATCGAAGAGGGAAGAGTTGTTGCCTGTGACACGCGCGCGAGGGTGATTTAAGGTTATCGAAAGGGCGTGTTAACAAGGTCGAACATTCGGGGATACGGAAAAAGGGGGATCGACCTATCGCCTTATACTTTACAGTGACGAATTCGCAAATGCGAAGATAAATAATGCTTGCGAAGTGTGTCACCTGGGAACTGTATTGAGGGTGATCGTCCAAGGGCTGTATTATTTTAAAAGTTTAATTTTTGTTAAACTAAATTAAATTTTTATTATTTTGAATGTTTAATTTTTATTAAGATAATTTACTTCAACTTTTTACCTTCTTAATGATTTCACAAAAACCCTGTAGTTTTGGAGTTACGCTACATTTTATAAATATGGTTGTTTTTTGCTAAAAATTGAATATTTTTCCGAGAAAAAATCGTACAAAACTTTTAAAAAAATGAAATTGAAGCTTATAATACTCCCCTCCACAAATTTTTTCAAAGGGCGTACCGGGTTAAAAAAAAATAAATAAAAAAATTTGGAAAAAGCGAAATGAAGCTGAATATGTCCCCTTTGGAACGCCGCTTGTTGAATTGAAATATATTCATTTTTGAAAGAGCAGTGGAACTTTTTGTGCGGCGCGGAATCGGGACGAGGTTTTCCAAACTTTTGAACAGCAGAGTATGTAGAATTGGAAATTTGCCCTTATTTTAATAAAAATTATCACAATATGATTATCCACAAAAACCATTTTCTTTGAATTTAACGATATTTTTATAGAATACCGCACATTTAAGAAGAAAAATGAAAGAATTATGAGTACGACGAAATTTTTTAATTCGTACACCATTAAGGAACACCCGGGTGGGTTATTAGCAAGTTGCCAGAGAGAGGGAGCGAGAAGCCTTTATAATATCTCACTTGAGCGACGAAGAATTTTTGCATTAGGCCTACGCGAACGTTTCGAGAGCCCGAGGAGCAGTTATTCTGCATTATATATCTGTCATTCTTTTTTTTTTACAATGTGTGTGTGTGTGTTTGACTTCTGGGGCGAAAAACGGCCCCGAGCTTTCAGAGGGACAATTAAAATATCTCCGGCATAGCCGAGTACGACGTGAAATAAGAGGATGAGCTACTAGCTATCCTCCCAGTAGTATGTGTCACTGATATTCCATGCTTTTACACTATAAAGAAACATAAATGTAAGTACAGTCAACTTTCGCTTAATTTAACTTATGGGACTTATGGTAGGGGGAAGTCCCCTAACGCCGGACGGCACCTAGTAATTTTCACACATTCATTGTTTAAAAAATAGGGGTTTTGCGGCTCCGTTTTTTAGCTTGGGATGCTTTTTGATAAGTATTCTTTCAAATAATGAAGGTTAAATTTCAAAATGTTTGTGAAATGGCAACGAATTTTGTTATTTAATCTTGCATGTTGAGTCCCTGGTACCGGACACTCGATTTTTCTCCAGTACCGGACGCCATTTTTTCCCGTTATTGGAATATTTATGTAAAATATGTTATTATTGTTGAGGTCGTATTTCATTAAGACAAATCAGTTAAAAATAATGACGAAAGGAAAATGGCCCGAGGAAAATATGAAAAAAGCCTCGATGACAATAATGACTGGATCCAGTGTGGCAATTGCAAGCAATGGGCTCATAAGGCGTGCGCAGATATTCCGGAGTGTTCCGATGAATATATTTGCGATTATTGCAAAATTTAACTATTTTTAATCCATTTTTTCAAATAATATTCATAGTGTCCGGTGCTAGGTGCCTCTTTTCGGACTCGGCCATTTTAACTATCAAATTCAAAAATATATTTTTCTTAGTTTTACGTTTTTTTAAAATCTGTACTATGATTAGCACACCAAATGATACTCCAAAGTTTGTGAAAAAAATATAAAAAATCGAAGTTCTAATATAAATATAATAGCTTTATTAATGAATAACCTTAAGTGTCCAGTACTGGGAGACTCCCCTCTAATCCTAGTTACTTTAACTTTCAGTTTTATCTTTTAATTCCTCCCAACTCTCAATTTAAATGGTCGTTTGTATGACAAAAATCTGCCATCAAAATCAGATTCGTGTTTTTAACATTCGAAAGAGCAATTTTTGGGCAATTTCTGCCTAAAAAAAACACAGAAAAGAGAGGATGCTTGGTACGTGAACTTGAGGAAGAAGAATAAGCACGATTAAGGAAAACCAGGTTTAATGGATATAAAGTTAAGAAATTCGAGGTTTGACTGTCTATATATATATTTATACATACGATAGATATGTAAGTGTAAGTGACGAGTCAACTGGGATGCTCCGGATACGGCGTCGCTGACGTTACGAATAAAACGAGTCAAATTTCTGTGGCGCGTCTTCGAAGAATGCCTCAAGAGAGAGAAAAAGAAGAGAGAGGCGAATACGATACAAACAGAAAGGAGAGTGCTCGAGGAATGAGAAGCCGAAGAAAATGAGGGGGCTTTGAAACCCTAGAGAACGCGATGTGAGAAAGAGAGGCAGAGAGATGTGGCTATGGCAAAATGGGAGACAGCAAATTCGTCTAAGGAACTAATTCACGTTCGGCTGACTTAATGGATTACCACTTTGCCCCTCCGAGTTGACAGCACTGTGTACCTCAAATTTTCAATCTCCACCATATCTAACGTTGATAATCCATTGAATAATTGACCGTTGACAATCGTGACACTCGAAGAATAAAAAAAATTCACATTTGAATTTCATATATTGGCATAAAGCCAAATTCATTCAAGGACAGAAATGACAATTGTTCAATTAGCAAGTGCAAATTAGATTCAAGTCAAATTTGAATCTAAAGAAAATTTTGTTTCGTCTTCACAAAAAAAAAAGATCAAAACGATATCGGGTAAAAAATAATCTGACCCCTGAGTTTTTACTGCCTAAAGCCTGGAAAAAGAAAAAAGAGGGAAATCGTTGATCGGGGATCGGAGTGAAAGAATTAAAGCAAAGAGTCTCGGTTGAGCGCTAACAAAGAACGCAAAGAGCGCAGAAGTGACACATTTGGAGGTTCCAGTTTTTTTTTCAGCAACGGTTTTTGCGACAGTGTGACAGAGATGAGTAAGGTGTGTCGATTTGTCGCGCAGGAGAAAAGAACTACATGTATAAAAGTCGATCGTGTCTCAGGTGTGCTACGAGAGTGCCCTATAGACCAGTGAGTTAGCTTTTGGATGGGACATCGGTGACGATGCCATCGATACCCGATTTACCTGGAAACGAAGATAGATTCGTTTTTTCTCCTTCCTCTAGTTCACAGATTCTCTGGGGGTTCTCCAGATAGAATGAAAAAGGATTAAATGTGTTGTATTATTTATATATATGTCCAATAAGGGGAAAAACTCGACGTATATTTCTATGTGTTATATGGCGTTTATATATAAGTCATTCCATGTCAAATCGACCAATAGTTGAAATCAACCCCTTTCAATTTCGATGTAATTTGGTCAGAAGTTTCCTTTTACCATAAAACGCAGTTCTACCAAAAGAAAAAAAATAACAACATTTTTTTCGAAAGTTATGCAAAATTCAAAATTCCACAATTTTTTCAATTTTTCAAGTTTATTTTTTAAATATCTCGAAAACTATTATAGTTACGAAAAATCGTTTTGTGTTCGTCTTAAAGAGTATACTTTGGGCTACGAAAAAAAAAATATTCCGATTTTGAAAATGATGAATTTGGAGAATTTGGCATTTTTAAAATTGTGAAAATCCACGATCAGCATTAAATTTTTGATTCCATTTTTTTTATATAATACCTTGCACTGATTGTAAGAGATCCTGAAATTTTCAGAAGAGTATTTTTTTTCTTCAAAAATATGAATTTTTGAAATTTTGTAAACTTTATTTTTTCACCTCTAAGTTAAGTAAAGTTGAGCAATCATGTAATTTTGTAATTTTGAGAAGTAAAAATTACATGATTGCTCAACTTTTACTGAACTTAGATGCAAGAAAAATGTTCGTACCAAAAAGCAAAAATTTATATTTTTGAAAAAAAGAGTACCTTTCTGAAAATTTCAGGATCTTTTAAGATCAGTACAACGTATCATATAAAAAAAATTGGACCAAAAATTTGTTGATCGTGGATTGTTCACGATTTTTAAAAATTCAAAATTCTCCAAATTGATCATTTTTCCAAAACAAATTTCGGAATATTTTTTTTTCGTAGTCCCAAGCATACTCTTTAAGACGAACCCAAAACGATTTTTTCATAACTATAATAGTTTTCGAGATATTTAAAAGATAAACTTGAAAAATGGAAAAAAAGGTTAGATTTCGAATTGTCGAAAAATAAAATTTCCTTTGGTAGAATTTCGTTTTATGATAAAAGAAAGCTTCTGACCAAATTTCATCGAAATTGAAAGGGGTCGATCCCAACTATTGGTCGATTTGACATGGAATGACTCATATATATATGCTGCATGTGCGGCGTGTATTGCGGAGAAAGGTTAATTGTTTGCCTTTTCAGTGCACCACTCTGGGGAATTTCTCGATCTCGTGAAATGGCTCGAAAAATCTTTACCAGCAATCGGCCAGAGAATTATTGGCAACCGATAGCAAGTGGAGCATTAAAAAAAAATCGTTTCTCATCAATTACACAGCAGCGTTCTTTTTCTCCCTGTTAAAGGTGCCAATCACTGTACACCCTTCACCGTCCAAGGGATTTTACTCCTCTTTTTCTTATTAAGCTTCGAGACTTCGACTGCAGAAGCTCCTCGCAGCATGAAAACCGTAGCGAAAAGTTCCGACGAGTTTCTTTTTTTTCTTCTTCCATTTCAAATCGAGGAAGTTGTGTGTTCAGAGGAAACTCTGCGCCAATGACGAAAAAAAAGGGACGAGAAAAAGAATTTCTCTTCTCTCTTATTTTTATTGTATTTTCGCGAAGTCGCGTGTCAATTACAATTCCCTCTCGTGCACAAGAGTCGTTTTCTTGTTTTCTTCGCAAGAATTTTCGACTCCCACAACTATATGCAATTGGAGATGAACATAATATGTCACCGGTGGTAATGCAACGTCGTGTTTCTCGACTTGGTTCCGAGTAATTATTTCGCAAAGCATTTTTGACAATTTATTTATGGCTCTTACGGCGGAGCAGCAGAAACATTGGGAATCTTGGGGGTGAATTAAGAGAAGTGGTAGACGAGAACTTCCGGTGATTAACACACCGAGTTTCTTGGGTGAGAGATTGAGAAAGAGACCGAAGAGGCGAAAAGTGAGGAAGAAATAAAGGGACTGAGCTGAGATCTTGCTCAATGAGGGCACAAGCAACAGCTCTCTCGCGTAAAAACGATTTTGCATTTTTGGGTTCCCCAAGGAACTCTTTACATACGCGCATACCTCGAAGGCATGTGATAATTGCACGTGTGAGCGCATTCTTCTTATCTCTAAATAAACTTGTTTGGAGATTACTAAATACTCGCAAGCGCAGATCACGATTCAAAGTATGCTGATAAATTTGTCGAGTTCGAAAAAATGCAAATAACAATAAATTAGGAGATGATGGGACTTTACCAATTTAAGAACTTTAATTGTACTCGAATATTGGACTACGATAAATTCTTCTTCTTTCTATAATTTGGTAGCTCGCGAGTGATTCCTCACCTCGATAAAACTCGATCGGCATTTACAGCTCTATGTACCATTTCTCTACCAGAAATCAATGGTACAGCTGTAAATGTGCCATTCGATAATAGCATCTCCTCCGAATAACAATCATGTATAACTGACAGAGGTTTCACCTGGAAATTAAGAATTCATCGAGAAAAAAAAATTGTTTAGCTAAGAACAGACGAAATTCTTAATATTTTTTCGGGTTCTTCAGCGTGTTCCCTTCTTCATGTATAACTGAAAAAAGTTTTACATGGAAACTACGAATTCATCGAGAAAAAAAAATGGTTTAGCTAAGAACAGACGAAATCCTAAATATTTTTTCGGGTTCTTCAGCGTCTTCCCTTCTTCATGTATAACTGACAGAGGTTTTACATGGAAACTACGAATTCATCGAGAAAAAAATTAACTGACAGAGGTTTCACCTGGAAACTAAGAATTCATCGAGAAAAAAAATTGTTTAGCTAAGAACAGACGAAATTTTAAATATTTTTTCGGGTTCTTCAGCGTGTTCCCATCTTCATGTATAACTGACAGAGGTTTTACATGGAAACTATGAATTCATTAAGAAAAAATTTAATTGACAGAGGTTTCACCTGGAAACTAAGAATTCATCGAGAAAAAAAAATTATTTAGCTAAGAACAGACGAAATTCTAAATATTTTTTCCTGTTCTTCAGCGTGTTCCCTTTTTCATGTATAACTGACAGAGGTTTTACATGGAAACTACGAATTCATCGAGAAAAAAATTAACTGACAGAGGTTTCACTTGGAAACTAAGAATTCACCGAGAAAAAAAAATTGTTTAGCTAAGAACAGACGAAATTCTAAATATTTTTTCGGGTTCTTCAGCGTGTTCCCTTCTTCATGTATAACTGACAGAGGTTTTACATGGAAACTACGAATTCATCGAGAAAAAAATTAACTGACAGAGGTTTCACCTGGAAACTAAGAATTCATCGAGAAAAAAAAAATTGTTTAGCTAAGAACAGACGAAATTCTAAATATTTTTTCGGGTTCTTCAGCGTGTTCCCATCTTCATGTATAACTGACAGAGGTTTTACATGGAAACTATGAATTCATTGAGAAAAAATTTAACTGACAGAGGTTTCACATGGAAACTAAGAATTCATCGAGAAAAAAAAATTATTTAGCTAAGAACAGACGAAATTCTAAATATTTTTTCGGGTTCTTCAGCGTGTTCCCTTCTTCATGCATAACTGACAGAGGTTTTACATGGAAACTACGAATTCATCGAGAAAAAAAATAACTGACGAGGTTTCACCTGGAAACTGAGAATTCATCGAGAAAATAAAATGGTTTAGCTAAGAACAGACGAAATTCTAAATATTTTTTCGGGTCCTTCAGCATGTTCCCTTCTTCATGTATAACTGCTATCAGGCTTTACCTGGAAACTATGAATTCATCGAGAAAAAAATTAACTGTAAATAAAATTAAATTAATTAAATTAAATTAAAAATTACCTCTATGGTTTATTAATTGGTGGGGATTTAACAACGTTTATGTTGAAAATAAAGATATTACCAAAATATTACTAGAAATGTTCTGTCATAGAAACCTACATCCAGAAGAGAAATAACTGGGAGAGCTGTAAATATAATTTATCATCAATAGTAAGACAATTTTTCATGAACTCCTCATCCAAATCTTAGTAAATTGTGCCACAAATATTTTAACCTCTAGCATCAAATCTTTCTCATCAAAGAAAACTGCCCTCTCGTTATGTTAATTTTATGGGCCGTATATTTCAATTACACATTAATGCACACCTTGGCAGGAAGAGGATTTTCGAGGTGCAACTTTTCCACCGGGCGAAGTAGACAGATAGTAGACATCGGTTGGGGGCGTGTGTATAAGCCACGTCATTCCCGCGGTTCGTTTTGCTTCCTCTGTTACCGATGACAGAGGGTGTAATAAGGATGAAGACCGAGAAAGAGGGAAAGAGAGAGAGAGAGAATTACGTGTAATTTATGCATCCCTTGCTCGGCTTCATGGAGGCAAAAAGCATTTTAACCCATTGGAAAGATGTTGTATGCATGTGTATGTAAACCACGGCATTCCGGTTTCGCTATATCGTCCTCCACATTGTATAATCTTCATCCCTCTCTTATCCTCTTATTTCTTGTCGGAAACGACTTGCCTATGTATAACAGACCTAGCGCAACATTGCGGCAAACGGAATTGTTTGTCGTCCTGTTGAACCGAGAGAATAACCGAGATATGGAGAAAATTATGGGACCACGAAATTTTCCACCGCTACATAATCCTTTTGTTATCGTAGACTCTTGATTTTACCTCATATCTATAGATATATACACTCCCGCTCAAAAGTTTGGAAACACCAGTCAATATTTCTTGCCGCATTAGAAGTTGCATAACTCCGTCAAAAAAACAAAGATAATCGAACTTTAAGAAAAGCGTTTTAACGGAAAGGAAATCAACTTGATTTTGATTTTTTTAAAAATATTTTTTTTTTTTTTTTTTCGGTGCAGTACGCATTTTTGTACGTGACCCTTTTTTGACCTTTTTTCGGGCATCGCGAATTGAGCGCATAACTTAAGGACATTTTTGTTTGTCTTTTTTATCTACGGTACATTTGAAAGGGTTAGCAGCCGCTCCATTTTCGTTTTTTCAAAATTTTCGTACGATTTTTCTTCGCAAAGTTATTTCACTCTTGGCAAAAAAAGACAAATTTTGAAAGCTGCAACGTAACTCAAAAACTATAGAGTTTAAGAGAAAATGTCAAGTATAAAAAAAGTAGCGTAGATACACATGGAATTGCCTGAAATTATTTCAGAATTTTCAAATAAGATTTTTTTTACTATTTTTGCTCGAAACTCTGATGACGTCCCAGCGAAAAATTGTTTCTGATTGAAATTTCCGTACTCCGTGATACAATAACGATGTGAACAAATTCAGCAACATTTGGCATGCTATAAACAACAATTATCAATAATAATATTGCCCAAAAGTCATTAACAAATTGTTTAAAAAATTGTTCAAACAATTTATTAAGCAATGATGAACAATGATCAATAATTGTTATTGATCATTGTTCATCAATAATTATTTTTGATCATTGTTGTTTATAGCATACCAAATGTTGATGAATTTGTTCAGATTTTAATTGTATCACGAAGTACGGAAATTTCAATCAGATACAATTTTTCGCTGAGACGTCATCATCAGAATTTCGAGCGAAAATACTAAAAAAAAAATGTCATAGGAAAATTTTGGGATAATTCCAAGCGATTTCGTGTATACCTACGCGACTTTTTTCATACCTGACATTTTCTCTTCACTCTATAGTTTTTGAGTTATGTTGCGTCTTTCAAAATTTGTCATTTTTAGCGAAATTGAAATAACTTTGCGAGAAAAAATCGTACGAAAATTTTTTTAAAACGAAAATGGAGTCTCTGCTAACCCTTTCGAATGTACTGTACATAAAAAAGAAAAAAAAAAGTCCTTAAGTTATGCGCCCAATTTTCGATGGTCGAAAAAGGCCAAAAAAACGGGCACGTACAAAAATGCGTGACGGATCTAAAAAAAAAAACATAAAAAATATTTAAAAAAAAGCAAAATAAAGCTGATTTCCTTCTCGCCAAAAAGTTTCTTTTTAAATGTTATTATCTTTTTTTTCGGAGGTATGCTACTTCTAGTGCGACAATAAATATTGACTGGTATTTCCAAACTTTTGAACGGGAGTGTATGTGCATATATAATGGAGGGAAATTAATTTCTCTCTGCTTAACGCAGAAGTAAGGGACGGAAAAATCTATATGGTCACTGTGGCGCCGGGCAAGAGATGAAAATATTTTTGATTCTTTTCACGCTTTACGGAAATGATACATATCTATCCACCTTCCTCTCTCTGGCCTTCTCTCTTTCTCTTTGTGATATATGGTAAAGGTTATATTCGCGGGGGTATTCAACGGAAGCTCGCAAATACATATAACCGCGGAAAATCCACGTACCTTTGTTTTCACTTTAGTCCGGGTGCCGAAGCGGGTGAAAAGAGAAAGAGAAAGAGGGAAAGAGAGGGAAAAGCTCCCGGTCGTGTTCGCTTAGTTCGGATACGCGATAAAATATCGCCTACGCCGCGACCACTCGGACCGCGGTCCTCGGGAATTTGCGGACACGGTATCCCGAGGGAATAATATTCCTCTTTGTGCAAGCCTCTAGCTGCATAAATATATATATATATATATATATATATATATATTCAAATATATAATGCGAGATAAAAAATAAAAGGGCGTAACTCGCACGCTTGAAACACGCTAAATGCAATGTCGGCAAATGCTCTCTTATTTTTCAGAGAGTCGATATATTTCCAGGCATTAGTGTTGGGAAAAGCATATTCGTTGAAAAGTTGGAGATCACGAATGCCTGCAAGTTTGTATGCGTGTGTGTAAATTTTGATGTGGAACATAATTCGCGGTGGTACTTTTCCACGTGAGATCGAATATTCGCGGCACAAACCTCTAAATTATTGTATATCATTCTTCGTGGCTCTGACGATGCGAGTACGACATTCCGTGCTGTGAGAATATACTCCGTCGACGTTATAACAAACCATCATTTCCATGAAACGTCTATCCGCGTTCTTGCGCATTTTTTGTTCCGTTCCAAACAATAAATGAAACTGACTCTGGGTTTTGGAAGTCTACTCATCGATGTTCGGTGTGGAAATGAAATTACGAAATGTTTTATCTGATTGATGGAAGTCGGAGACAATGCTGATTCACTCTGGTCGGTATGATTTATATTTTGGTTATGGAGGAAATAAAAAAATTGCGCGATATTGCAGTGTGGAATACGAAATTGTATTTTTCTACATTCATGTTGAATATCGCGGGAATATTTATTCATGTACCAAGTTCATAATTGAAGGAAGCCCATGGGCGCGTCTGAATATTCACAGACTTCATCTACTTGCAACGATTTAATAAAGAACGAAACTAGACACCGATGCCTTTACTCTAAGGGCTCAATAAATATTCCTTTAGAAGCTCTTGAAAATAAAAGTTGTTCTAATTTATTATTTGTACAAGTGAAATCAAAATTTTTAATCAAGATGGTATTCTGGTCTAGAGACAAACATTTTAAGCTTTTTTACGAGCTCGATAAAAAAATATTTTCTCCATTCTTTTTTTACACCATATTTATTAATATTAACATAACATAAAAATAAACATAAACAATAAACATAAACAATAAAAATAAACAATAGTGAAAAAAATAATTTTGATACAAAAGTGGTAGAGGCGATAGAGAGTTATACTTAAAGGTCTTAACGTTAAGTTCTTGAGGTATAATTTTAGACCAGAATACTCCTTTAATAAAAAATTGTTATTCACAAAAATGTGTCATTTTCTTTCCATGATCGACAGTATCATTTTTTTAAAGATAAAGCATCGCTATTCAATTTTAAATAATTATTTTCGCAAGTGGTTTCTCGCAAAACTAAATGATTAAAAAATGAAAATATGCGAAAAATTCTATCGAATTAACATTCCGGATGCTTGAAACTGTGATAAAATGTTGCGCGAAATACTTTTTCATCCCTTCATACGAATAAAAGTTGGATAATCATTTCGTTAAATTCCCGCTGGTATCTCGTGTCAGAATAAACAAGGGTGGAAACATTGCGGAAATTGTTTCCACTAACTTCGACGCTTATTCCTAATTTTACAACTCCGCTCACCGCGCACGAGAATTATACATGGAGCATTATTCATTCACTTCGTTTGATACCCTCGTCGTGTTTTGCATTAGCATTTGTTGCAACGATTCAAGCTGCATAGAATTTTGTTCCACCGGATCGAGACTTTTGTATCCGTGCTTGCGAGGGTTCGCTGGCCTTATACAAAACACATTTCTAACAACCCAACGTCACGTGAATTCGTGGGGGGGCTTTTCGGTCGGTTCTCTCGTAAAAAAAAGCCTTCATCGGCGTAAAAGCTACGGCGAGAAACGGCTCGCCATACCGCTAATTACGACGATATAACGCTTCTTGCTTTCTTTTAAGGTATTTTGACACGCTAGATTCCGCGAAACTCGACGAAACCGCTATCGGACGTCCACATAAACACACTCTGTTTCCTCAAGAATAGCAACATGTGCGATCATTTCGACGGCTGTATCTAAGAACGTGCTATCTCAAATTGTGCTAGAAGAACGTGCTATCGCAAATTGTGCTAGAAGAACGTGCTATCTCAAATTGTGCTATAAGAACGTGCTATCTCAAATTGTGCTAAAAGAACGTGCTATCTCAAATTATGAGAGAAGAAGGTGGTATCTCCAATTGATCACAATGTGCTATCTTAAATTGTGCTAGAAAAACGTGCTATCTCAAATTGTGCTAGAAGAACGTTCTTCTAGCACAATTTGAGATAACACGTTTTTCTAGCACAATTTGAGATAGCAGGTTCTTCTAGCACAATTTGAGATAGCACGTTTTTCCATACTGCCGTCGATTTGTGGAACACGATTTTGCAAGTAAATCAAGAAAAAACATGTATTCATTCCATTCAATCCAACGTTTTCCTGGAGTCAAATTGTATTAAATTGCATTCAATCACACCGAAGATAATTTTTCAATAGAAAAATGGTGCAATATCAGAATTCCAATAAAATCTAATCAATTGATACGAACATTGATTTCGCACAAACTGATTTTATTGGATTTAGAATCCACACTGTTTAAGCCGACTGAATTACAATCTTCCTGTCTACGGTCGACAAAATTTAATCATTGACATCCATAGAAAATAAATATTGTAAAATTAATCTCATCGTTAATCTTCCGGGCGGAGAATCGACAAATCACTGTGTAACGATATAGAGACGTTGCTGCTTCTTTCAATCTTGTACGATAGCTTAATAATTTTCGCAAAATCGCCCCTGATATAATGACCCATGAACAATCGATTATGGATTATAATCCCAACGAAATGGACGCGTTATGAAAATCCTGAGGTCGGATTTAGCGGAGATTGAATGCGGCGAAACGGCGACGAAAGTTATGGCCGGTATAACTATGTCTGTATATTCATAGATTGCTACGCACACACAGGAATGAATATACATATATATATATATATACGTATATATCCGTCTGTAGAACTAAAGCGGGGGGATATAAAGCCAAGTTATCGTTGACTGTCGGGTTACCGAGGTAAGCTCTATTTAATCCGTGAGCGCCTCCACTCACACACAAACACACGAGCACATTTACATCTATACCAGTTAAAATTCTCCCAGCGACAACTCTATCAAAATCCAGCTTCTGTGGACATTTTGATCTTTTTATAAGAATCTCCAAATTAATAAACTGTACCAAATTGAAAAATATCTTCTCCACAAAACAAGTTCGTGGAAGCAACTCTACCGAATAACAAGCCTACACTTATATTTCAAGAAAACCGAAATCTCTACTGCAAAATGATTTTTTGGAAGAGTTGTAATTCCAAAGAATTGTTCCCACAGAGATTATTCGTCAGAACTTGGACTTGGAGGTGTCTTTTGCGGTAGAGATGTTTCTGGAGAGAATACTTCCACTTATCAGAGTCCCTTTGCGATGAGCTTATTATTCGGTAGAGTTATATTTCCAAAGGCTTGTGTTCTGGGAGAATCCTATTCAAGTATTTTCTAGTGATGGCATTTCAGGGACTTGGAAAAGGATAAGGGATTCATAGAGTTTTTGTGGAATTGATCGACATTGGAGTTTTAATCGGTAGAGATGCGAATGTGCCTCCACCCACAAGAACGTCAGACTCGGACACTAGAGCCCAGATCGAGGCAAGTTTGCGGACATGCCGCATCTCGAGTTTGAAGGATCCCGGATTTGTGCACCATTTTGTCTCTCTTCCATGGACCAGGAGCCGACAGAATCGCGGGAGTGGAGAGCGTTATTAGAGAATCAGACGTCTCTCTCTCTCTCTCTCTCTCTCTCTCTCTCTCTCTTCCTTCTCTCTCTCTCATGCATATCTGTGATATTACTCGGGTGAAACCTCCATCAGGTCCATTCATACTCCAGACTTGGGGGGTCAGTCAGCAACTTCGAAATTACATCGGCTAACGAACGTAGCTGTAGCGTGTTTCACGCTGGAACCAGCACGCGGTATTCCCTCTGCAGAATATCGCTCGTCTTGCCCTTCATATCGGCGACTACGGTTCCCCGTTTACACTTTATGTTCTCACCACATTTTGTCCAATATATATATCCCTTCCCAAAGTGACGTTTGCACCTCGATGTAGGTTTATTACGCGGGAGCCAACATTGTTGGTTGGTTGCTTCCTCGTTGGTTAACTCGATGCCCCGACGATAGAAATTAATTTCATTAAGATGCTTTAATTTTACCAAAATTGAAATTTCGAAATTATTGATTGACAAGCCATTAATTCACGCGGAGATGATTTGAAGATGCAGTAATTAGGGAATGTATAAAATCATCAGTGTTTTGTATCTGCATGAATTTGTGGGCAGCATCCGGCTGTAGTGTTCAAAATGTTCCCAATTGCCCCGACTTGGTTTATAAGATCGGTATATATGTATATGTAAGTAAAAAAACGCGACGAAGAACGAGGGCGGTCAACGGTGAGCCCAGACCCCGCGCTTTCTTCGGCTTCCTCGCGTCCCGACCGAACAATTAAACGCTCCTGCAACGTCACGATAAATCGTGGCTGGCTGCTCGTGGTGAGGTACGATGTACCGGCGCCCTTCGTTTCTCCAGCCATATACATACCTCCATGTAGCTTCTTATATATGGGATATTCCAGGTCAACTCGAAAAGATTTGGATTCAAGGTTTGAATTTGACTAGAACTCTCTTCCACGATTATATTGAGGCTAATGAACAACATGAATTTTCCTGGTTTTTTCTTACGAGCCTTTATCGAAAAAAGGTTCGACAACTCAAGGTCTCAACTATTCTGGAATTGGTCTGTACACCCCCGTTACTGGCGGCTCGCTGCAAGGAATAAGAGGATCGCGGCGCGTTTGCTTTCCCTCTCTTAGGGCCTGCACTACTGTTTGTTGCAGACAAGTTTGCGCCAATGTGCATGTCTGTGTGTGTGTGTGTTTGTGTATAGCCGTAAACGCTATTCATTTATCGCGACATGTTCCGTCCCCGTTGTCGTCGGCGTTCCACAGCGGCCCACTGGAGACACTCGCTATACAGAGGGCTATTAATTATACGGTGCGCGCGCGTGGACCCCGAAGAGAGCGGATGAGCCTGTGGAGTCCACAATCTTTCTCCCTTTGGTCACCTTCCTTGCAATCTTTATGCATACTCTACTAGCGATTCTTTTCTTCTTATTCCCTCGTCCAACGAACAAAGAATTGCAAAAATCACGAATAATTTGTCCTCCTCGTGAAGTCGACGCAAGCTTGACTATTGTTGAAGTATTTAATTAGTTAAAATCATGAAAAAAGTGCTGTCTTCGCAAATTTAACCAAACCCCAATAGTCCCAATTTAAATCCATTCCAAAATTGATCGGTCCCAATCAGGGTTGCGAAATTTTTAATGAAAAAGTAATGCATTAACCATTACTTTTTTAATGGCTAATGAAATTAATGGTTAATGGAAATTATTTTCATTAACCATTAAAATTATTTCCATTGACCATTAAATGTTAATAGTTAATGAAAATGCAATTGCATTAAAGAAAGTAGTGCATTATTTGCAACCCTGCCCATTATAATGTAGTGTGTAATAGAAAAAAATTCCATTACCCATTGCAATGTAATGTGTAATGGACAAAACTTTGATTGCAGTTTTGGGAATGGAAAAATATAGATGAATAAATTATTGCAATTTTGCATTACATTTTACTGACTTAGGACTTAGATTTTAAGGTACCTTAAATTCTAAAAAGCTTCTTTATTATAATTATAAAAAGCATCTATATTATTATTGCAACGTAATGTGCAATGGACAAAACTTTGATTGCAATTTTGGGAATGGAAAAATCTAGATGAATAAATTATTGCAATTTTGCATTATATTTTATTAACTTAGGACTTAGATTTTCACCTTGAATTCTAAAAAGTATCTATATTATAATTCTAAAAATCTAAGTCCTAAGTCAATAAAATGTAATGCAAAACTGCAATAATTTATTTATCTACATTTTTCCATTCCCAAGATTGCAGTCAAAGTTTTGTCCATTACACATTACATTGCAATGGGTAATGGAAATTTTTTCTATTACACTCTACATTGTAATGGGCAGGGTTGCAAATAATGCGTTACTTTTTTTAATGCAATTGCATGTTCATTCACCATTGAATTTTAATGGTCAATGAAAATAATTTCTATTAACTATTAAATTTCAATGGTTAATGGTTAATGAAAATAATTTCCACTAACCATTAAATTTTCATCATTAATGAAAATAATTTTAATGGTTAATAAAAATAATTTCCATTAACCAATAAAATTTAATGGTTAACGAAAATAATTTCCATTAACCTTTAAATTTTAATGGTTAATTAAAATTATTTCCCTTAACCATTAAATTTTAATGGTTAATGAAAATGCAAATGCATTAAAAAAAAAGTAATGCATTATTTGCAACCCTGGTCCCAATCGATATCACGGTTGTTTTATAAAATTAATCTTCACAAGTAGGTTTTATCAGAAGTCCCCAATTCAAGTTTGCTATTCCCTATTTTAATGGTAAAATGAAGTTACGACTGTGCTCATGTGTAACGGTTACAATGGTATAAATTGATTTTCTTGTATTTGGGTTGCGAAATCATAAAAAAAAAACATTTTACCACAAATTATTCAAACCCATGATTAAGAGAAACAACAATGGGGAGAAATAAAGAAAAACCCTCGCAACTTGTCGTTTTCCGAGGACAAACCTTCTCTTCAAAATCGGCTCTTTGTCGTTCCTCATTGCGAAACTCTCCTTCCGT